>JADRCH010000010.1:6698975-6724600 GCA_019843965.1 Rhynchomys soricoides | reverse complement strand
AGTAGAGTAAACTTCACAGATCCTGAGTAGAGTAAACTTCACAGATCGAGTAGGGAGAGCATGAGGAGGGAAGAGTAATAAGAGGGTACACAGTGGATACTAGATAGAGCTGGGTGGAATAATTTCTAAACCTCCATAGCGCCATGGATAATCATGTCTAAAACTATCAATTATCTGTTTAAAAATCACTAGAAAGGAAGTATTTGAACATTCCCAGTACATAGAAATGAGGATATCAGAAGATTTAATCATTATACATTGTATGTGTGTATTGAACTACAAAACTGAATATTATAAAAGTACAAATGTCATAGAAATGAAATTTAAAAACAATCTATTCTACTATACACAAGCAGGACTAAATAAAAGAAAAACTCAAAAGAAGAAAACATGTAAATGAAGGGAAAAGGTAAAAAAAATGTAAAGGAAAATGATAATCAGCAAAGACAGACAAAGTTTACACATTGGAAACGATCTTTCCGATCTGCAGTCATTTCTTTTTATTTATTTATTTATTTATTTATTTGTTTGTTTGTTTTTCAAGACAGGGTTTCTCTGCGTAGCCCTGGCTGTCCTGGAACTCACTCTGTAGACAAGGCTGGCCTCGAACTCAGAAATCTGCCTGCCTCTGCCTCCTGAGTGCTGGGATTAAAAGCGTGCGCCACCACTGCCGGCCTGCAGTCATTTCTATAACAAGTTCTGCCTATCACAGGAGACGGGAGTAATTAAAGAGAAGGCGGAGAGCAAAGGAAAGAAGAAGGGAGGGAAAGTAGAAATGGGTGGGGAAAAGAAAGGAAGGGAAAGAAAATAAAGTTAAAGTCTTAAAGTCAAATTACAGATGACAAGGTTTTGGCTCCTTGGTTAAGCTGTGATTATGTTACTCAATGGAAAATAATTTATGTAATAATTTATGTCAATCCTGGAAATACAGATTCATTTTTCACCTAACTCCAATGTTATTTCCAACTGGCAGTTAGTAGGAACTAACTGGAATGAGTTGGCCATTCTTGTTCTGTTCTTAATGACGCAGAGGCTATGTCACAAACATTCATGTCACTGTAGTAACTTGTCTTACAGAGGTGATGAGGGAACCTTCTTGGTCACCATGCCCTTTTTAAGTCATTCCAGGAGCAGTGCCTGGCAGTTCCCATGTACTTTCTGCATTAAATTCTTTCTAATCCTGCTACTAAAGTTTCAGAGGAAACACCTGGATGCTAATATGGCCATAGCTTAAAATTTCCCCAAGTGGTCACATGATCTTTGACTACTTCTTTAACTATTACATTAGCTCTGAAGTGTGCCTGAAATAGGAAATATGCTCTAACAAAAATGTAGTAAAATTGGAGTCAGTGAATATCTAACTTAATGATATTCGTGTGAGATTGTGGAATTTGAAGCCATGGAGTGACGGATGGTGTGCCCTCTTTCATGAGGATTTCATGATTAATAAGTTTTAAAAATTCAGTAGAATGATCAAGGGAAAAACAACACATAAAACAGATTTAGATATATGGAAATAATGACTTACATAGCAGAAATACTGATTGCCTGTCCCCTACTTGTTGGGGTCTCTAGCTAGTCCTTATAGCCTCAGTTCTTTATAGAGACTGTCCTGTGCCCTCAACAGTTTCTTGAGACCTAAATAATGATTCTCCAGTCGTATCCTCCTTACCTTTTATAGAACTGCATTTTAGCTCCATGTAGAATATATGGCTATGAATTTTATCCATTTCTTTTCTTTGGACTTATGCTGCATTTAAAGTTACTCTCTCGAATCAGAAACTATGCCTATCTACAGGTATGCCTATCCATAGGTAGACTTGCCTACCTGAGTCTAAAGAAATACCTGCTCATACATTTTAGAAAAATTAATAAATCAGTTTATAATAACCAAAGTGGAGATCCTCTCTGCTTTCATTATTCCAAGTACATTTCTCCAAAAGGTTACTCATGAGAGTAATAGTATCTATACTCTCTTGTAACTTCTACTTGAGCATATAAATCTGTATATATTAAGTTGCAAAGACAAGTGTCTGTGACTAAATGCATATCTCCTCTGTATAATGACAATACATTCATTTGATGGTCTATCAAGTAACAAGTATTATGAGGTTGGCATAACACATAGCTATGAAAGCATTATTCATACTATAAGAAAAAATAATGGATTCAAGATTCATTATCCTTATGGGCCACTTCTCTCCCTATTCTGACACTTGGAGTCACCCAGTGATGTCACAATTGTTTGCTATGTCATACTGGTTGTCAATAGGGGTTGCCACCATCAAGAATAAGATGCTTTGTAAAGACTCCTTTTAACTGAAATCTCCTTTGTATTAAGATGTGTATCATGAGTTCAAATTAATTTGAAAAGCGAGAAGATGATTGCACTAATATCTGGTGGTTGTGGACTCTTTGGACCACAATGGCCATTTGATGATGTCCCAAAGGCAGTCACAAGGTAAGAAAAAACTACACAAAGATAACCTGAAGTAAATCAGGATGGAAATTGTTAGTTTACTTGAACTATTTGGTTTTTTTTTTTAACTTTATTTATTCACTTTACATTTTGATCTCTCCCCTCATCCCCATCCCCTTCTCTTCTGATCCCCATGGATATACCCCCACCCTGGCACATCAGGTCTCTGTGGGGCTTAACACATCCTCTTCCACTGAGACCAGACAAGGCCACCCAGCTAGAAGAACATATTCAATAGACAGGCAACAGCTTTTGTAATAGCCCTCATTCCAGTTGTTGGGACCCTCATAGAGATCAAGCTTCATATCTATTTCTAATGTAGGGGGGCCTAGGTCCAGCCCATGTATGCTCTTTGGTTGGTGGTTCAGTCTCTGAGAGCCCCCAAGGGTCCAGGTTAGTTGACTCTGTTGGTCTTCCTGTGGAGTTCCCATCCCATTTGGGGCCTCAATCCTTTCCCCAACTCTTTCATAAGAGTCCCCAAGCTCCTTCCACTGTTTGGCTGTCAGCCTCTGCATCTGAGTCAGCTGCTGGGTGAAGCCTTTCAGAGGACAGCCATGCTAGACTTCTGTCTGCAAGCATAACAGAGTATCATTAATAGTGTCCGAGGAATCCCTACATTTCTTGTAGACAGTCTAAATTTTGGGTTAAAAGTTTTGTGGGTGGGTTGGAGTCCCTTTTGCTCCATGGGGTTCCTGTCTGGTTATAGGAGGTAGCCTCTTCAGGTTCCATATCCCCAGTGCTGTGAGTCACAGCTAAGGTCACCCTCAGTGATTCTTGGCTGCCTCCCCTATCCCAAGTCTCTAGACACTCCCCACTTTTCCACCCCCACCAGTTGCAGATTTCCATTCATTCTCAAAGCCATCTGGCCATTTCTCCTGTCCTTCCCCACACCTGATCTTGATCCCACCCCCATTTCCCTACCCATCTCCTCTCTCACCTGTTCTCTCTTTTCATCTGCCTCCTACATTATTTTATTCCCCCTTTTAAGTGAGAGTCAAGCATCCTAACTCGGGCCTTCCTTCTTGTTTAGCTTTTTGGGTCTGTGAAATGTAGCATGGGCATCCTGTATTTTATGGCTAATATCCACTTATAAGTGAGTACATGCCATACATGTCTTTTGGGTTCCATCCATCTGGCTGCAAAATCCATGATGTCTTTGTTTTTAATAACTAAATAAAATTCCATTGTGTAGATGGACCACATTTCTTTATTCATTCTTCAGTTGGGTAACATATAGGTTGTTTCCAGTTTCGGCTATTATGAATAAAACTGCTATGAACATAGTTGAGCAAGTATCTTTATGAGATGGTGGCACATCTTTCAGATGTATGTCCAGGAGTGATATAGCTGGGTCTTCAGGTAGAACTATTCCCTGTTATCTGAAAAAACTCCAAATTGATTTCTAACATGGTTGTACAAGTTCCCACTCCCACCAGCAATGGAGGAGTGTTTCACTTGCTCCACATCCTCGCTAGCATTTGCTACCACTTGAGATTTGTATTTTAGTCACTCTGTCCTATATAAGATGGAACCTCAGAGTTGTTCTAATTTGCATTTCCCTGATGACTAAGGACTTTAAACATTTCTTTAAATGTGTCTCAGTCGTTTGAGATTCCCTGTTGAGAATTCTGTTTGGCTCTGTACTCCATTTTTAATTGGGTTATTTGGTTAATTGGTGTCTAACTTCTTGAGTTCTTTATAAATTTTAAATATTGGCCCCCCATCAGATGTAGAGTAGGTGAAGATCCTTTCCCAATCTGTAGGCTGCCTTTTTGTCCTATTGACAGTGTCCTTTGCCTTACATAAACCTTTCAGTTTCAATGGCTCCCATTTATCAATTGTTGATCTTAGAGCCTGAGCCATTGGTGTTCTGTTCAGGAACTTGACTCCTGTACCAATGAGCTATTCCCCAGTTGATATTCTATTAGATGTAGTGTATCTGGGTTTATGTTGAGGTCTTTGATCCACTTGGACTTGAGTTTTTGCAGGATGATCGGTATGGATATATTTGGATTCATCTACATGCAGACATCCAGTTAGACCAGCACCATTTGTTGAAGATGCTTTCTTTTTTCCCATTGTGTGGTTTTGTCAAAAATCAAGTTTCTGTGAGTGTATGGGTTTATTTCAGGGTCTTTGATTCAATTCCACTGGTCAAACTGACTGTTCCTACACCCATAGTATGCTGTTTTTTATTAGTATTACTCTGTAGTATATAGCCTGAGGTCAGGGATGGTGCTAATACTTCCTTTTATTGTTCAGGATTGTTTTAGCTATCCTGAGTTTTTTGTTTTTCTATATGAAATTGAGAACTGCTCTGTAAATTCTGTAAATAACTGTGTTGGAATTTTGATAGGAATTGCGTTAAATCTGTAAACTGCTTTTGGTAACATGACCATTTTTACTGTTAATCCTACTGACCTATGAACATGGGAAATCTTTTCATCTTCTGATATCTTCCTCAATTTCTTTCTTCAGGGACTAGAAGCTCTTATCATGCAAGCCTTTCAATTGCTTGGTTAGAGTTATACCAAGATATTCTATATTATTCATGAAGGTCTTGTTTCCCTAATTTCTTTCTCAACCCATTTTTCATTTATATAAAGGAGATCTGCTGGTTTTTTTTTTTTTAATGTTAATTTTGTATCCAGCCACTTTGCTGGAGGTGGTTATCAGCTGTAGGAGTTCTCTGGTAGAATTTTGAGGATTGCTTTATGTATACTAACACATCACCTGAAAATGGTGATTCTTTGACTTCTTCCTTTCCAATTTGTATTCCTTTGATCTCTTCTAGTTGTCTTATTCCTGTGGCCGGAATTTCGCGCTATATTAAATAGATAGGAAGAGAGAGGGAAGCCTTGTCTTATTCCTTATTTTAGTGGAATTTCTTTAAGTTCTCTCCATTCAGTTTTATATTAGCTATTGGCTTGCTGTAATTTTCTTTTATTATGTTTAGGTATGTGCCTTGTATCCCTGATCTCTCCAAGACTTTTTATCATGCAGGGGTGTTTTGTCAAAGGCTTTTTCAGCGTCTAATGAGAGGATCATGTGATTTTTTTCTTTTAGTTGTTTATATGGTGGATTAAACTGATGGATTTTCATATGTTTAACCATCCCTGCATCTCTGGGATGAAACCTACTTGATCTTGATGGATGATGTCTTTGATGTGTTCCTGGGTTTGGTTTGCGAATATCTTCAGTATTAGTTTATCAGTGTTCATAGGGAAATTGGTCTGAAATTCTCTTTCTTAGTTGAGTCTTTGTGTGGTTTAGGTATCAAGGTGACTGTAGCTTCATTGAATGAGTTTGGCAGTGTTCCTTCTGTTACTATTTTGTGGAATAGTTTGAAGAGTGTTGGTATTTGCTCTTCTTTGAAAGTCTGATAGAATTCTCCACTAAAACCATCTGGCCCTGGGCTTTTTTTGATTAAAAGACTTTTAATGACTGTTTCTATTTCCTTGGGAGTTATAGGGCTGCTTAAATAGTTTACCTGATCTCTATTCAACTTTGGTAAGTGATATCTGTCTAAAAAAAAAATCATCCATTTTTTAAGATTTTCCAATTTTGTGGAGTACAGGCTTTTGAAGTAAGACCTAATGATTCTTTGAATTTCCTCAGTGTATGTTGTTATGTCTTCCTTTACATTTCTGATTTTGCTTATTTAGATACTGTCTCTCCATCTTTTGGTTAGTTTGAGTAAGGGTTTGTCTATCTTGTTGATTTTCTCAAAGAACCAACTCTTGGTTTTGGTAATTCTTTGTATCATTTTATTTCTAACTGATAGATTTCAGTCATGATTTTAATAATTTCCTGACTTCTACATCACATCTGTGTGTTTGCTTTTTTCCCTAGAGCATTTATGTGTACTTTTAAATTGCTCGTATGGGAACTTTCTAATTTATTTATGAAGGCACTTAGTGCTATGAAGGAAGTTTCCTCTTAACCCTGCTTTCATTGTATCCCATGCATTTGGGTATGTTGTGCCTCCATTTTCATTGAATTCTAGAAAGTCATTAATTTTTCTCTTAATTCTTCCCTGACCCAGTGATTATTGATTAAAGGATTGTTAAATTTCCATGTGTGTATGTAGGGTTTCTGGTGTTTCTGTTGTTGTTGATGTCCAGCTTTAATCCATGGTGGTCTGAAAAGATACAAGGCCTCATTTCAATTTTTGTGTATCTGTTGAGGCTTGCTTTGTGACCAACTATATGGCCAAATTTTGGGAAGGCTCCATGAGGTGCTGAGAAGGTAGATTCTTTTGTGTTTGGGTGAAATTTTCTATAGATGTCTGTTAGGTCCATTTGATTCAGGTCTGTTAGTTTCATTATTTCCCAGTTTAGTTTTTGTCTGAATGACCTATCAATTGGTGAGAGTTGGGTAGAGTTTGGTGTGCAATTTTAGTTTTAGAAATGCTTCTTTTACAAATGTGGGTGCCCTTGTATTTGGGGCATAGATGTTCAGAATTGAAGTATCATCTTGGTAGATTTTTCCTTTGCTGAGTATGAAGTGTCCTTCCCTGTCTCTTTTGATTAATTTTGGTTGAAAATATATTTCATTAGATATTAGATATATTTTATTAGATATTAGATATAGCTATTCCAGCTTGCTTCTTGAGTCCATTTGCTTGGATTTTGTTCCAGCCATTTACTCTGAGGTAATGTTTATCATTATTGCTGAGGTGTGTTTCTTGTATCTAGCAGAATGAAAAGCTTTTTTCACATCCATTCTGTTATCCTGTGTCTTTTTATTGGGAAATTGGGTCTATTGATGTTGAGAGATATTATGACCAGTGATTGTTAATTCCTGTTATTTTGATGATGGTGGTGGTGGTGGTGGTGGTGGTGCTGGTGGTGGTGCTGGTGGTGGTGTGTGTGTGTGTGTGTACTTCCCTTGTTTTTGCTAGTACAGAATTACTTATTTCCTGTTTTTTTTTGGATGTAGTTATATTCCTTAGGTTTGAGTTTTCCTTCTAGTATTTTCTGTAGGACTGGATTTATGGATATATATTGTTTATATTTGGATTTGTCTTTAAATATTTTTGTTTTATCCATCTATGGTGATTGAGAGTTCTGCTGGATATAGTAGTTTAGGCTGGCATCTGTGGTTTTATACAGGTTGCAAGATCTTTGTCGAGGTCCTTCTAGCTTTGAGTCTCTGCTGGGAAGTTGGGTGTAATTCTGATAGGTCTGCCTGTACATGTTACATAGCCTTTTTTCCCTTGCCACTTTTAATATTCTTTCTCTGTTCGGTAAATTTTGTGTTTTGATTATTATATGGTGGGAGGATTTTCTCTTTTGGTCCAACCTATTTGGTGTTCTATAAACTTCTTATATGTTTATAGGCATCTCTTTAGGTTGGGAAAGTTTTCTTCTATGGTTTTGTTGAAAATATTTTCTAGTCTTTGGAGCTGGGACTCTTCTCCTTCTTTTATTCCTATTATTATTAGATTATGTCTTTTCATGGTATCCCAGATTTCCTGGATATTTTGTGTCAGGAATTTTTTAGATTTAACATTTTGTTTGACTGGTGTATCAGTTTCTTCTATTATACCTTCTATACCTGGGATTCTCTCTTACATCTCCTGCATTCTGTTGGTATGCTTGCCATTGTTCCTGTTCTCTGCCCTACGTTTTCCATCTCCAGTATTCACTCAGTTTGTGTTCTTTTTGCTTCTATTTCCATTCCCAGGTCTTGAACAGTTTTACTTATTTCCTTCATATTTTTAATTGTATTGTCCTGTATTTCTTTAAGAGATTTATTTATTTCCTCTTTAAAGGCCTGTATCATCTTTATAAGATCTGATTTAAGGTCATTTTCTTGTGCTTTGGTTGTGTTAGGATACCCAGGGTAGCAGAGTTGATGTGCTCTGAAGGTGTCATATTGCCCTGGCTTTTGTTGGTTGTGTTCTTTTGAGGGTTTTTAACCACCTGGAAGGCTTTGGTCCCTGGATGTTCCTGTCATAGTAGGTATTGGGAGGATGCTTAACCTGAATGGTCCTGGTGTGCCAGGCCTATGATATCTCTTTCTTCAACTAGAGTGGGATTTATGTCTTGGGTTAACTCTGGAGATGTTTGCTTATCCTTATTCTGTCTGTTATTTTATTCTAAACATCACATAAAATGCTTATAGGTCCTTGTATGTTGTCCCTACATTTTCGTTTTATTGGTTATTTTATTTATTTACATTTCAAATGTTGTCCCCCTTCCTGGTCTTTCCTCTAAAAAGCCCCCATCCTATCCCCTCCCCTTTGCCCCTATGAGGGTGCTCTTTCACCCACCCACCCACTCCTGGCTCACCACTTTAGCATCCCCCTACACTGGGCATCAAGCCTCCACAAGACCAAGGGCCTCCCCTCTCATGGATACCAGATAAGGGAATCCTAGCTGGAGCCATGGGTCCCTCCATGTATACGCTTTGGTTGGTAGTTTAGTCCCTGGGAGCTCTGGGGGATCCAGTTAGAAAATTTATTCTTTGAAAACTTCACTCATGTGTATAATGCATGGCAATGATTCCTAGACCTCCTCTACCCTGTATCTCTTCTTCTCTCCTCTTACCCCTCAATTCCTCCTTGCAAGTTCCTCTCCCACATTCATGTCTTTTTGCTTGTCTTGAGACCCACTGAGCATAACTAGGACTGTCTATGTGACCATGAGTTTGGAATTATCTGTTTGAACCTGGTGGGCTAAACCAGTGGTATACAATTTCTCCTCCAGCATCCATCAATAGCCAATAGTTCCCCCCAAACAAATAAAAGCTCACAACTCCCCTTCTCTATGATTGGCTGTTGATGGGTCCAGTCCTAGGCAGACCCAGTGCAGGCAACCACAGCTGCTATGAACTCATAATTGCAAGATTATTCTTTTCTCTATCTTTAAAAATAGTTTTCTCTCTTTACTTGGTACTGTATCAATATTAATAGTTTGTTAGTTTATGTGTGTGTGTGCTGTATCTTCTCATGTGGCTGTGAGAATATATGCCTGCCTATGCCTGTGCAGTGCGTGTATGCATAGAAGCCAGGGATCAACAATGTGTGTCTTTCTCAATCGTATACCTCATTCTTTTTTAAAGAGAGTCTCTCACTGAACCAGAAGCTCATTGGTTGGCTAAGTTGACTGTGCAATTACTTCCAGGACTATGCCTGTCTCTGACGCCTCCTCTACTCCCAGAGCTGTTATAGATATGTATGTTTGACTGTAACATGAACACTGGGAATCCACACTCATATCCTCATGCTTCCGTGACAGGCGCATTACTGCCTGGACCACCCACTCTCTCTCTCCATCAATTTTTCTATTCACAAATTTCCTGATGTGTGCATAACATCCTATTTGAGCTTACCGTTCAAATCCCTTTGTTCAGGAATAACATATACAATAGGGTGAGTGTGGCTTAGTATATGGTTTGATACGTTTTGACAACAGTTCACATGAGTTACCACTGCCTTAAAGCTTCACCCCGACAATCCACAGACTGCTTACCACAGCACTTGCCCCAAGTCAAACCACTTATTCCATTTTCTATCATATCAGTTTTTCCACTTAAGAGCAGCTTGTACATGAAATAAAATATACACTTCTTTCATCTGAATTTTTATATTTTTTAGGTTTTACTCCAATGCATTTAATAGAAGTTTCCTTTGACACCAAACAATATCCCGCCATTTAGATTTACTGATATGTTAATGAACATTCAGGTTGTTCACAGTTCTATCATGTACACTTGTGAACAAGAATTTTTGAACATGCATTTTTGTTATTCTTCAGTAAAAATCGGAAATAGAACACTTAGATCACACAGTGAGTGTATATTTAACTGTTGAAAGTTTCAAACTGTTTTCAAATGTTTACTGTTTTGCATCCTCATGAAGTATATGACCTTCAGTTGTTCCATGTGTTTTATCAGTACCCGTTACTATTTAATAAGTTAAAATTAATTATTATAGAGTGTTATGGCAAGACAAAAAGATGCTCACATTACACCCCTCAGAAACTTGTAAATGTGTTACCTTATGAGACGATAATATATTTAATTAAAATTAAAAACCTGCCTTGACTTGGAGAAGTTGTCCTAAAGTTTCCAGATAATCCACATACATTTTTAAATGCATAAAATATTGCTTGGTCATTGGGAAAAGATTTTTATCAGTCCTACATCCGATAGAGGGCTACTATCCAATCTATACAAAGAACTCAAGAAGCTAGACTCCAGAGATCCAAATAACCCTATCAAAAAATGGGGAACAGAGCTAAACAGAGAATTCTCAACTGAGGAAACTCGAAGGGCTGAGAAGCACCTAAAGAAATGTTCAACATCCTTAGTCACCAGGGGAATGAAAATCAAAACAACCCAGAGATTCCACCTCACACCAGTCAGAATGGCTAAGATCAAAAACTCAGGTGACAGCAGATGCTGGTGAGGATGTGGAGAAAGAGGAATACTCCTCCATTGCTGGTGGGATTGCAAGCTGGTACAACCACTCTGGAAATCAGTTTGGTAGACCCTCAGAAAATTGGACATAATACTACCTGAGGACCCAGCTATACCACTCCTGGGCATATACCCAGAAGATGCTTCAACATGTAATAATGACACATGCTCCACTATGTTCATAGCAGCCATATTTATAATAGCCAGAAGCTGGAAACAACCCAGATGTCCCTCCACAGAGGAATGCATACAGAAAATGTGGTACATTTACACAATGGAATACTACTCAGCTATTAAAAACATTGACTTCATGAAATTTGCAGGCAAATGGATGGAACTTGAAAATGTCATTCTGAGTGAGGTAATTCAGTCAGAAAAGAACGAACACAGTATGTACTCACTGATAAGCAGATATTAGCCCAAAAGTTTGAAATACCCAAGAGTCACTTCACAGCAACCTTAGGGCTGAGTGTGAGGTCCCAGATGGGCAAGTTGGAGAAGGGACTGAAAGAGCTGAGAGAGTTTGCAGCCCCATGGAGGGAGCAACAGTCTCAACTGGCCTGACCCCCCCCCCCGCCGGTGCTCCCGGAGACTGGACCACCAACTAAAGAATACACATGGAGGGACCCATGGTGCTGGCCACATATGTGGCAGAGGAGAGCCTTACTGACCATCAGTGGGAGGAGAGGCTCTTGGGTCTGAGGGTGTTAGATGCCCCAGTATAGGGGAATGCCAAGGAGGGAAGATGGGAGTTGGTGTGTGGGTGGGGGAATAACCTCATAGAGGTGGAGGAGGGGGGATGGGATGGAGGTTTCCAAAGGGGAGATTTGGAAAGGGAAATACATTTGAAATGTAAATAAAGTATCAAAAAAAGTTAAATAAAAATAAAATAAAATAAAATGCACTTGAGGAATCTAGGACCGAGGTGATCAGTGAATTTAAAACACAAAAGTAAATATATATATATATATACTGGTCATGAGGAGACAAATATGATGAAACATGGACCAACAAGAGAGCCGATGAGAAAGGTCTGTGGTAAAATTGCCAGCTGTGGAGACAGAAGAGGCCATGATAGAGGAGTAGAAATGAGCTCTTGAAGATGGGAAAGTGGAAGATGTGGGCAGACATGAAGAACATTCAGGAAGGGATACACCTTTTTTCACATCCTGGCTGAAGCCTAGTAGGAATCTTTCAATACTTATGACCCATAGAACTGTAAGTTAATAAATGTGTGTTCCAAACTACAAAGTTCAGAGTACTTTGCTCCTAAACAGTATGAGCATAAACTAGTACCAGTGCCTAACATATTTTATCATGGGCTACATTTCTGTGACTAAGAATGTTGAATCGTCATGTGTTAATAGTACTTTTTTATTTGTAAAACAATTTTTTGCTTATTTTAAGTTTTATAATTGAATTATAACAGTTCTTTTAAAATTGTAATGCAGGTTGTTGATCATATTTATTTATGAAAAAACCTTTCTGTATAGTCTTACTTCTTCATTTTTAATGTATTTTTTGAAAGAGAGTCAAATTTATATTTTTCTTTTGCAGTTAGTTCGTTCAGTAGTAACAAGACCTCTGCAATGCTATATTGAAGGTCATATGGGAAGCTATAATGGGACACGCTGCCCTCAAGGGAATTGAAGGAAAAAACGTCCAGAATGTTATCCATACCCAAAAAAACAGACTCAGAACACATCTGGTTAGATGTCATTTTGGAAAGGATAAAATTGTGACAACAGCACACACACGCATATCCCCTGAACTGTTAACATAGGATGCCACCAAAGGAACGCGTGGAGTTTGGGAAGAATGATAGTACTCACAGTACTCTACAATTTATAATTCTGGAAATCATGTAGCTTATGAATTTTCAAAATCTCATAGAACCATAGACCAAGAAGAATTCATATTATTGCAAGAAGGGATCTGAAATTATAAAAAAATGTATGTAATTTTCAGTAGTCTTCTGTCTTCACATCCTTGCAATAATAGAGATTTTTGGCTTTTTCAAATTGTCTAACATACTTCCGTTGCAGTTTTTAAGTTGCTTTTTTTACAGTTCACAGCACATCTGATCATTCTTGAATAGTCTTCATTGTACACAGACACTAGGATTTTCTGAGACACAAAACTTAGAGCAGAATAGCTGAGATCTAAAGTATCTATTCAACCTTACGAATAATCAGACATGTTAGTCTCATATAATTATTCTACTGTACAATCAGCTGAAAATGTGGACCAAAAAGTCTCTAGGGCTTCTCATTCTCGCCAGATACAGTGATAGTTATTTTTGCTCCTTGGCTACCTGTAAAGGGGGAAACCTTTACCTCATTCTTTTCTCCTTCCTTCCTTCCTTCTCTCCTCCCTTCATTTCCTCTTTCTTTTCTTTGTATTCCTATTTCTTCCTTTTTTCCTTTGCTCATTTTCCAAGAAGGTTATAGTTTCTTCTTTGAATAGCAAAGAATCATAACATAGCCTGAATAGTAACCCTTTCTTCCTTTGTATTTCATGCAAATGGCTTATACCATTTTAACTCATCTTTTTGCTTTCTTTGATGTCTTCGTTGATAAGTAGAAATTAATTTTTTAATGTTCATAGCATTTAATTTTCATTTTCAGTTGAATCACCATTCTATAATTAAATCGTTTTCTGCAATGGATTTGCATTGATAATTTCTTTAAGGTAAAGCTATAACATTGTCTGCTATCAGCTTATGAAAGAACAGGCAGACTTCATAATAAAGCCGCATACTTACAATCTGACAGCAGTGGTTTGTTGCTGTGATAAAACACTGACCAAAAGCAACCAGGAGAAAAGAGAAAAGAGTTTATTTGGCTTGACAGTTGCAATTCATCGTTAAGGGAAGCCTAGACAAGAACTCAGGGCAGGAACGTGGAACTAGAACTGAAGCAGAGACTATGAAGGAATGCTGCTTATTGGCTTGCTTCCAAACACCATATTATTCAGCTACCTAACTTTCTCTCTCTTTCTCTCTCTCTCTCTCTCTCTCTCTCTCTATATATATATATATATATATATATGTGTGTGTGTGTGTGTGTTATATATGTATATTTACATGTGTATGTGTGTGTTGTTGTTGTTGATGTTGTGTTTACTTAGGTTCCTTTTAAGATAGGTTCCACTTTTTAGCTTTAGCTGGCCCAGAACTAGCTACATAGACTAGGCTGGCCTCAAACTCATAGAGATCCTCCAGCCTCTGCAAGAATCTTCATTATGTTCATTTGAATTTATACTATAGTTTGATCTTTTAATTTTAGGTGTATGAAGGCTTTATATTAAAAGGATAGTTTTAATTATTTTGGGGGGTGTGTGTGTGATATCTGTCTGTCTGTCACCGGAACATGTTTAAGTTGGAGGACAACCTGCAGATGTATCCTCCCATGGTGTGGGGCCCAGAGATAGAACTCACACTATAGACATGGAGGCAGGCTTTGTTACCCATTGAGCCATCTTGCCAGCCTTTACAGAGGCTTTAAAAGCAGTGGTTCTCAACCTTCCTAACACTACGACCCTTTAATAAGTTCCTCATTTTGGGGTGACTCCCAACCATAAAATTATTTTTATTGCTACTTCATAACTACTGTAATTTTGTTACTGTTATGAATCTTGATGTGTTTCAGTGGTTTTAGGAGACCCCTGTGAAAGGGTCCTTCTACTCACAGAGGGGTTGTGACCCACAGTTGAGAACCACTGCTTTAAACTAATGTACCCTGCTTTAATTATTGTTAAAGATGTTGTGTGTGATCATTTGTACATTTTGCCTTAGTTTGAAGAATCAGTATTTGAAATAGAAAATCAAGTTAGGAAGAACTCTGTATGTGAACCGCTTAGACTAATCATCTGAGTGTGAATGGAAAAGAACAGCTGAATATCATGAGTACCTTAAAGATACATCAGAATTTTGTGACAGTTCATTAAGAAGACTTTGATAAACAAGGAGAACTTAAAGTTTGCTTCGAATTCCTTTCTTGATAGATTGAAAGAATAGTTACACCTTTAATAGAAATAAATTTAATTGGTGTGAATGGGTGGGGGCATAAAACATCTTTTTAATGTCTCTCTGCATGACATTGCATGCATAAAGATCAATCACTATTAACTCATTTGAAGGAGTGGCTGACAATGTGGTATGAGAAGACAGTGAAGGACAGGTTAAAGGATTAGTTATAACAGAGCAGAGCAGACAGCTTGCTGCTGTTAAAAAGCGGCTCTTTTTTTTCTCTGAATTGTTAACAATTTCTTGCCTTAGAAGAAACAATTTCTCAAGAATCTTGAGTTAAAGTTAATCAGTGGGCGATTTGGAAGTTCAGAAGTTGGCTAGTTAAAACGGAAGGGAGCATTTTCTACTTTATGATTTTAAATGCCACTTTCAAAGTTGACTCTAGTCCTACCCATTCCATATCACAGACTATTTCCACCAGCTAGAATTCAATACAATCAACGCAGAACCTTTTACATGTTCCAAAATAGAAGCTGTACCTTAGAGGCTGTTGTCAAAGGCTAGGCTGATGGCCATCATTAGTTAGCTAAAAGGTTCACTGGTTACATTGTCTCATTTCACGCTAAGGACTTTTAAATTCCAATTTTGCAGATTGCAATGCTTCTTCCTTCCCCATCCTCCAGGGGGCAGCGACCAGGAATATGCCTCCTAACCACAGGCTCCCAGGTCAGCACCAAATCCTTCCGGCCCTGTTCCTGGGCACGTCAGATTTGTCACGCAGGAGCTGGGGCCTCAAACGAGCCTGCGCAGTCTGTAGCTGCTGCGTGAGCGCATGCGCCTTGCGGAGAGTCTGGCCCTGACGGCTGTGGGCGGGTCTGGGCTGCTCCAGTGTTTTGGGGCCCAGGAGCTGTGGGAGGAGCCGGTGGCCTCACCGTGGTAACCGCTGCGCCGCCGCTGCCCCGCCTTGCAGGCCTCGGGACTGTCATCGCCTCGGCTTTGAGGGTACTTTGGCCGGGTCCCCTGAAGTAGCCCTCCCAGATTCTCAGACACTCCCATTCTCCCCACTCCGCCGCCGCCGCCGCCGCCGCCATGCAAGGCGAGGACGCCAGATACCTCAAAAGGTGACGACCCGGGCTCCGCCCTGAGCAGGTCCTTAGGTGTTTCCCCTCTGACCATGGGATGTCCAGGGGCAAAGCTAGATGTGAGAAGGGGTGGGACACAAGGCAGGAAAGAGAGCGGAGAAAATGATGGGGTGGAATAAAGGATGGGCCCTGCGGGGGCGCGAGGTCCTTAATCCATTTTGGCTTGGAGGCGTCCTGACAGCATCTGATGATGTCCTTGCCACATTAATCGATAACCTCATTTCGTGTTGTTTTTGTTTTGTTTGTTTTCTGTCCCACTCTCCTGGATTTCTTAATAGATAAATCCCATGGGAGCTTGGAAATGAATTCTGTCACATCACCGATTTGTGTTCAGTTTGAGATTCATAAATCATGATGGGGGAGGGTGTGTGGAATAAATGGTGGCTTTTGCTTTATGCAAGACTAGATTGAGGTGTTCATCAGCTGTTCTTGGTCCATTTTACTCCCTTGATGGTCACACTCACTGTATTATTTCTACAGGAAGCTCATTATTATAAAGACCTACGCATGCAGAAGCCTACTATTTTTTGGTTTTAAATATGTATGATATCAGTTACACCAAAGAAAAAGGAAATTTTGTGAAATTCCTTAACGTCTGTAAAAAAATAAGACCACCCATGGTTAAAAAAAATATACCTCTCACTGGAGCAAGTGTGAGCAAACAGTGAATAAATTAAAGAAAATGCTAATTTCGAGTCTCTATTTTTAGTTAAAACTCTGGTTGCTAATCCACTGCAAAAAAGCACATAGATTTTTTTGACATAATTCATTTGAAAATGAGAGATGTTACTTTCTGAGGGACAAAGGACAAAATATGAAAATACTTTTGAAAGAGAAAACATGCACGTTAGATAGTGACATTATTTTAAGTCCTAATAAAATTTGTTGAGTATATTTTCCCTTTCCTGGAGGGTTCTAGCTGTCACAGAAATAACTTATGAGTGTAGTGGACTTTTAAACATAGTCAAACAATTGGAAGATAAATCAACTAACTATACTGCCTTTACAAGATAAGGGAATGTAGTGCTTTGTCTATATATGGCATTATTAAATATGCAACTTATAGACGTTTGTTCCAGCCTTTGGTTGTCTTTTTACAGTGCTGAGTATGTCAATACTGTCAACAATTTTGATTTGTTTTTATTAATAATTACTGTGCCTTTTAAGAAATCATTGTTAAATTCACGGTCATGACGCTTTCCCTTATGTTTTTAGTTGTAGCTATTAAATGCTGGTCTTTTCTCCACTGAAGTCAATTATTGTATATGGTGGTTAGGAATATCTAATCTTCTTAGCATCCTTTGTCAGAGACCATTCTTTCTCCACGGATACTTGGAGTATCCTTGTTGAAAGTTAACTGACTGTAAACATAGGTTTCCTGCACTGTCAGTCCTAATCAACAGATCTATTGGTATGTATGTCTCCTTGAGCTAGTAACTTACTGCTTAAATTGGGAGTGTTTACACTGAGAGATGTGAGTCCTACAACATTGCTGCTCTTTATTAAGATTATGTTAGTTACTTAGGGTCTTTTGTTTCCATGTAAAATTTAAAGTCTTCTTTTCCTATTGTAGACTGTCAGGGGTTCTGTTGACCCCTTGAGTCATCTGGAGAAAATACTGCTATCTGCATAATAAGTTACCCAGCTCTTGAACATAGGATGACTTTCTGTTTTTAGTTTAGATATAGAAACTAGGTGAAAATTATGGATATACTCTGAGATTTAATCTTTTTAAAAATTTTTGTAGGAAAGTTAAAGGGGGAAATATTGATGTACATCCATCAGAAAAAGCTCTCATTGTTCAATATGAAGTGGAAGCTACCATTCTTGGAGAAATGGGGGATCCCATGTTGGGAGAACGAAAGGAATGCCAAAAAATGTAAGTTTTCTTCATTTTGTACTTTATAAAAATAGGAGACTTTATACAACCTTTATACAAATGGTATTATTCTAATCTTCATAGACAATAAGTGGTTTTAACATCCTGCTGGAGTACTTCATCTTAGTGAAGGAAAGATTACATTCAACTATATAAATATGGACTGTATTCTAGAAAAAGTAAAACTTTTGGAATGTAAAGTGAAATTAATCACATTAAATATGTTTATATGGGACTTTTTGCTTAATTTAGAAATGTTGATGTTTGATATCTTTTCATGATCCTATTAACCATTTAAGTAACTTTGGAAAATTCATTTGGATCTTTTATCTATTTTCAAGTTAGATTGTGGAGGGGAGGGTTACTCTAGACTTATGAACCTTTTGGATGTAGGGCTGGTCTTTGCTGCATAGCTTATAGATGTTTTACCTGATCCGATATGCTGTCTTCAGTCTATTGACAGTTTCTGTTGCTGCATGAAAGCCTTTTTGGTGTAGGTCACTGTATTCCTTTTTATTCTTCTTATTTTTGTTCTTTGTACTTTTGCAATTGTGACCCAGTATTCATCACCAAAACCAATGTCAAGTAAATTTTTCTGTTTCCTGTTTGTCATGGTACAGTTTTAGGTTTGCCATTTAAGCTGAAATATGTTTTGAGTTGATTATACATCTAATGTAATGTAATGTTGGATATAATTTCATACCATTGCATATAGATACCTGTGTTTCCCATCACCATTATTGATAAGGATATCTTTTCCCAGTGTGTGCCCTTGACACCCTTGTTGGAGACTGGTTGCCTGTGTGTCTGTAGGCTTCCTTCTGAACTCTTTACTGTTTCCCAGGTCTCTGTACATCTGAATAGAGTGACGTCATCCTTATTACTGTTTTCAATGTATCTATTTCTGAATTTCCATGAAATCCCCCCAACTAATGTTCCAAAACTGTGTTCCTGACATAAATGGTTTTCAAAAAAATAAAGACAAAAAGAAAACAGAAATTTTGAGTCTTAGAAAATCCTGTGTTTATTCTTTCTCCCATAGTGTGGTATGATGTTCAGATATTCCCAGATGGGGCACAGATCTTCAATTAGCCCCTGATAGCAACCTTGTCCTCTGAATAATGCTAGTATATGACAAGCTCATTTTTAGACTGCTCTTAGATCCAGTGTCCTGCTCACTTTCCTTTATGGTTTTAAAAGAGTCCCTCGGGAACTGTTCTTTTTTCTCTCTTCTGAAGTTTTGCTGGTAATTTTCCTGCCTTCCTTCTATATTTATGGTAGTATAGAAGATTTGCTATCACTTAGTGTTCTCTCTCAACCCTCTTCCTGCTACACAACATTGACTTGGTAACTGGGTAGAAAGAATTCCTCCTTAGGCCATGTTGTGATGGGTTGAGGGTGCTCAGGCTACTAGGAGCTCATGTGAAAGTACTGCTTTAAGTAGATAGCATTGGCTCTGGTACTTAAACACTCTGGGGACGGTTTTTTTCCCACAAGGAACATTGTTTCCCATAGAGATATTGTAGGTTGTCATTATAAGATGGTCACATTGGCATCTAAGGTAGGATACTAAGCCTAAATTTCAGTGATGCTGTAGTTGAGAAGCCCTGGTGTTTCATTTCCTTGTCCTCACCGGTTTGCTATTGGCATTAGAAGGAGACTTACATTAATGACTCATATTAAAGATAAATGTGTTCTCTAGACTATACAGGTCTAAAAAATGTGTGCATACTCAGACTGCAGTCCAGCTAGCTCACACTTTTTTCTTTTCTATGTTTTTTCTTGTTTGTCATTGATAATCTGAAATTATATGACCTGAGCGCTAATGAACATCTCTTGAGATTTTATTTTAGATTTTCTAGAGAAAATCTGTCTTTAACTTTAGAGTCTCATGACCTACACTTCAGGAGAGGAATTTAATTTTTTAGTCCTAAGTGACAGATATACTCAATAACAAAAGGTGTGCCACACTAACAAACGCTGTTTCACACTCATTAGAAAAGGGTATCTCATACTCATTAGAAAAAGATATGTCACATCCACTAGCAAAGGGTGTGTCACACTCACTAGCAAAAGGTGTGTACCAAAAGACACTACCGAAAGGAAAATGTTTTGTTGACTCAAGAGGTTTTGTTGCTGGTGAAGAAGAGGAAATCATATAAATTAAGATAGGTGTGGCATTTCTGCTGTGGAGAAGTCAGTGATGTCCTAGAGCCACCAACGTGGCATTTCCGCCTCTTGCATTGTTCAGAGGAATGGTGAAAGCCATTCTCAACAGAGTTCAACTTTCTGAAGCGTTCATTTTGAGAAGCTGGTTGTTACAGAATAGAAATCATACAGGTGATATTTTGTTAGTTTTTAATAGATGTTGGGTGCCTAACAAAAAGTACACATGCTGCTTAAAAGCAGTCGTGTAGCCACAAGTGTCATTTCAAAACAAAACAAAATAAAACTTGCTTTTCTCCAGTTCCTTTTAATACATGCAAGACTGAGGAGACTATATGCACTAAACCAAAATTGCTTGAGTTTATATAAGCTAAACTGGGTTGCTAATATGTAGATTGTTAGAAAGTTGACCTAGAAGAGATTGAAAATCTAATACACACACACACACACACACACACACACACACACACACACACACACATATACACAGAGGAATCCCCACCCCCATTGTAATGGCTAAGGCCCATAACACTGGTAAGAGCAGATACTGGCAAGATGTAGAGGCAGGAATTCTCAGTCCCAGCTTGTAATACTATAAAGTGTATGCCATACCATGAGATGCCATACATTTTATATCATAGAAACACAGGCTCACGTAATGCTGTACTTTTAGATACTTACTCAAATGCATTGAAAACTTACATGTACATAAAAGTCTAACATATATTTATAGAAACTTTATCCAAAATAGCCAACAGTTGAAAGCAACCAAACTGTTATTTCATAGTGAGTGGATCAGCTGTGACACCTCCATATCATAAAGCATCATTCAAAACTGAAAAAGAAATAAATTGTCAAATACAAAAAGACATGGAGGGACCCTACATATGTATCGTTAACCAAAAGAAGTCAGTCTGGAAAATCTACACAATCTACATTTCCAAATGTCTGACATTATAGAGGCGAAACTGTAAGTATAGTGGAGCTAGAGATTACCATGATCGAGGGAGAGGACATTTTTAGAGAAATAAAGCTTTTATGTATGACACTATAAGACATTTATAAACACTCATAGACTACAGAGTGGATGCTAAATAACTACAACCCTCAGTTAATAGTTAGATGTATCAGTATTAATTCTTGGATTATATTAGGTTGACTTTTTGTGTTCTATGAGGTTTTTTTTTAATAATAAAATTTAATTGTTAGAGAATTTTAGAGAAATGTTTCATAACAGTACAAATAACTACAGTACTTCTAATGAACAGTTTACCAACTAGTACCAAAGTATAAATTGTGCATGAAATTTTATCTAGTAAACTTATTTCTAGGAATTTATGTTAACAAAAATATGTATGCACTATGGGATATCTATCACAGTATTATATACAATAGTGAATTATGAGAAATGTCAAAAATAAATACAGAATTAATAAATTATGAAATTGTAGACATTTCTATAATAATTAAAATGCTATTTTTAGGATAAAACTTTAGAAGCCAATATTATAATCATCTTATACTTTCACATTATAAATATGATTATAATAAATTAAATCACTTTGTAAAAATATTATGCAATTTCTTCTAAAATATACAGGACTCACCTCCCTAATGTGAACATAAAATTCAAACACCTTCAATTTTCTCCCTTGAAGATATGTTAGCTTCAATCTGAGCAAAGAACAGCATTCCTTTATGTTTCCAAAGGCCATTACACTGAGACTCATCAGATACCTATAACACTTGCTGGAGTTACCCCTTAAATATTTCTAGTGCTGTCGACTATTTCTGTAAAGAATGAAGTGTGGGTTGTTTTTGTTTTTTTCTTTCTTTTATCAGGTCATTTAAGTTTTTTAATAGTTAAACCACAGATGTAGAAAATAAACTAATTCAAAGTATTAACAACAAATAAAATTGTACCAGTGGACTTTGATAAAATTCTATAAAATTATAATCATTTCAATTATAATCACTGTTTAAGAATGCTTTGGAAAACAATCCCTTGAGTCCTATCTATCCTTCTGATGTGTCACTTACCTGAACTGTGCTATATTTGTATATTTTAAACATATATTAATATTATACTGCCTGCAATTTTTAGAGTATAGATGTTCAGATTTGAAAGTTCATCTTGGTAGATTTTTCCTTTGACCAGTATGAAGGTCTTTCCTTATCTTTTTTGATAACTTTTGGTTGAAAGTTGATTTTATTTGATATTTGAATGGCTACCCCCAGCTTGTTTCTTGGGACCATTTGCTTGGATAATTGTTTTCCAACCTTTTACTCTGAGGTAGTGTCTATCTTTGTCACTGAGGTGCGTTTCCTGTATGCAGCAAAATGCTGGGTCCTGTTTACATATCCAGTCTGTTGGTCTATGTCTTTTTATTGGGGAATTGAGTCCACTGATGTTAAGAGAAATTAAGGAAAAGTGATTGTTACTTCCTGTTATTTTTGTTGTTAGAGGTAGTATTATGTTTGTGTGGCTATCTTCTTTTGGGTTTGTTGAAAGATTACTTTCTTGCTTTTTCTAGGGTGTAATTTCCCTCCTTGTGTTGGTGTTTTCCATCTATTATCCTTTGTAGGGCTGGATTTGTAGAAAGATATTGTATAAATTTGGTTTTGTCTTGGGATATCTTGTTTTCTCCATCTATGGCAATTGAGAGTTTTGCTGGGTATAGTAGCCTGGGCCGGTATTTGTGTTCTCTTAGGGTCTGTATGACATCTGCCCAGGATCTTCTAGCTTTCATAGTCTCTGGTAAGAAGGTAATTCTGATAGGTCTGCCTTTCTAAGTTTCTTGACCTTTTTCCCTTACTGCTTTTAATATTCTTTCTTTGTTTTATGCACTTGGTGTTTTGACTATTATGTGACAGGAGGGATTTCTTTTCTGGTTCAGTCTATTTGGAATCCTGTAGGTTTCTTGTATGTTCATGGGCATCTCTTTCTTTAGGTTAGGGAAGTTTTCTTCTATAATTTTGTTGAAGATATTTACTGGCCCTTTAAGTTGGGGATCTTCACTCTTTTCTATACCTATTATCCTTAGGTTCGGTCTTTTCATTGTGCCCTGGATTTCCTGGATGTTTTGGGTTAAGAGCTTTTTGCATTTTGCATTTTCGTTGACTGATGTGTCAATGTTTTCTGTGGTATCTTCTGCACCTGAGATTCTCTCTTCTATCTCTTGTATTCTGCTGGTGATGCTTGCATCTCTGACTCCTGATCTCTTTCCTAGGTTTTCTAACTCCTGGGTTGACTCCCTTTGTTATTTCTTTATTGTTTCTATTTCCATTTTTAGTTCCTGGATGGTTTTGTTCATTTCCTTCTCCTATTTGATTGTGTTTTCCTGTAATTCTTTAAGGGATTTTTGTGTTTCTTCTTTAAGGGCTTCTAGCTGTTTACCTGACTGCTCCTGTATTTCTTTAACGGAGTTAATTATGTCCTTTTTAAAGTCCTCTATCATCATCATGAGAAGTCATTTTAGATCCGAATCTTGCTTTTCTGATGTGGTGATATATCCAGGACTTGCTATGGTGGGAGAATTGGGTTCTGATGATGTCAGGAATCCTTGGTTTCTGTTGCTTATGTTCTTGCACTTGCCTCCCACCATCTGGTTACAAGATGCAGGTAGCATCTAGTGTTACCTGCCCTCCCTGTATCTGACTGGAGCTTTCCTTCCTGTGATCCTGGTTGTGTCAGAACTCCTCAGAGACCAGCTGTCTCTGGGATCCTGTGATTCTGAGATCCTATGATCCTGAGATCCTGGGTGTGTTAGAGCACCTGGGAGTGGAGCCTCCTCTGGGTGTTGTGGGACTGGCTGAGGAGTTTATGCCCAAGGTTTACTCAGGGCACCAGTCCAGACCGGAAGGAGTTCTGTGAGTTTTGATAAAGATAATAACTATGCCACACAGATACAAGATGGTGATCATAGAAGTACACAGTAGAAATTAGGAGAGAGGTCAGCATGTAATCTGTTCTTTGTGAAGACTTTTTCTAGAAAACTCATCTACCCCAAATGCCTAATAGAAATTAAAAAAAAAATGTTTAGTGAGTTTCATTTTTGTTTTGTTTGGAATAGTCTCATTGTATGACCTAGGCTGACTTTGAGCTCATGGTTCTGCTTCAGTGTCCCTTCCAAGTTCTAGAATTGAGGTTTTTTTTAATTAGGCCTAGCTATTGAAGTAGTTCTCCTGTGCCTCTTCTCTCAACCAGATTTATTAAGAAACACACATTTTCTGGATTCTTTGTTAAAACTAAATATAGAGCTGTCCTTTTGGGGTTATTTCTGTGGACCATCCTTCCTATATCTGCCTTTCAATGTACAGATAGAGCTGTCCAAAGTAAAGTCAATTTTTTTAAACACTTAAAAGTTATCAACAACAAAAACAAACAGAGTTAAGCCAAAATAGGATAAAGAATGTCATTCTAGTGAATCTAAACTGGGAAGAATATAAGAATATCTAAGTCATGCTAGTAGACAGAAGTCATCTGTGTCCAAATACTGATGCTGAGTTCAGAGTATTTCTGTAGATTTTCATTCACGTCTCCCTGTAGTAGCTTGCTGTCTTCCTACAAAATAACAAAAATAACTATCTTCACAAAGAAATAATTCTATACAATAGGTCCTTGATAATTTTTTCCTTCTGAATGTAAGTCTTTCATAGGAGGATTTACTTGACAACCCTGATTTCCTATTTTCATAGTTAACTCTCATGCCATGAATCCCTGTAAACACGCCATTATGTTCTTTGGCACCATCTTTTTTCCCAGACTCATAGTAACTATCCTGGGCTCAATTTGAGAAGAAGCAAGTCTGGAGTACCTCAGAGGACATATAGCACTTGCCCCACAGGTGCCAGATCCTGGGTTCCAGTCCCAGCACTGCAAGTAAAGAAAAACTTGGAGATGTTGTTATATTTAAGCACAAATTATATAATTTGTGCCAGTATGTATTTCATATTCAGTAATAACAGTTTAATATCAGAAGTACTGCCTCAGACAGGACTTCTGAATATTGTGTCCAGAAAGTCTTAAAAGATTTATGTTGCTTTCAATTTATATAAGTCTAACTATATCTAAGTCTTTATTTTAATAAGATTCTTTGGCCAGAAGGTATAGAGTCTATGTATAATTTACAGTCATCTGAGAACAGTATTATTGAATCTGTCGTGTACTTTTATAATGTCTGAACTGGAAATTTGCATGTGCTTGCAGCATCCGTCTGAAGAGTCTCAATGCTAACACAGACATAACCTCTCTGGCCCGGAAAGTGGTTGAAGAATGTAAACTCATCCATCCCTCAAAGCTAAATGAGGTAGAACAGCTTTTGTACTATCTACAGAACCGCCGTGACTCATTGTCAGGAAAAGGTAAGCGGAGGAGTCTGGAATTTTAAATTCAATACCAAAAGCAAGCGTTTGTCATCTTCAAAATATTACCCTTACTTTGTAAATACATATGTAATGCAGTGCAGTGCAGTGCAGTGTAAAAATACATATGTAATACAGTGCAGTGAAGTGAAGTGTAAAAATACATATGTAATACAGTGCAGTACAGTGTAAAAATAC
>JADRCH010000010.1:6645266-6698965 GCA_019843965.1 Rhynchomys soricoides | reverse complement strand
AATACAGTGCAGTGCAGTCCAGTGTAAAAATACATATGTAATACAGTACAGTGCAGTGCAGTGCAGTACAGTGTAAAAATACATAGTTCTAAAAGCTGTATTCAACTTGGTGGTGAGTTCTTACCAGTGTTAGTAAAAACAGACAGACAGAGGTGTTGTTTCCTACATTGGAGGTTTTATGCTTCTACACACTGTGGTCAGACTGCTGATGTGCATGTGTGTGCGCATTCACTGGAACGATTGCAGAATAATAAAGGGCGTATTTAGGGCAGAAAATATCTTCTCTGTCCTAATTAGCCTTATATTTTCTAAATTTGCTATTTATACATAATCTGTAATTTGAGTTAAGTTATCTGTTTTAAGCATTACTGTGTACATAACTATCACATGCTGTCGATGGCCCTAGGATATTACTGTCATGCTTTTCCTTAGGACAGTGTAATATTCCTCATTGTTATCTTCATTCTTGTCATTTTTCTGTCCTCAGTTCCCGCAAAAGAACCAAGCCGTTACTGGTTTACAATGCAGAAAATATAAATGATAGTTTCAAATAAAAATGGAAACATGTGCAAATGGATTATTGAATGGCTAGTGATTAGAATATACTGTATGAAAAAAGAAATATACACAGTTATCCATTGTACATGGATACAATAACAAGTCTGTATTATGCTCTTTTGGCACATTAGTAGTTGGAGATGCATGTTTTACTGTATATTAAAACTATATTTAGCTAAATTATTTAGTTTTTTGTAACTTTTTATACTTTGATAATTTAGAGCCAGAAGCCTCACCCTAAAGGCAGGGAAAGAGGACTGTAGGGCATTTTAACATTATGATTCATCACCTTAAGTGGTGTTTTTCTTTGCTCATCAAAACTACTCTTCTCATAAATTATCTGTTTGAGATGGAATTTAGCTGTTGATGATACGCCCTTACCTTTCATGGATACTGCCTCTGGAAGAGGTAAGGGCTAAACTTGTTTTAATTCCTTATTTGTTTCTATTTCCTTGGGAGAACAGGCTTTCCTGACATTTTTATTGTCAAGAGCATGTTTCTCATTTCCCGTTGCTCATACTGCATAGCAGTTCTTCTTTTTATTAGCATGTGTTAATTGTACGTATTAATTGTTTAAGCCCTGGCTTGCATTACGACAGTTGGAATGTAGTGCTCAGTTATCTCTAGCATCCTATCATAACCCCTTGCCCATCCCCTTTTTCCTACTGAGTAGTCTCCTGTAAGGGTCAGATCTCTTACATATATATCTATTTGTTAATTATACATCTTTTGATAATACTTTTCTAATTAATTTATTTTAATGTATGTGTGTTTTGTTTAGAATATGAAAATATGTCTTTAGCTGATAGTATAATAAATGTCTATAATACCTTTGAATGCTTTCTTGGGAATAAGTGAAGATTAAGTTAATGTAAATATCAGATATTTATCTTTTAATTTATATTTAATTTCAGACAAAAATCATTCATTCTTATTCATTGCAGCTTGTAACTTTGCTGTTATTTCTACTCTCCTTGTGTTAATTTTAGATTTTATATTATTTGTTTTTATATTAGTCGTACCATTTTCTTTATCTTGCTGATTTACCTGATCACAATATTAGAACAAATACCTGATTTTTACATGGAAATATTTTATGCATTGAGAAAATTTTCATCAAATATTAATTTTATATTCCCAGCTCAGGCAGCAGTAAACTTAACTACTTAAAGAGTCACTCCAAAACCCTTAAAACCTAATTCTCAGGGTTTTTAAAAATCTTTTTACAGAAAAAAAAGAAAAATCAAGTAAGCCTAAAGACCCACCTCCTTTTGAAGGGATGGAGGTAAGACCGTTTGAATTCTGTTCTATTAAATGAAAGACCTTCAGCTTTTACTGTCAGAAATGCATATGGCTATGTTGTTCAGATGTGGCATTTGAAGTGATTCAGTTTAGAGAGACCAGAAAAAAAAACTCAATGCTTAGTTGATAAAAAACAAAAATTGTTGGTGATGCTTTACAACATATCATTTTAATTTTATTAAAATAAGTGGCAAAATATTCTGAACATTTTGAAATAAGTTTCAAAATATTTAATCTTTTATAGTAGGTGCAAATTACATTAAAATACATTGAGTGACAAATTGTAGCATTTATATATGTTCCATTTTATTTTGCTTATAGTTTTATATCAGCATTCTAGTACACCGAGGCATAAAATTTCTTTATTTTACGTCTCCGTCACAGCCCCATCCTTACAAATCCTCTCCACCATTGCCCCCTCCTCTTCTCAGAGAAGGCAAAGCCCCCATGGGTACCACTCCACCCCGAGGTATCTAGTCCCAGCAGGACTAGGCACATCCTCTCCCACTGAGGTCCAAGCAGGAAGTCCAGGTAGGGGAAAGGGGATACTATAGCAGGAAACAGACCAAGACAGCCTCCAGCCTCTGTTCCACTTATTTGAAGACCAAGCTACACATTTTCTACAAATGTATGCGGCATCTAGGTCCAGCTCCTACATGCCCACTAGTAGTTGGCCCAGGCTCTCTGAGCCTCCATGCTCCCAGGTTACTTGACTCTGGGTCTTTTTGTGGTGTCCTTGACCCCTCTGACTTGTTCACTTCTGTCTCCCACTCTTCCACAAGAGCTCCACATGATGTTTGTCTCTGGGTCTCTACATGTGCCTCCATCTGCTGGGTGAAGGCTCTCGGGAGACAGTTTTTACTATGTTCCTGTCTGCAAGCATAGCAGAGCATCATTAATAGTGTCAGGATTGGCTCTCTCACATGGGATGGTTCTCAAGGTGGGGCAGTCATTGGTTGGCTGTTCGTTCACTCAGTCTGCTCCATCTTAATCCCTCCACATCTTGTAAGCAAGACAAATTTGGGGTTGAAGGTTTTGTGGAGAGATTTGTGTCCCCCTAAAATATCTACCTAAAACGATGGCTATTATCTGTTCTTTGCTTGTTGCTATGATAAGTAATATATTGATCACAAAATATCATCCGCCTGACGGCAATTCTGTCCGTGAAAGTTGCTCAGTGCTTCCTCCCTCTGTTTCAGATTGACGAAGTGGCCAACATTAATGACATGGACGAGTACATTGAGCTCTTGTATGAAGACATTCCAGACAAGGTTCGGGGTTCTGCCTTGATCCTGCAGCTTGCTCGAAATCCCGATAACTTGGAAGAGCTATTATTAAATGGTGATTTCTCTTTATAAATATTAAAAGTAGAAAATCATGTAAAACAAACCTACTCTTGAAGTTTGTACTGGGATCTTAAATATTTTATGTTTGCAAATGCACATATACATGTTTTCCATGTCTTAAATATTTAATTCTGAATTTTAATTTTTCTTCTATGTGTTATGAATATTTTCAATCTATTACTTATCTTCCTCTCCTCTCTTTACATGGTAGGTCTGTTTTCCATTTTTTTCACCCTGCTTGTGTGTTTGAATCTTAAGAATTTCTGTTAGAACTAGCTTATGACTGGATCACCATAGGTTCTTTCATCTATTTCTGTCTACTGGTGTGTTTAGTCTGTTTAACACTAATGTAATTCTTGTAAGGTAGTCTTTGTCATTTTGTATTTGCTATGAATGACAAAACCTTTAATATGTTTATATATTTTTTAATTAGGAACAGTTTTATCATGATTCTTAACCTTTTTTACTCTGTTTTCTTCTATTATTGTTTTTGTCTATGCTAGGTATTTTCTAGTTTACCATTTGAAGCTAATTTTCTATAATTATGGTTTCCTGAGTTATTATCTTAGTGATGCCTTGACATTAGACAGTTTCAAACAATTTTGTTCAAATTACTACCAATCTAATTTTAACAGTATACAGAAATTTGTTCCAATACACCCTTTGACTCTTTTCCATCCTCACTCTTTTGTTCTGTAATAATAATAATGACATACTTCTTGCATATGTATGGGATATGTGAATGTCTGTCTGCATGTTCATAAGTGCATGAGCACTCATATTCATAGAAGTATGCATTCTCACATGTGTGTGTAGAGGCGCAGGGATGATATCAAGAGACTTGCTTGGTCACTGTCTGCCTTAATATTTGTCTCTCAGTTGAACCCAGAACTTGAAGATATGATTAGACAAGCTAATCGCTTGTCCCCGTGGTCCACCTTCTAAGCTCTGGAATTACAGGCAGGTTATTACTGAGAGAGGCCTTGCATTGGTCTGTGAAGAGGTGAGAATGAAAACTCAGTTCAGATTGACTTCATCAACCTGGATCATACCTGGGGAGTCTGGCACTAGGCAGTTCATTGTCAGCGTATTTAAAACACAGCACAGTTTGGGACAAAGTTTCCAGGCAACACTGATTGCCATTCCAGGTACACAGAAAAGCTTAAGGTGTGACTTCATAGAAACTCCTTTACAAAGTACATGTGACCATAAGGCTAGGTACTGAAGCTGAAAGGCCTGGAATCTAATGTGATCTCTGAGTGAAATAGCATAGAGGTCAGTGGTACAAACGTGGGACATCTCTCCCAAGGATGGGTTGCATTAGCTGGGAGCTAAGGAGAATGGTCTAGGAAGGGAAGAGTCTGGGATAAGCATTCTGGGTGAGGTCTGTCTCTGCAGATAGCCCAAAAGTCACCAGGTCATTAACAGTATCCACTCCCAGCTTTGTGGGTGGAAATTCCTTCAAGGAGTGGCCCCTGTGTTTAGCATCCTGGTTCCCTGGTGGTCTGTGGGTACAAGGACTTCTGTGCCCTCAACAGATGACAGGAATTCTCTTGCAGTTTCCACGTGTCGTTCTTCCATCTCATGTCTGCTTGCTTTCTAAGGTGAACCCGCTTATCATCTTAATTGATAATGCTGTGTAGACACCAGGCTGTGTTTCTCGTCAGGCTTTTGGTTCTGTCCTTTGTTTCTGCAAGTCTGCCCATGCCCATGGTATGTTTAAGTGTTGATGTCACTCAGTGTGGTACACGTGGAGTGTGTATACCTTTTGGTCTTCAGCAGACAGTTTTAGCTGCCCCTGTACATGCTTCTGGGGCTTCATCATGTATGTGCTGCTGTGTTTTGTTCTGCTCCATAGATCGCTGAGGGTCTGCTCATTTTGACTGCCTTCTCTTTCCTCTTCAGACTAATCTAAAACGTTTATATTAGCTTTTTCTGTGTCATGTTTGCTGCTAAGATTCCCAATAAATTTTTATTTTGGCTTTTGTACCCTTCATTTCAGATTTTTTAAAATAATTGCTGTCTCCTTGAAAAAAAACCATCATTCTCATTCCCTCACATATCTGCCTTTAAATCAGTAGAAGTGGTTCACTTTAATTTTTATATTCATGCATCTGTGTATATATGTGTGTATGTATTTAAATGTTTGTATGTGTGTGAGTTTCAAGACCCCACAAGAGCATCCATCAGGAGTCTTACTTGTATCATTTTCTACCTATTCTTTGAGGCAAGGTCTATGCTTGAGTCTGGAAAGGTTTTCACAGCCTGGCTAGATTTCTGCACATCTCAAGGATGCACCTGTTTTTACCCCCCTTGGAGCTGGTTAACGTGTGTGAGATGCCTGGTGGCATGTGTGGGGGCTGTAATCTGAACTTCGGTCCTCATGATTGCACAATAAGTGTCCCTCACTGCCACCCCATCTCACCAGCCCTTCCTTTAATTTTCTGAATATAATAATAGCTGAGTTAAAAATCTTTGTCTCATAAGCTCAGTGTCTGTGCTTTTTCATGGACAGTCTCTATTGATGACTTTATTACCTGAGCATGGTTCGGACGGTTATATTCCTTCCTGTGTTGAGTTGTTTTGTTGAAACTCTGTGTGGCAACTTTGGAAATTGGATTCCTGCTAGTCCACGGCTTTTTATCAATGCATTTGTTTGTTTGCTGAGTCCCGTGGATTAATTCTGCAAAGTTGGTATCCCTTCGCTTAGAGAGTCACTGACATCTGCACTCTATTAGCTTATTTTAATCAGAAATGATTGGGCAAAGATTTTATTAAATGCCTGATGATAATGTTTCCCTGCCCTTGCTGAAGATCTCTGTCTTCAGCGTGTTAGGAGTTCTTCATGTGTTCATGTGTTCAGCATGTTAGGTGTTAGGTCTTCAGCATGTCTTCAGTATGTTAGGTGTTGAAGCATTTCACACTTAAGACTCTGCTTTTACTCTGACACGCTGTTTCAAATTCAGCCAGAACTCATGGATTTGTGGCTTTCTTTCTAGGTCTTTCTATAGTAGGCATACAACTGTATACCTTTGTGTGGCTTTATAGACTTAAAAAAAATATGTTTGACCCACCCCTTTAAAAAACTCCTGAAAATACCTGATTTTTAGCTTTGTTTTAAAAAATCAATAGCTTTTTTTGTTAATCCTGCTAACAAATTCTTAAGCCTGTCTCTGGCGTTATGATGCTAGCACAGTGCTTTTCTCCAAATACCCTGAGTAGAAGGCTGTCTGTACACAGCAAACTCCAGGTCAAGTAATGATGACCGAACAGTCTCTGCACCCTGGGCACCCAGCTTTTAATAAGCAACTTTCGTGTGGAATCTAAGGGAAGCGTCAGACTCTGTCCTCCTTAGCTCTTGCCTTCTCCTGTGCTGTGCTTGCCTGGATGCTGTCATGCTCCTGCCTTGATGATAATGAACTGAATCTCTGAAAAATGTAAGCTGGCCCCAATTAATGTTGTCCTTGAAAGAGTTGCTGTGATCATGGTGTCTGTTCACAGCAGTAAAACCCTAAGACAAGTGCGTATAGAGATGTAAATTGAGGTTTCTCCATGTTGTTCAGTCCTTCATTCCCATTTAGTTAATGATCAGAACATGACCTTACCCAGATATCCAATTAATGGTCAGAACATGACCTTACCCAGGTATCAAGTTAGTGATCAGAACATGACCTTTCCTGGGTATCCAGATTCCTCTTGTTATTGTTCCCATGTACCTGCTATTCCTTCATGAACAGATGCTGTTTCTTCTTCAGGAGACTGTCTCCTTTCCAGGTACACTTCCAGGCAGTGGTGGATATACTGTTTTCTTCTCTTTCATTGCTCTAGTGGATAAGGCCTGTACCAGTATAATACTGTTGGTGGTTGTTCTGTAGGTTTATTTACGCTGTATAGAATTAAATCCAAGGCCAGCACCCACGTGAATACCTGAAGGAGTGTGGTATCCCACTTTAATTCCAGTAAAGACACGTAAGTCCCACAGCAAGTTAGCCAGCTAGAGGTGACATTTAAGGAGCTCTGGATTCAGCTGAGAGACACTGTGGCAATGAGTAAGGTGGCAAACAATTGAGAAAGACTCCTAATATCAGCCTCTGGCCTATGTGTATGTGTGCATACCCATGTGCAAACACACAGGTACCACAAACACATCCTCATGCCAAAAACTAAAAAATCTTGCAACAACTTGTTAAAAACTGACCAGGATTTACTTAATATCTCCAAATACTCACCTTCTAACAAAGATACTCATATACTTCCAAGGGTTTTTTTTCTGAAAACTCTATTTTCATCTCTTTTGGTATGTGATATGGAAATATTCCTTGTTTCACATAAATTTAATTTATTTACCTTTATGGAGCTATGTTGGCTAAACTGCTCATTTATATTCTGGGTATATTCTAGTCTTTGTCCTAATAGAGTAACTCAGAGGTTAAAAGAAGAAAGCAAAAGTAATAGAGTAGTAAGATTCCATTCGGCAACAAGTCAGGGAATGACAGCCTCGGATGATGTTATTGTCGCATTTATCTGATTCACAGCTGATTTCTTACTGCATACACATGTATGTCAGGTGTTTTGAATTAAAGTTATTCTTCTAAATTAGCTTTCCGTATTGGAAAGAAACATCCTACTTTTTTGTTCCAGTTCCATCTTGGCTTTGTTACTTATTCATGAGTAGACATTTAAAACCAACCTCCCTTTATATCAAAGGAGAGGTAAATGATCATATCCGTATGTTTTCTTTCCTTTAGAAACTGCCCTGGGTGCACTAGCAAGAGTCCTGAGAGAAGACTGGAAACAAAGTGTTGAGTTAGCTACAAACATCATTTATATCTTCTTTTGCTTTTCTAGGTAAGTATAGACTCTAAGAGGACTGCTCGACCTCTGTCGCTGTCTGCCTGTGTTAGTGTTGATTCTCTCAGTCTTTGTCTGTCTATACTCTGCGTGCTGTCGCTGGCTTTTTACTTTGTTGTTCTTTCCTTCAGTGTACACTTCCCTATGCCTACACACACGCACACACACGCGCGCACACACACACACACACGCGCACGCGCACGCACACACGCGCACACACACACGCACACACATTCATATGCACTCCATTTGGCATAATGGTTTGGCATACGATTCTGGCTGTGGAGGAAGATGATCTGTTTGAACGCAGTGTCTGCTGTTTGCTCACTGTGTACTCTTGCTTATTTTACTTAATCTCTCTGGGCCTCAGTTCTTTCTTATATAAAGCTTTCATTGTAATAGCCATGTTTTCTTCAGTACACGTACTTCTGTATTTCAGTTTTTATCAATTTAGTATATACTAAGTGGATACAGTGTAATAGTTTGATTAAATGTAACAATATATAAATGATTAAATCAAGGTGATTGGCATTTCCAACTCTGTGAACACTTACTATTTCTTTGTATTGGGCATATTTGAATTCCCCTCTACTAGTTCTTTTTAAAATATATTAAACTGTTGTGGACTGTAGTTATCAATTGTGCTATAAAATTAGAACGTATTCCTCCTGTCTTACTGTATGTTGCTTTTGGTACTCACTATCAACTTCCCTTTATTCTCCCTAACCTAGCTCTAGAAGTCTCTAGTCTACGCTCTTTATATGAAGTCAACTCTTTCCTTCCACATATCTGTCTACATAGCAAGGACATAATGACATTTGCTTTTCTTTGTTTGACTTATTTCATTTAACATAATGCCCTCCAGTTCCATTCATGTTTCTAATAAATTATGAAGTTTTATTCTCTTAGTTGTTAAATATATTTTATTTACATGTATATGTTTTTAATAAGGATATTATTGAGATTTTATAAAATTTTCTGCCAATTAGATCTGAATAAACCAGCATTAGCAAAGAAATTTTATTAAATAAATACTTGAATAAATTAATTATCTAGCAAACATATATCCAATAAATAAAATGAGTGCTTAGTATTATTATAGTATTTGTTTTGTTAGACAATATTCCAAAATGTATTATAAAGCTTTTAGTAGTCAATGTGGTGATTAATCATGAAACCATGCTTATAATGTCATTTAAGGAAAGAGAAGCATGTTAATACGTATTTAAGATAATCTTGTAATTTCAAATTTTTATTTAAATTTAATTTTTAATTTATTTTAAAAATTATTATACTGTGGTTATATTCATTCATTGAAATGTATGTCAGACTTATGTTTTGTATGGTTTATGTCAGTTTAGGCCAAAACCACGATTTCTCCTACATGAACAAAATGTACTCTTTTTAATGTATATTAAAATCTCTTCTTTGAAGCTTTTCTCATTTTCATGGACTCATCACTCACTATAAAATTGGAGCACTGTGTATGAATATCATTGATCATGAGTTAAAAAGACACGAGCTTTGGCAAGAAGAACTTTCTAAGAAGAAGAAAGCTGATATCCTTTAGGTACCATTTGACCTAGCGCCTATGCTTCGGTGCTTTGGACTGTAGGGTGGGTTTATTCTTTCCATTTTTTAATTTCTATCACATTATTTGGAAATCACGCAAGAATGTGTCTAAGGTAAAGATAGAGGTTGGAATTATCAGAGTAAATACAGTTTGACATGGACTTTTTGTCTCTTCCCATTTTGACCAGTTAGTGAGGTAGAGTGGAACCTGCAGCGGTGCTGGATAGTTGAGTAAAAGAGTCTAAGTGACTGCACATGTGCCCACTAGGACCCATGTGAAGTTTGGTGAAGCATGGCTCACCACTGCTTGTGTACTTCCAAGTAACTTTGATGGGAACGGATTACATTTTTCCATGAACCTAAGTTTTCAGGGAAGCTAGCACAGAGCTTTACTTTTCCATGAAGTTCAGTTTTTCTAGTTAAGTAAGTTTTTCTAGTTGAGAGATGTGTGGAATGATAGGACCCATGAGAGGAACTTTGGAAATTCTCTATTTGAATGTATCTTATGGTCTAAGAATTGTGTTTTGGTTCTTCAACAAATGCTTTCAAACACTGTAACAGGGTTATTGCCTATTGGCTCAAAGTATTTTGGGGGTGGGTCTTGTATTCACTTTAGTGTTCCTTTGCTTTTTGAGCTGTAGTCTACATTCAGAAAACTTCTCTCTCTTGATTTTAGTCTTCCATACTGAACACAGTATGATGATATTCTCTTCAGCATTACAGTAACCTCATCAGAAGCTATTTACCATATGGTCTTTACAAGTTAACTCTAGCTCAGAGGTCCTGGACTGACTATTCGTACCTGTCTTAACATGAGATGTTTATAAATCAGCAAGCCATTGTAGGCAACAGCATTATTTGAATACAATGTGTATTTGTATCTATTAGAAATGAAAGCATCATTCCTGTAAGAAAAATGAGAAAAGAGAGGCTGAGAGGCAGAGGGACAGTCGTAACAGACCGAGACTGCTTTATTGATCAGTGAGAGGTCCCGTCTTCTCTACAGGATGAAGGCTTAGTGCATGTTCATACATGGGTAGCTATCAGGAACTTACAGCTATTTCTTAATATGTTTTTATATTTTCTTCCTTGTTTGAATAGGAGCAAGATAGGTTGTTTTCCACACCTGGGCATATAGTTTCTGCTGGTGGAGCTGCAGTCAGGTTGGGACTAAGACATTCTTTATGGCTAGAGGCTGTTGCCCAGGAGCCTGACTCAGTTCTTCCTGACCTGAGGCTATTACCCATTGAGTCCTGTTTGACCTAGGGTGCTTTTCTTAAATCTTCTTTGTGGAACTCATGGGCCTTATTCTTTAGAATGTCCTTCTCTTGGTATCTCCAACCTGAGCAAGTTTTGAATTAATCTGCATATTTGAATATTTTGGCTGTCTGCCTGAAGGAGAGTTTATCATTCCTAACAACTACATGAGTTTCTGTAAGAAAGTAATCTTTTTAATGGACCCACTTATAGTCTGTTTTAGACTTGGCAACTTTCATAAGATATTTGCATGTAATTACTGAGAATCCTAGTATTTGGTAGAGTTCAGACATTTCCTCATACTTAGACTACAAGGATATTATGGGACCTCTGGCTAACAAGTCCTTGTTTCTCCCAGTCCTGCAGCTAAGATTTTAGTTGGGTAAGGATTATAGCTCAAGTTGCAGCCAGGCCTGCTAGCGATCGCTTTTAACCCCAGTACTCCAGTGGCAGAGGTAGGTGGGTCTTTCTGAGTCTGGGCCCAGCTGAGTCTACATAGTAAGTTCCAGGTCAGCCAGAGTTACATAGTGAAACCCTGTCTTCTGTATTAATTAATTAATAATAATAATAATAATAATAATAATAATTTGCATATAAAATATAATAGCACTGTTCTCAAAGTAGTCTTCAGTAGGTTTTCTTCACTTCGGTTCATGCTTGTGATCCTTAACTTCATTTTACTTGATGAAGACCTTGAAAATCAAACCTTGAGAAAGGATTATGACAAAACCTTTAAAAAATACCAGGGACTTGTGGTAAAACAAGAGCAGCTATTGAGAGGTATGAGCTCCTGATCACTTCCTGTAACCTGACACTCAGAAACTAATGTAAAATTATTTTAGCTTTCAAAATATTTTTCAGTTAATAAAGAATAAATCCTGTTTCTAAGATTTGTTTAATAATAAGAGACTTTGATATTATATGGCTTTGCCATTACTTAAGATGCAGAAACTTAAGACTTAGTTAGAATGGCATGTATCCTTTTCAGTGAATACTAGAGTTCCTGGCTTATAGTCAGCTATGGATTTTGGGTTATTTCATTGCTTATTTGATGACCTTTGTACATGGAAATGTTTGTTCATGGATACATTTTTATTCTCTGATAGTTCCTAGCTTTTCTAACTACACTGGATTTTTCAAGTTTTGCTGTTGTTCTGTTTGGTTTGGCATTGCTAGGAACCAAACCAAGGACTACACTGCTAGGCAGGCATCCTCTGGCTGAACCCCATCTCCCAGCTGGTTTTAAAGATTTGAAGTTGCATAGTTAAGTTCAACCTGTTGGAGAAGAAGCCACCACCTTTTCAATGTTCAATGTTTAAAGAGACTAGAATATAGTAACTTTTACCTGGGCCAGCATATAAGCCAAAATACATTAGATCTTTAAAAATAATTGTTTTATTAGAATCTTAAAACACTAAGTTAGTTTTTTTAACATGTAGTGAGCTGTTCTTAACCAAATACTTCATTTATGCAAATGTTTTATGTTCTGTTTACCCAGTTTTATTGAGAGATAATTGATAGGTAGTAAACATGATTTAGTATATTTTAATTTATGCAAATAATTACTCGACTGTGACATATTCGAGGTAGATGTAGACCATTCCATAGCTGCCTTGTATATCTATTGCCGATTGGTCATTTTTTCTTCTCCCTCCTTTTCTAGTAATTTAGAGGAATAAACGGAATTATATGTTTGGTCAGAATCTGGATACATCCATGCTGTTGGATTTATCAGTATTTTTTCTTTTAATTATACATATATGATAATTTTCCATATTCTCTTGTTTATAGTCATTTGGATTCTTTCTAGTTTTGGGCAGTTGCTTTGCTGTGCTCCTTTTGAGTTTTCATCTGTAGGCCTCTTATGGGCAGTCATCATTTCATGTTTATATCCTCAGAGATGGTACAGTGAGCAATGTTTAGCTATATAGAAGACTTCCACTACATAAAGTGTTCTCCTGCACCCTCCTATCTGATGCTCTCACCATGAGTGTATAAAAGTCCCAAGTTATTTTACTGAAAAAGATGGATAGGAGCTGGTGGTAGCACACAACTTTAATTCCAGTACTCAGGAGGCAGAAGCAGGCTAATCTCTAAGTTCAAGGCCAGCCTGGTCTACAGAGTGAGTTCCAGGACAGCCAGGACTACACAGAGAAGCCCTGTCTTTAAAAAAAGAAAGAAAAGAAAAAAGAGTGATATGATCAATGTCATTAATTTTAGTAAGCTTATAATTTAATATGTTTGTAATTTTGATTTCAGCTTCCCAGCCCACTCGTTAGGTTAAGAGTCTCTCCTTATATCAATCTTCATTTCTTTTGTTGAAATCTTCTTTCATGTATTTTGTTTATTTTTTAGTGGGATTATTTTGTATGTATATGTGTGTATGTGTACGAATTGTGTGTGTGTGTATGTGTATGCATATGATATGTTTTATATAACCTTTACAAAATATATGATTCGTTTACAAAGACTTTCAGTCTGGTTATATCTTTCCACTCACTAATAATGTCTTTTGAGGATCAGAATTTCTAGTTTTTTATGAATTATAATTTGGTCTTTTATGGATTGTTGTTTTTGGCACTGTATCTGTAATATCTTCCCTAAGTGGAGATCACAATGATTTTTTGCTGTATTTTATTCTAGAAGTTCTGTCATTTCAGGGTTTGTAGTAAAATCGGTGATACATTTTTAATACATTTAGTGAGTCAATTCTTTATTTGTTTTTGTTTTTTTCCATATGAGTATGTTGCTATTTGTGCACTATTTATTTCAAAGATGGAATTGGTTACTGTCTTTGCCAAAAAGTCACTCCTCCATGTATGTGCATGTCTGTTTGGCACTCTGTCTTTGTCCACCCATCACTTTTGTGTAATTTTGCTAGTAGACAGTGTTCTGATTATAGAAAAGGTTTTATATAATTTTGTTTTAAGTGTAAAGCAGGAAAAAAAAGAGAGAGAGAGAGACTTACTCAATGTGGTCACATGGAGAAGAGGATCAAAACGATACAGAGAAACTCTCAAGTATGGTTTTGGAATTCTGAAGTGAAATCAAAGTTCAAATAGAGGGTCAAGGAGATACTCATCTAAGCAGTCCTGTGAAGATGTGGTCCCGCCCACTATTGACCCATCCTTGTCTGGGTTTGTCCCACCTGTAAGTGGTCTGACAAGTTGTTAGAACTGTGTGAAATCTCTTTCAGGGAGACAAATTTCCCTTCTGGCTGGTGTCTTTTCCTTCCTCAGTATGAGATTCCTGAAGAAATCCCATTTCTTCAGGGGTTCATTGTTTCAGGTGCCTGTTTGTATCTCTTCAGAATGTCATCATTTCTACCAGACTTCTGACATTTCTCTGCTTTATGTTTTAGCACCTCAGTCTTGATGTGGAACATTTCTATGTCTGAAACATAGATAATATACAAAATACAAATAATGGCCAAGGTTAGAGCACATGTTGTTAGTCCAGGTACCTATACAAGAGAACCAGTTTTTCATAACCTCTTGGCAGGTAGTCACTTTTGGAAGGGCTAGCACAAGCAATTTTGTCTTGTTGTTTTGAGAAACGTCTCATCATAAAGTCTAGGCTTGCCTTAGCATTATTATCTTCTTGGTTTAACTCTCCTCATGGAGGGCTTGCATGCTCACCATAACTATTTCAGTTCTGACAGTCTCCCTCCTACACCCACCCTCTTTTCTCTCAATACTTTCCAAAGACACTGTTGATCAACCATATAGTGGTTTGTTCTCCATTGTCCCACAATGCTGGGGAAAGATTGATCCTGGTTGGTCTGGGTTGGACCCATGCTGGGGGACGAAGGGGAGTGACAGATGGAGCTAGTGCCACTAAGCCTTTCAGGCCCAATTTAACCAGTTGAATATAGAAGAGATGGCTCTTAGGTCAGGTTTACATAGAGTCCATTCTGCTTGTCTTGTGGGAAATATCCTAGCATCTCAAAATGTTCAGGTCTCTTTATCAGAGCTGTACTTGTGTAGACTGTTAACAGTTTACTTCTAAGACTTTACGAAACACAACTACCAAGTAATACACAACAGTTAGCTAGAAGGCTTTACTAAAACAGCAATAAAAATAAAACTATTTTGAAAAATAAGTGAGTACAGGCTTGCAAATATCTAATGCTTCTTAATCTTTAAAAGGCTTACATAGTTTATGAGTTGTTTCACTTCCTCATACAGGACCTGCCTTGTGGCTTCAGAATTAGCTCAGGCTATTCCTCCTGTCTCATGGCCAGCGGGAAGCAGGTCATGTTTTGGCCTGCCATGCTGTTAGCTCAAGGTGGCATCTGGCTGGCAGAAGCTAGGGTTACTGTCTCTGCTTTAGCCATAGCTGGTTGCTGCAAACGTATTGTTCCGAGCAATAGCTCTTGCCTACTTTGCTTGTATGGACTTTACATGCTCTTTAACTCTGTTAATTTTGCACAACATGTAAACGTTAGATACACACCTGTACATGCTTTTAGTCTTCAAATACACTAACATCAGTTTAAAATAGTTGCTTTCAACATAGTCATTTAAAGCCTGGAACACAAGCTGATCAGTTTTTGAATTTTTTGTTAGAGTTTAATTTGCTCTGTTTTGTTGTTTTAAGATGGAAGCTGAGGTCATTTATCTAAGAGTTTGGTTTAGAACACAAATGTTCTGTCTAACTGCAACATATTTTCATGTTTTTTAGTTATAAGTTTATTTAGTTAAGATTAATTTCCATTTTCTTTTTTTAAACTCAGGTTATTTACACAGCAGTCATTTTGTTCCAGATAAGTGGGGATTTTCCAGAGATCTTTGTGTCATTGATATTTCCTCTTGTGTGTTTAATTTCAGATGACTTATGATTTTGTCTTCACATTCACTGATTTTTTCTTCTCTAGGTCCCCAGCAGTGTGTTTATATTCCATTTCATTGCTAAGAACTTTAAGACTTTTTTATTTTTATTTTTATTTTTTTTTTGTCTTCCATGTGACTCCCTAACTTCTCCTACTTTTGGGTTGTATCTCCTGTGCCTTTAAATGGCTCTATAATCTTTGATTGTTTGCCAGATGGTTTGAAATGTACATTATTCTTTATTCATATAAATGGTCTTTTATTATGGGATGCTGGAGAGATGGCTCAACAATTTTGAGTGCTCGTTGCTCTTACAGAGGACTAGTATTCATTTTCAGCACACATTAGGTGTTTGTATATTTTAATCTTTTGTTATTTGTTCTTATAAAACAAATCTTCAATGAAATTGTTCAAAATGGCTCTCTTTAAATTATTCTCACACAGTTCTGAAGCCTAGAAAGCCAAAATTAAAGTGATATCATGACCATGTTTCTTCTGTTAGCTCTAGAGAGTAATTGCTACTTGTTTGTCATTTTGGTATCTCTCAGCTATCTAATACTTCTTGGCTTGTTTGTTGCAAATCACTCCCAACTCTACTTCCATTTCAACCAGGGCTTCAGTTACTAGATTAAGACTCTCTCTTAATTGATTATTGCATTATCCTATCTACTATAGTTGCAAAGACTGTATTTCCAAATACAGTCCAATGCTAAGGTCCTGTTTTAGATAGGTGCTGTTCAACTCACTGTGTCTACTTTGGCTATACTTAGAAGGCTGTGCTCTCAACACAGCCTTAACATCTTCTGGCTTTATCATCTTGCATGGAAGTTCTCAGCATGATGCAGCAGCAAAAATGAGTGATCTGGAGACTCTGCTGGGCTTGTTTTTTATTTAGTTCTGCTGCTTCCTACCTGTGTAGATAGGACAAGTTACTTAAGTTATGTACAGCTAATTTGCCTGTCTATAAGATGTTTATGCTACATTGCTTATAAATTTTAGAATTATTTAAGTTATTTGTATTGAATAGCATAATAGCTGTCATACATGCAAGTATAATTTACCTTTGTACAGCAAATTTTGCTAAATAAATACTTACCAATTTGTACTAATATAAGTATAGACATATTTGCATATATTTCCATCTTCTTTGCATTAAGATTTCAAGGTGGGTAATAAGAATGTGTTAAAATAAGGCCCGAAAATGATGTATCCCACGACTCTAGCAGTGGGGAAGCTTAGATGGGGTGATCACAAGTTCACAGTCAGCCTGGGCTAATGGTAAACTCCTGTCTAAACAGACAAAACCATTAAATGAAATGCCAGAAATAGTAGCATCAAGGCATTAACGAAGACAAAAAGCATTAGATTCATCAATAACCTACATAATTTTGACAAAATTTTTTTTTCAAGCCACGCTGTGAAACTTCCTGTCAAGACAGAATGTAAACTATGACCCATCATAAAATTCTCACCTTCAGAAAGGAAGATTCTTGATTTCTGTGGGGAACCAATATCTTTATTACAGGTGTCTAAGGACATTTTATTTAGAACTAGTAGAGCCTTCCCTGATCCCCATCCAGCATAACAGTTGTTGTCAGGAGCCATCTAGGAAAGGCTAAAGGTACCAGGTGACCTTGCTAGAAGTGGCCCACCATTTTTGCATGGCCTAAGATGGGTGAGCTCTGAGAGGCAAGGTTCCAAGAGACTTCATCTCAGGATGGCTTCTTGGCAGCTGATATGCCTTTCCTGTCATTCTTACATAGCCTAGGTATTCTGAGCATTAGCCCGTCTTTTTGAGTAGACTTCCTGCAGATCAGCATAAAGATGAACTTTCATGAACTAATGCTGTTTAGATGAATTAATGATTTTATAAAGTTCCTAATTTGATTCAAATAATCTTAGGAAGAAAGTTTTAAAAGGTGGTTTTAGTTGTTACCTAGAAAGATGTAATAAAGTTAAAATCAAGAATAGAATGTCCTCACTCCTCATGATAGTAAGTAAAGGCTGCATACTAAGGAATACAATGAGTTTTCACAATTACAGTAAAAAGAGATAAAGACTTGGGACAAATTTGTATTCAAAGAAAAGCATTCAGGTCTAAGGATGAAGCCACAGGTGTGCACTATGATAAGGGAAAGCCATATAAAACTATTGCTTTGAACTTATAATAAGCATATAGAATTAAACAGTGCTTTGAATTAATATCAGCATCTTTCTGTAATTCCCATTTTATGTAACATTTTATCTCTGGGGTAATTTTCTAAAGAACTTTTGTCTAGAAGGTATGAAAAGGCCAGAGAAAAGAAATGAAGTTGTTGGCTTGGGGGTTCTGTCCCATCCATCCAAATGTGTGTGTATATATGTCTATTTATATGTACATGTGTAGGTGTATGTGTATGTATGTACGCTTGTATGTGTGTATGCATGAACACTTGTGGAATTGATTGAGAGACAGGTTTTTGGGCCTGGCCTTAGTATGTGTGTGCATGAGCGTGTGTGTTTCTGAGTATATTTGCCTGTATAAAAGATTTTAATTATTTTGCTTTCTTTGTAACATTTTATCTATGAGGTAGTTCTTTCTTACATAGGGAACTTTTTGTCTAAAAGCTGTAAGAAACTGAAAACAATGTAAGAAAGATGATGTCATCATTTTCCTCTTCATTCAGTGTGCGTGTTTTCTGTGTGAGTGACGCCTTTCCTCCTTTCCTTCCTTCTCTCTCTGGTTCAGAAAGAGTTCAGGAGCCGCTCACCTGGCCAGGGAAGGGTTCTTGAGCTAGAGAGAGAAGGGAGCCCTGACAGTTAAGCACTCTCTCTCTCTGTCTCTCTCTGTCTCTCTTTCTCTCTCTCTCTGTCTCTCTCTCTCTCTCTCTGTCTCTCTGTCTCTCTCTCTCTCCTCCCCCCACCCCCGATGCTAACAGAGTTTATTACCAGAATCAATGACTTTTTTCCTTAGAATAGGAAAGAGTTATAGACAGAAATAAAGTGTGGCCTTGCCACTGACTCCATAGCTCAGGCTGCCTTCCTCAAAAAACTGGTTCTGTGGTAGGTCTCCAACAGGTTGTACTTCTCAGCTCTGCAGTGACTGACAGAGAATGGAGTTGACTGTGAGAGATAGATGCTTTTGTGTCTTCATATGTCTGAAAATACCCCTAGTAATAGCGTGCCTCACAGCAGCCACCGGAGACTGAAGTTTTGTGTAATGATATCTTTATGTTTTGTATGTATAAAGTTATTTCCCATTTATTGTTTGCTGACTTATATATCATGAATTGCCATTTACTTACTACTAAGTGCTAACTAAGCTCATGGAGAATGTGAACCACTGCATGTATCGCTATGGTCTCAGATCATAAGAAAATAATGCTTGTAGAGCACACGTGACCTGGAAGCAGAAATGAGGCTCCTGGGGGAGGAAAGGCACAACAGGCATGTGGGGGTGGAGTAGAGGGAGGAGGAGCAACAGAGACAGAGGACATTTGAAAGCGCACAGTGAAGTTTAATATATTGTGTGCTAACTAACAACGTAATCGAATAGAATAGGTAGAGGAGTATGATTCTCGATGTGGTGTATAATATCTATGTCTCGTTTGATAAAGCTTGAACGTTTTAATTATGTTAAAATTTTAAATAGTATAGAACCCTTTAGAGCTGTGTTTATGACCTTGGTATGTAGAACTGATTTATAGTCGTTGATTCTGTATGCCATTCACTCAGCCCTGGTGTGTTTTCATTTCCTAGTTGCTCTCTATTTGCTTCTGAATCTTGCGGAGGACACACGTACAGAACTGAAGATGAGGAACAAGAATATTGTTCACATGTTGGTGAAGGCTCTAGATCGGGACAATTTTGAGCTGCTCATTCTGGTCGTGTCATTCTTAAAGAAACTCAGTATTTTCATGGAGAACAAGAATGACATGGTAATGTACAGAGTTTTTGAATAGTCCGCATTAGTCATTTTAAAGTTAAGATACTCTGACAAAGCATAAACACTTTGTACCCTACTAAGGTAACTGCGAGTATTTTATAACAGTAACAGCTTCACTAGGAAATATAGCTTATATCATTACTATTCTAGATAATTGAAGCATTCTGAGTAAAAGTATTTGCTAATATGCGATAGGTTAGATATATATGGTATCTTTAAGAAAATAGCTTAGACTTTCAGGTTCATTTGGTATTTAAACTATTTTACCTCGTATATTTCTGATTTTGGTGTATTAACTAAATACTTACAATAATGATCATCCTGAAGTGGTTAATATATCAGAAAGTTCTAAACATTAATATTACATTTACATTAAATTTCTAGTGATATCATAGAATTGGAAGATAGAAAACAGCTCAGCTCATCAAATATCACTTTTATTGAAGAAGAAAAAATGAGGCTTAGCAAGGTTACTTACTCATCCAGAGTTATAAGAAGTCTTAATGTTGTGAGAAGTCAGGCCTTTACTTTAGACACACTGCTTCAAGTTTACATGTGAGTGACAAGTGACAGCATCTTATGAAATCCGTACTGTCAGAACTCAGCTAGGCTGTACATGTGTGACACATTAAATCACTCCGATTTTACCCTGAGATAGCAAGGGATCACAGACACGAAAAACTTTCCTAAAATGCATCTCTAAACACAGCTTCATAGGTTTGGTGGTGTTTTTTGCTCCTGAGAGGGAGAACTTAATCTTTATTTTTATTGTTGTTGTTTAGTTAGTTGGGCTTTTCTTTGTTCACTTGAGGATCTTTTGAGACGAGGTGTCATTTAGCCCAGGTTGTCTTCAACCTTATGTAGCTAGGTTGGTCTTGAGCTACATATCTTTTGCCTCCACCTCCTAAGTGCTGGGATCTCAGATGCAAACCCTTTAACTCCAGTTTCTTCTTGTTGCTTTCAAGCAAGACTAACGCACTTTTTATAATGATTTTATTGATAATTTCCTGTCTTCATATAATGTTTGGATGAAATCTAGCCCACATTATTCCTGCCTCCCAGTCCCTCCCCTACTCCCCATCACATCCCACTTTCCTCCCGGGATCCTAGAACTCCTTTACTTTTTATTTTATTTAACTCACTGAGTCTCTTTAGTGCTGCCTGTATGTTCAGGGTACAAGGTGATTTACTGGAGCATGGGTGAGCTCTCGGGGCTACATCCCCTAAGAAACTGAATCTCCCTCCCCAGCAGCCATCAAGTGCCAATAGAATCTCAGCTAGGAACAGGACATAACATTAGTCTCACCTTTTCTATGTATATTTTAAGGTAAACTTATATATTAATCATATTTTAAGGTAAACTTAATTTTTACCTTAAAAATAATTTTAATTCATGCTTTAAATTATATAATATAGAATAGAGATATAATAATATATTAACCTGGCATCTCATTTATGCACTGTAAGAGTGTGTCATATTAGCATGTGATTTTAAGAGCAACTGTAAAAAAGAGGGACATTATATGGGTTTGCTTATTGTTTTTACTTATGACTTAATTTTAATATATATATATTAGATGCAAAGCTTTAATCAGTTATAGGTTTTCATGTATTTTATTCTTCTCTGTAGCTTATCTTTTCATTCTCCGATGAAGAGTAAAGGTTTTAATTTTGGTGAAGTCCAGCATATAAACAAATGCCTTTAGCAGGTTGTGGTCTGGTGTTGTATTGAAGCATTCTTCATTAACTCAACAAAGCTTCCTTCAAGAAGTTTTGTAGGGTTTTGCTGTTGTTTTAGTCTGGTCGTTTTATTTTGAATTAAGTTAAAATATGGTATGAAGTGTAGATCAAGATGTACTTTGGGGGTTAAGAATACATGCTGGTTTTGCAGAGGACCATTATTCTATTCCCAGCATTCATACTGAGCAGCTTACAACCACCTGATCTGACATCCTCTTTGGGCATTTGCGTGTATTTCATGCTCATACAGACTAGCAAGCAGGCACTCAAGTGTCCATAAAGTCTTCACAGAACAATTTGCTTGTGAATATTGATGTCACCTTTGGTTTTGTTTCAGATCTGCTGGTGTTATTAAAATTGCCTTTGTGCTTTATTGAAAGGCAATTATCTATATGTCTGTGTTTCTGTTTCTTGATGTCGCCTTCTGTTCAATTAATAAAGAATTTAAGATAGATTTGTTCTTTTGAGCTTTGAGTATGAAAACAACCCAAACAAACAAACAGAAACACACAGTAGTGTTCACTAAGCCGTTCCCTGGCCTTCTAGGAGAGCGTGAACCGAATAATGAAATTGAAGAAATGGTCATCTGTAGTTGACTTGAGCCTAATCAAAAGACCAGTTTAACTCAGTAATTTACCATTGAGTACACAGCACAGCACGGTAAAAAAATAAAGTTTAAAAAGACTAAGCTATTCTTCCAAAGCACTTTAATCTTGATGTCTGCTTCATGCTGTGTTCACTTTTAAAATGGCTTACAATTTTTGTTTACAGATTGGATGTCTAATAAATAGCTTTGAAACTATCTAAATATGCTTAAAGGCATTTTCAGTTTCACCATGAGAAGAAAAAGACACTTTTAAAAAAAAAGTATTCTGATATAGATTTGGCATACCGTTTTAACATTATACCAGGATATGAGGCCAGCCAGACCATTGGCCTGTGGCACATCTAACTGAGAGCTTACTGCACTCAGACAGTATTGCTGTCTATATCATTCCAGCAAGTCTTTCTAGCTGCCCCACTATGCAGTGTTAGGTTGTCTTTCTAAACAGTTTCCCGTGTATGCTAGTGTGCAGCATGTGTGCTTGCACGCATGTGCATATGTGCATGCGTGTGTGTGTGCGCAAGTGTGTGCGCACGCATGCAAGAGAGAGAGGGAGGCAGGGAGGGAGGGAGAGAAAAAATGTTAATTTCATGCATTGTGAAATAGTCTTTATTTGCTTTTATTTTTCAGTTATTTTAAAAATGTAATTGGCTAGGGGTGTAGCTTCCTGGCAAGAGTACTTGTGTTTGTTTTTTCAAGATGAAAAAATGAAACAAATCTTTATTCATTGGTTGTGCTAAAACAGATGCTGGGCCGTATTAGTCCCACTAAGCATCATATGCTGATTCCTTATCTAAAATTTTAGCTGTTTCTTACAGTCTTGTAGTCGCTCCCAATTTTAATAAGATTTCAAAATATTACCTTGAATTGAGCCTAAAATAAATTGATGTTTACTTTAGTGTCCCAACTCATACATACATTTACTAGTCTTCGTTAATGGCATAGACAGCTAGCTGCTTTATTAACCGCATAGATAAAGGGCCTGAGGCCTCTTTCCTTAAGACCTTACAGTGCTGGTCTTTGGCTGTCATCTGGAACCTTAGACTTCAGGGGGGCTCCCTGCCAAAGAACCACTCTAACCTGTCACCCTTGGATTTAGAGTTGCAAAGAAAAGTCTGCTACGTGTAAGGTAATCCTGTGGTCATAGCAAAGCAGTTGTAATTCCCTTAATGATTCCTTCCTGCTGGCTTCTTTCATTCTGTACTAGCAGTGCTTTTCTTAACCAGAAAAAAAATCATATTCTTTAAGACTTTGTTCTGAATTTGAAGTCTTCTCTTCTTGATGTGTTAATGACTCCTCCCAGGCTGCTTCCAGTTTGTTTATTGTTTATTACATTGAATTTTTATTACTTGTCTTACTAATCCACTCTTTTTAGACAAGGGAACTTGAAAGGCAAATGAAACCATGTCTGCCCTTGTAGGAGGCCTGGAATGTACTGGGTAATGTTCAATTATGCAGGATTTTCAAGGATCGAATGCTGTTTGTGAGAGAAGAGGGTGGATGATGTGGAGTGTGAAGAGTTTCCTCTTTAAAAGTTTGATTTTAATATAAAATCGTTTGAGTTATAGGTTGAAATGAGAATATAAGCTAATTCGTATTTATGAAATAGTTATACATTCCAATAGAAATGTACAGGCTATGTTGTAACCTTTTATATCTTATTGTGTGTAATCTAATGCAAATGGTTTTTTTTTACTATAGGTAGAGATGGATATTGTTGAAAAATTGGTAAAAATGATACCCTGTGAACATGAAGATCTCCTGAATATCACCCTCCGGCTCCTCTTAAATCTCTCGTTTGACACAGGGCTGAGGAACAAAATGGTACAAGTTGGACTTCTCCCAAAGCTCACTGCACTCCTGGGTATGCTTTAACATAGACGATGCTGTTTCTTGACATTTGCCACATTACTGGAGAGTTCAACCTAGTGTAGACAAGATGTCTATGCAAAAAAAAAATCACCCCATAAGATCTTCTAACTAAAAAACTGAAGAGTAAAAAACTAGGCATATTAATGAAATATGATCTATCCCAGGATGTCCTAGTTGTAGAATGAACTGGAATAGGACCTTAAACACCTTGACTTCATTATTCCTTTGTATGGCTTGAATGTAAAATGCCCCTCCCAGACTCATGTTCTAACATTTAGTGCCCTGGCACCCCTTGGGGCGGGGACTGTAGGACCCTTAGGAAGTGGAATCTTGCTGAACGAAGTTGTCACTGGGGGCAGCTCTTGAGGATTTATAGCCCAGCTCTACTTCCCACTCACTCTGTGCTTCCCAACTTGCCAATTCATGACCAGCTATCCTGACCCTGCTGCCCTGCCTGCCATTTTAAAGAAATATCAGCTGAGGTCTGTTGCACACTTTAATTGCATTATTTTACTAAGTTCTACTGACGTTCTAGAGTTCCTTCTATGTTCTGTATTTTAACTGTCTATCAAACAGAAGGTTTATAAAAGTTTTCTTCCATTCTGTAGATTCTCTCTTTACTTTGCTATTACCTTTGTTCTGTAGAAGACTTTGAGTTTTTTATATTACTATTCAGTTTGGCTTTGTTCCCTAAGCTTCTGGGAACTTTTCCAAAAGTTCATATTCCACTATGATGTTTTGAAACATTTCTCCTGTAGTTTAGTCCAATAGTATTATAATTACTGGTCTTATACTTAAGTATTTAATCAATTTTAAGTTGATTTTGTATATGATGACTAAAAATGTCTAGTGTCTTCTACATGTGTATGATGTTCTTGCTAGTGCCATTTATTGGGGACCTAGTTCTTATCTATTACCTGTGCTCAGCACCTTTTGTTGGGAATCGTGATAGATGCGTGGGTTTGCTCCCAGCTCCTCTCTTCTGTTCCAGTTTTCTCTCTTGAGTTTTTATTCTAGCACCTATACTCTCAAGTTACTGTACCTAATAGGTTTTGAAAGCAACCAATGTCTCTTGCTTTTTATTTCCTCAAAATTGCTTTGATTGGCCAGAATGTTGTGATTTCATATGAACTTTAATAGTATTTTTATTAGTTCTGTGAACCAAAGGATGAAGTGTGCTTGTGTGTGTATGTGTGTATGTATCCTCCTATTTCATTCATGAATATTTTATAGATATTATGGAGATCTTTTACTTTGATTAAACTTTATTACCAGGCATCATTTTACCTTTTTAAAATAAAATTGGATCATTCATATCTGTATTTTTTTTATTATTTGCTCTTTGTATATAGGAGTTTGTTGTTAATTTTATATATTGAAAATTTGCTGTATTTTTAATATTTAAATAAGGTAGAATGTTGGAAGCTTTCTACAAATGCGATCATCTACTTTGTAAATGATTACAATTTAGAAGAAAACCTAGCTGTTGTGGATTCAGTTTATTACCTGGGCTTGTGTGTGGCTTTCATTATCTTTAGGTACAGTGCCTCAACACATAATTTACTCGGTTTTCCTCTATGAAGGGATATTTTATTCTGTTAAATGTTTTGGCTTGGTTTGGGTTTTGTCCAATGAGATGATGGATTTTTTTCTTTATGTTTATGTGGTATATCACTGTGTGCATTGAACCATCCTTTCATTTCTGACACAAATATCAGGTGATGGTGATGAATGTTTTTTATGTGCTAGTGAATTATTTTTATCTGTGTTCATTAGGATTATTAACCAGGAGGTTGTTGTTGTTGTTATTTTAATATTGTGTACTCAAGGCAACATTGGATTTCCATTTCTGTTTTTGTTGTTTGTTTTAATAGCTTGGAAGGAATTGGTTTGAGTTCTCTAAATATCTGGTCATGTTCAACAGTGAAGCCATATGGTCCTGGGCTTTGTTGATAGCCCAGGAGAAAGTCTTATTCCTAATCGATTCTAATTATTAGTCTGTTTAGAATATCTGTGTCTTCATGATTTAATTTGATAAGACATACCTGTCCAGGAATGTATCCATTTCGTTTCAGTTACCAAATTTGTTGATATATAATTCATACAAATATAACAATTTCTTGTATGTCTGTGTTGCAGTTACAATAGTTTCTCTTCTGTCTTTAATTCTGTTAAATCTTCTCTCCCTTTTTCCTGGCCTAGCTAGTGTGTGTAAATTTTGTTTTTCTTTTCACAAAGCCAATTCATAATTGTATAGATCCCTTATATTTTTTAATCTATTATTTCATTTATTTCTGCAGTGATGATCTCTTTGCGTATTGGTTTGATTTGTTCTTATTTCTTGGATACAATGATAGCTTGTTAGAGTTTTACTGACTTTTGATAGAGATATTGATTGCTATAAAATTTCCTCTTAGATCTGCTTTATCATATCCCTTGGATTTTGGTATGCTACATGGTTTTGCATCTTACAAGGTTCAAGCGATTGACCTGACTAGGGCTGAGGGGATGGAAAAGGACACATTCAGAAACACAGAAAAGCTGGAATCAGGCCTGTGTGCAGCATCTGGGTGGGTGAGGGCTACTGGGGCCACGGTGGACATTTTCTGAACACACTGTCAACACACACATTCAGACCACATGAAGACTTTGTCATCCACCTGAGCCTTACTCACCAGGAGAAGGCTTTGCCAACTTTTTGTGGGTCTGAGGCTTTGGTTCTAGACATGGCTGACTCATGTGGACAGCACACATCACCCAGAACTACTTCACACACTCAGGGCTCTTTCATGCTACACAGTGTGCTGTGTTTTCACAGTTGGCTTGAGAATTGTTTTAAATTTCCCTTTCATTTTCTCCCTTGAGTCATCAGTTGATTGGATGTATATGTTAAATTTCTATGTAATTGTATGGTTTCTTGTTATTTATTTCTAGTTTTATTACATTGTGATTCGATAAGATATAAGTATTTTCATTTGCCAAGGTTTGTTTTGTAGCCTACCATATGATCTGCTGTGGAGCAATCCAGGTGTCAGTGGAAAGTCTATGTGCTCTGCAGCTCTTAGATGGGTTGCTCTAAATGTGTCTTTTTGGCCCATTGATTGGACAGAATTGACTCTTGTGATTTTTATCTGTGTGTGTGATAAGGTGCTCTGATCTCCTTTGAGTATGTGTTGAGTTCTTTCAGTGTTGGATGCTCATGTGTTTCTGATTGATTTTCTTCTTTGTCCAGGTGATCCCCTTATCATTATAGAATGACTTTCCGTGTTTCTTTTTATTGCTTTTGATTAAAATTACTTCTACCTATTAGAAGCATTAGCTTTTAGTATACATGTATTCTTAGAGGTATTCATCACATAGCTGAACTTTTTCATTTTTATTACATGCATTTTAGCATGTGTATATATGTGTGCACACACATGCATATGTGGTAGGGTATGCAGGTACATTCCACACAGGTGCTTATGGTGATCAGAAGACACAGGTGTTCTCTCCTTCCACCATGTAGGACCCAGCAATGAAACTCAGGCTGTCAGGCTTAGTGACAAGTGTGTTTATCCACTGAACAACCATGTGAGCCTTAATTGGGACTCTAAAATAATCCATTGTCCTGTCCAGAGAGTTTACTCAGCAAGTGGCTCACAACCATCTGTAACTCCTGTCCCAGGGGATCTGATGCCCTTTTCTCACCTCTATACACATGTGGATGAATATACACACATGCAGATAAAACATTCTGACATGTAAAACAATAAATTCCGTCATCCTCTGTCCTTTTCTTGGAGAGTTTACTTGGTTGGAATTTACTGTCATTCGTGTCAGGATGCCCTGGAGCTGTTCTATAGCTTTTCAGTTTGATTTTCTTTGTAGTTTCTTTCTTACCTTCAAATAAAACAGTGTGCTTACATTCCAACCCTCCCTGCAGCCTGAATATTTTGATATCTCATTTTACCTCTTCGTAATATTTCCTAGCTTCTAACATGCTAACATAGTTGTTATTTTGCCAAGTTTTCTTTCCTCCAATACCATAAAAACAGCATGCCGCCCACCCCTGCTTTGTCTTTGAGAGCCTTGCTGTAAGTCTGCTGTCAGGTGATTGGGATACCTTTGAATATTATTTGTTTCTTTGTATAATTTAAGAATCCTGTCTCTAACTTTTGAAGCTTGCATACATGTTTTATGTTATAACTTTGTGAATTTGTTAATTTGACTTGTACTCTTTGGCCTTTGTGTATGTAGCTATTTAAATTTATTTCTACGTTCAGGGGTTTTTGTTTTTTGTTTTTTGTTTTTTGTTTTTATCTTTGAATAAACTTTCTACTGCTTTGGCTTCTCAAGTCTGTTTGGGTCTGATAACTCCAACAGTTACTCAGTAAGCTCCTCTTCTCTACCCTTTGTTCACTCCTGTGGCTCCATTTTCATGCAGCCTGTCTGAACCCTGATGTGTTTTGCTGCAGATGCCTTCTGTCACATTTTCCTGTTGTTTAGCTTGCTTTCCAGCCCAAGGACTTGTTGGGGTTGTTCCTTTATTCCCCCTCTTTGCCTGATAAGTAAGTGCTTATTGACTTCCTCCTGTGTGTTCTCCTGAATTTGAGTTCTCAGAGCAACAATTTTTAAGTTTTCCGTGAGTTCATAAACATTGCTCAGTTTCTAGTCCTGTTTTGTGCTTGTGGTGAGATAATAGGTTCATAAAATTTACTGATGTTTGTTGGAATTGCATGGATACCTATGCTTTTAACAATTAGATGAAAGCCATCCTCTGTCATTTGTCCATTTCTTCCAGGACTTCTAAATCAGGATTCTAATTTTCTCTGAGCCTGTGGTCACTATTGCTGTATCACCACTAGATGGTACCCTAAGGATGAGTTTGCACTGTGCCCCTACCTGATTACTTACCTTCAATGCTTCTGCTGTAGAAGCCCAAAGCCAACTTGGCCTAAGTGTAAACTTGACATATTGTTTAAGATGACGTTTATGAATGCCTAAAAAGGATACTTTGCCACTTCAAGCCTTTATTGGAGCCAAGAGACACAATGTTCATTTTTGTTCATTCCCTGCGTTCAGCCTCAGAGGATTTGGCTTGGTATTTATCTCACCATGGCAGGGTCAGTGATAAAAGTCTGAAATAACAGTTTGGTACCTGCTCACTTCTTCTCCCAAGCGGACCTTGGTTCTCCCATTTATGGTGCCTGGGCTTGGAGAGTACATGGGGCTGGCAGTGTCCTGAGCACCTACGGCGCAGTGCCAGACTGCACCTAGGGCCTAGATTTTGTTGAGTCCCTGATGTGACCAAGACCCACCCGAGACTCCTGCAGCCAGCTGCAGGCGATGTTAGCGAGGATACAGTTCTGTCTTGGGTATCAGTATACCAACAGGCAGGTCTAGAGGTTGTGTCTATCAGTACTAGCTTGGGACCAGGAACTATTTGGATTCACTGATGCTGAATTCCATTCACTTAGCACTGATGTGTGCTCAGTTTACTCTTCTGCCATCTAGAAAGCAGAGTCTTTTTCTGTGTTCTATTGCACAAAACTGAGGAAAGGACAGTAGAAAGTGTCACTTGACTGACAAGGCCTATGTAGTCCAGAGGGCCAAGGCCACTGGCCTGGTGCCCTCTGCCATGGAGCTCTGTTCAGTACTGTTTCACTGTGGGTTCACATTGTATAGATTCTTGCTTTATGGAGTAAATTCCCTTTCTCACCCAAGTAGAAGATGTTTCTTTGGATGAGCTTGTGTTGGGGGAAACTGAGACCTGGGCACTTTCCTTCTGACTTTCTTCAGTGTATCTTTGTGATTATTACCCTAACACCAAGTGCTCTGATCTCTTACCTGGTTTCCTTCACTCTGGGAAGTGGGTTCTCACATGAGTATGTGCCTGACCAGAGTGTAAGTGGAAGCCAGCCGTTGGAGTCTTTTTTTAATCAGAAGACTGACATTGGGGGGGTCAGGTCTTCTGTTCACTTTTTTTTTTTTTTTTAAGATTTATTTATTTATTATATGTAAGTACACTGTAGCTGTCTTCAGACACCCTAGAAGAGGACATCAGATCTCATTACGGATGGTTGTGACCCACCATGTGGTTGCTGGGATTTGAACTCACGACCTTCAGAAGAGCAGTCGGTGCTCTTAACCGCTGAGCCATCTCTCCAGCCCCCAGCCGCTGGAGTCTTTACCCACATTTTGCTCTACAATCTTGTTATCTTTCATAACAGTCAGCCCTCTCTCCTAATGATATATTCACCTCCCAAGAGTCCCAGGCTGACACATATGCACACTGAAGATTAGGTTTCAATGTCTGACTTTTAAGGGGATATAGATTTCCACTTTGTAAGAAGTCTCTTAAAATTAATTACGGATGTATTTTCTACAATACTTTTATGTACAATTAAAGTAGTAGTGATAGAGTTAAAGCATAAACTAAGGTGACTGCACTTAAGTCTGCTCCTGGAGTTCTGGGGCAAGAGTCCTGATGCTTCAAGGTGTGACTGACTGATACTGGCTACCTGCTACACCAGTTAAAGAGAGGTAAGTGCTGAAGAGCCACAAGAGATGTAATCAGTGGGGCACATTGCAAACAACATACAGAAAAGAGTTCAGTGGCCCCAAATACATATTTGGAAAGAGAAGGAATTAGGGAAGGGGAAGAGAGAGACATAAACAATCTCAGACAAGGTCTGGTTGATCATTGTCTCACTTCTGGTCCTGTGAGGTTATACGGAAGAGTTTCAGTGGGGGTAGCATAGTTCCCGCAGGGTGGTTTCTCCTGCTCCAGCGGGTGAAAGTGGGATTTCTCACTATCGTAGAAAATAGTCCTCATTTGGATGGTAGGCTGTTGGCTCCCAGCTATTCAGGGGTGTTTGGGAGATTCTTAACCTATCATAAAGGTGGATACTGGTTGATAATCTTGTTCCTACAATCTGAGGTAACTGGGATTTTAATCCCACATTTTTAGGACAGTAACTAAATTCTAGGCTTTTTATCTGGCTTTTAGTTACCTTGTGGGCTGAGCTTCTTCGTGCTGGCTCTGCTGTGTGTTCATACCTATCATTGTCTTTCATTCAAGTTTACAAATCTGAATATAATTTATAGTTTAAGGCTATACATATTATTACTATGCTCAAGAATGTACACTCTCTGAATGGCTTCAAGACGCTGTGCTGAGTATTTCCCTTTAATGTAGTTTTCTTTCCCCACTGCTAAGCCGTCGTGTCTTGTTTCTTTTGTACCAGCAGCATGTGGAGAGCAGCGATTTCCCTCTCCTATAATGATGTGCTAGCTCCAATCTCCTGAGATTTTGGAAACTGACAACTGAGCTTATCTGAATTGTTTATTTTTAAAATTGAATTCCAAATAAATTCCCCAAGGGTTTTCATCCTGGTAATAATGTTCTTAAGCTTTCTGCATGGGACTTGCAACATTGTTGAATGAACAAACCTGCTTTCCTTGATTGTCCTGATTTGCTTTGCTCAAAGAAATTGCATTTTGGATATACTTGATTTTCTGGCATGGCATTTGTTAGTGTATTGCTGTGTGTATAGAAAATTGAATCTCAGTCCTAACGTAATTAGCTAACCTTCCCAGTGGAGCCTTTCAGTGGTCTATTTAACATGTTCGATGTTTGGCCGTCAAGCCTATAGAAAAGTATAGTAAGAAACTGTTACCAGATCTGTGGGTTTGAAAAGGTTAGGACTGTGACTCAGAGGAACGTGTATTTAATATTGCTGTAACACAATGCTCACATGAATGTGTGTGTGTGCGATTGTATATATCTGCATATATATATGTGATATCTATTTTATTTAGTATATGTAATTTAACATGTTTACAATGCAGAATTTATCTTTTCTATCTGTAATGTATGTTTTTCTTATTTTTTACACAATTACTTTGTACCCATTAATTTTATGTCCTCTGATGGATTTAATATTCAGCCCCAAAACATGTTTAACAGGAAGTAATTAAGACTTCCTTCCTCCAGATCTTCAGAAATATCACTGTTTCTGATCTTTTCCTAAGTTTCTATTTTCAAATGATTTTAACGTGTTGAACATTTGTACACTAAGTTATTTTAGGTAATGTTTTGGCATGTTCCAGGAGTGGTTTTCATGAAATAGAAATTGAAAGAAAAATGGAAAAACATTGGTTTTGATACTTTTGTAGGGCCATGCTGCAAGTTTTCAGAAGTGGTTTTTATACTGTTCTAGTGGAAGTGTTATCAATTTTAATTGTATTGTCTTCAATTAATGGCTCCATAATTTAAACTTCTTATTGTAAATAATAGGTGATTTGACTAAAGTACAGTGAACTGTGGATCTTAGAGCTCTGTGCACCCTTCTTTGTTTCTGGGGCATATGACTGCTGCATTGCGACCCCTGCTGTTGTGAGATTGAGTGGCTATGAAATGAGCTGAAATAACACAAACACTTAAAAATGTTGTATAGTCTGAATAATTATTGAAGCAAAGGAGAAGACATCAGTTCTTTTAGCATGTGTGACTCCGGGGGACCCAAAAATTAAATGTAACAAAATATTTTAATATTATTTTATCATATAAAATATTTTGTTTAAGAATTTTAAAGTTCACTTTTTAACTCTTTCTTTCCTTTTTTGCTTTTTCTTTTAAGACTAAAGACACATAAAGGTATTGATAAGAAATGTTAAAAATCATTAAATTTGTGTGTGTGTGTGTGTGTTTACTGAAATTGGTTTGTTTGAATTCCTAATTCCTAATTGTTTGAATTCCTATTCCTAATCATGGAGAAAAGAAGGTTTTATTTCTTAAATGATTATAAAATTTTGTTTGGTTATATGAAAAATTCTACGTATAAATATTCCTTTGTCTTTCTTTTCTTGACTGCTGTCAGACTTCCTGAGTTCTTTTTTTCTGTTACTTTCCTGGTATTTTATAAGTGTCTTTTGCTTATTCCTTCACAACCCAGTCAATTTCTGTCATCTCTGCACTTTCACCCAGAGCTTCTGTGTCTGGTTACTTGACCATCTGTATCATATGCTGCTGTCAGTGAGTGTGACTGTATGCAAACCGAGTTAGACTTGGAAACCGTGGCTTTACTCACATGGCATGTTTAGGCTTTTGGTGGTTCTGACTTTCTAAGTGTTTAAAGGTTTTTGCCTTTTTTTTTTTTTGTTTGGTTTGGATTGGTTTTCTGCCTCATGTAAGAATCAGACTATCAAAAAAAATAATCTCCTGTCAAAACTCCTTAAGACATGTGACATTGATGTGTCTCAAGAGTGCTTCCTTATGTCAGAATAGTCAAGTTTGGGAGATGACATGGAAATTCCTTGTCACCGTGGATTCATTCATCAGCGCCCTGGGGAATGTATGATGCTGTTACTGAAAAATAACTTGAAAAAATGGTTTAAAGTTTTACTGATGTGCCAGGCCAGTGTGTATTGAGATTCTCTGTGGCTTTGCATAGATGCCTTTTAAGTTAAAGACTGATGTGTCAGGCCCTAACATCAGCAGAGAAACAAGCCTACATACCCCACTGAGACCTGAACATCTGAAGAGGCTAGCTGATTGTGACACTGTCCCTTCGAAAAGCGCTGACCCCTGATCCAGCATCAGCTACGTGAAGTGGACATTTCATAACAGCCCTAACCACACTTTGACAGAATTACTGTATACTGTTTTGTGATGTTAGAACTTTGCTGATGTGCTTTGGCATACTTTTTAAATTGACCAGTGTTCTGAGTTTTAACATCAGCTTTTAAAATATTAACTTAATTTTAAAGGAAGTTAACTTCAAGTGAAAAGACTTAAACAAGTATACAAGTCTCATCTTAAATAAGTGAATCTTTGCATTTGTGACAATAAATAAACCTGCCACCTGTTAGTATAATTTTCACAACCCTCCCCCAAATAGCGAGAAGAGTGGCCCTGATTTGCATTTTACATATCTTTTTAGATTCAGTCAGCCTCACTAGACAGAGGCTGGCTCAAATATCCCCCTTGAAAATCTTCTCTGGTATTAGGTATAAACCACCTTTAAACCTATAAGAAAATAAGACTGGGAAATACTTTTTAATAAAGTAGGAAAGCACTGCATAAAAGTTTTATTAAAATCCTGTGATTTTGAGGCCTCCTTCCTGAGTGTTAGATTGGAACTCGCTTTCAAGCTGTCACCTCTGATGTCAGGTACCCGATTCTGCAGTAGTAATGCACTAGCATTAAATCAGCCATTTGAATCTCACGAAGAAGGCATTTTTTTTTTTTTTGGTCAGAATATATTCCCTTGGGTTTTTGTATGTGATTTTTCTTAGATTTTGATTTTGATTACATTCATTTATTCTTTAATATCCCATCCATGTTCTTACTTATAATTCTATATTTATACAGCTAATGCCACAAACCCTCTCATTTGTCCCAGACATTTCACTTTTAGACCTTTGTTAGAACACCTGCCTTGTTCTTTGTCTATGTCTTTCCAAATTATTTGGTGCTGCATGGAATTGAAAGAGGCATCATGACAGAGGAGTCAGGAGGTCTTAAGTACAGTAGGGTCAGCAACATACGATAAATTCGGATGATTAACATACTAGTAGATGAGAATTCTCTTCCTCCACTTTGTCTTCAATTTTGCTTCCTGAGCATGTGCCTAGAGTAGAAGGGACAGGACCACAGGGCAGGAAGCACTGGCATGGAGAGGAGGGCTGGCTCATCCACCACACGGGAAAGAAATGCAGCTGCAGAGCAGATGCAGGCAGGAGGGAAGCTGTGGAGGCTGCTTTTGTTTTAACTGCTTCTTCCTTTTCAGTAACACAGAGGCAGTGAGCTGAGAATGAAGACAAGGACATTGTTACCTCACTTCCGCCTGCCCCACCCGTCTCTCTGTTCCTCCCCCCCCCCCCATTTCTCCTCCTCTTTTTCTCCCTACCCTCACTCTTCCATACACTTGAGTGCTTTCACCTCCATCTCTCACCTCTACACAACCACCCTCTCACACCTGTCATCACACCCCTAAACTAAAGAGCTGATTCCTGCAGGTGCCTCCTCCTTGAGCTGTCTCCTGTTCTCCAGGCTGTGGCGCCTGTAGACTTTCCCTGCCACCTGTCCCCAGTTATTTCAGTCTCCTGCATCCACCTCATCTCCCAAGCTACACACCTTAGAATGCAGCTGGGTGCTTGTCTTCAGCTTTACCTTCTAGCGTGCAGCTCCTCTGGCGATTGTCCACTGCGTCTCAATACCCCTGTAAGGATGACTCCCAAACGTCGTGATTTATACGCTTGGTTAGCATTGAAGGCTGACTACATTCAGAGTGAAGCTCCCAGTCTCCCCCTGACCTGACATAAACTTAGGATCCTAGTGGCTGTCTTTTCAGTAAATGACAACTTCACCTTTTTAGTTAAACATTCCCAAACGGGGGCATTGGGCCTCCACTCTTTTAGTTTCCCCCACGCTGCATCCAAACTGTCATTCTCTCTTTAAAATATAACACTGCTAGCCTACTCCCAGCCACAACCTCTCTCCTGACTTAATTTAGTAGCATTTTAACTGCTCTTTGTGTTAGCATTCTGTCTAAACTCCTCCCCACAGTTACCTGGCAACAGCCAGGTGTGCCTGGCCCTCTATAAAAGGGGCTGCTTGCCCCCTTCCCCTCTCTTACTCTCTTGGTCTCTTGGTCTCTTGGTCTCTTGCTCCCCCTCTCTCCCCATTCTTTCCCCCCCACTCTCCACGTGGTCATGGCCGGCCTCTACTTCTCTACTCTCTCCCTCTCTCTGCCTTTCTCTGCCTCTACTACCCTCTTAACTCCCCTCCCCATTCCCCAACTCTATTCTATACTATACTGTTGTGTGGCTGGTCCCCCCCGGGGAAGGGATGCCTCACATGGGCCTGCTGAGGCACCCCCTTCCCCTGCACTTGACCGCTCCTCCATAGAACGTATTCTTATATCTTTTTATAAACACATCACTGTGTGTTTCTGCTCTTGTCCCACTGTCTGTAAAACAGCCCTGTTAACTAAGTTCAGTCCTCTACTCAAACCCACCATTAAGGGCTGGAGAGATAGATGATTACGCTGGTAAGACCATTGGTTGCTCTCGAAAAGAATTGAGGTTCAGTTCTCTGCACCCTCATAGTGGCTTACAACTGTTTATAACTCCAGTTCCAGGGAATCCAGCACATTTTCCTGACCTCCACAATCACCAGACACCATGGTACACACACATGAAAACAGCTTATAAAATAATAAATAAAAACAACAAAAAAAGATTAAACACACATTTTAAACAACCCCCTCCGGTAACTTTACACAGCTCTGAGTCAGAGCCCTTGCAGTGCCCTCCAGAGATGTGTGTGCTGTGCTACTTCCCAGCTTGTGTGCATCTCCGACTTCTTTCTCCCTTCTGTGGAGGCCACACTGGCTTCCTGGGCTGCACTCAACAGGAAAACTCCTCCTGCACTGGCTCTCATTCCATTGCCTAAAATGTCAGTTCCTACTATTTGGTGGCCTTTTCACTTGTCTCCTTCCTGCTTCAGTGTCTGCTTAATTTTAATAACAGTTTTAAGCCTTGGATCTTATGTCACTTTACTCTGGCTTTGTTTCCCCTGTGCTTTGTAATTGTCATATATTGTATATAATTATCTCCGTTTTGCCTTGTTGTACAATCAGCCTGTGACTACCGCCACCTCCCATCAGTTCTCAAGTACTGTAAGCTTCATGAAAATAGTTTCATCACCATTCCTCACTTCTGTGTTCTCAGGACCTAGAACATGGTCAGGCTCTTTGTAGGCTGTCCGTATTCGGTGTGTGGTTAGACAGGTAGATGGAGATGTAATGGGTAGAGAGGGCTGTTGTATGTTCCCTAGCCCTCTGTCCGCTGAGTGACATTCGGTAAGTCAGATGATCTTCTCTCAGCCTGTCATCCGTTTAGAAAGTAAGGAAATAAATAAACCAGGACCTATCCCAAAACATTATTCAGAGTATCTGATGTGAGAAGGAGAGGAGTATATATTGATTCTGTAATTAGAAAGTATTACAAAGAAATATTAGAAAATATTAGAAACAAAGAAGTATTAGAAAGTGAACATCTGTTCACTGTGGTGACGATGAGGAAGGGAGAAGGGGTGACATGGTAGGACCACAGCCATCTGCGCGTCTGTTTCCACCTTCCTTAGCGTCACAGTGGTGCATTCATCTTACTCGTGTGTTTCACTAAATTCACTTCCATAAGGACAGGAGTCATAGTCCAAGTGTAGTCCACTGGACAGTGTTGGCTTAAACTATTAGTAGCTCAGAAATTGAAAGTACATATGCAGAAGTTTCTCCAAAGAAATATGGTGTCCTGAATTATTACCTATTTTACATTTATTTGCATATCCTTTTTTAAATTTTTATTTTTATTTTACTTTACTAAAGTATTGGTCCTTAACACCTTGGGAGGGAAATAAAAGCACAGTCCTCCCCCTACACGTAGTTTAAAAGCACTACTCAAATATATAAAATAAGAGAGTTATTCCAGACTTGGCAAAATAAAAGTATTCCAAAGTAGGGCTGGAGAGATAGCTCAGTGGTTAAGAGCACACACGGCTCTTGGAAAGAACCCAAGTTCCATTCCTAAGACCCATGTCAGGTGGCTGACAGATGCCTGTACCACCAGCTCCAGTAGATCTGATGCCTCTGTCTCAAGACACCGGCACTCTTGTGAACACAACCCCACAGACACAGATACACATAGTTAAACTATATATAGAAAATAAATATTTAGAAGTTACAATAATTAATGCCCTAGGATAACTACTAGGGCATTAATTCATTTATAAGCAATAATTAAAATGTTTCTCTTAAAATTGAAGAATTGGAATATATTTTACATAATTTGAGATTAGCATATATTAAGCATTTTAATATACAATTTATGAACCTATATGTAAAGTAACTTAAATATTTTCTTATGTAACCTTCAGAGGCACACTCGCTCTGACTCAGGTGTGGCTCTCAGTACTATTTGCATGAAGCTTTTCTGCATATATATTTTACATACATGGGTATTTTTTTCTTTTTCGTACTTTTTTTCTTCTTTTTAAAGATATGGTCTTGCTTTCTGCATAGGCTAGCCTAGCCTCATACCTCTAAGTGTTAGATCACGGGATATGCTGTTGCACCCAGAAAAAGTGACTGTTTTGCCTCTCTTTTTTCTCTGTAATTTAAACCTTGAATCAAACTTCTATCTGCACAAACCTTAGCTGTGCAGTTTTAAGTGTGTAACCAGATCATCATTTCTTTGGTTGGCCTGTTCATGAACAAACCTTATTGGGCTCTCTAGGTTCCAAAGCTTACATTGAACCTGTTGCATGGTCTCAGTGAAAGTGCTGTTAGGACATAGTCTTCACTGGCAGACATGGTACTTTCAGGGGTTCCTAACTGACACAGTGGTTCTTGCTCTATGAGCAGATGCAGACCTGGCTTTGAGGATGGCAGCAGTCCCTGGTTTATCTTTGCCTATATTGCATTCAGGCAGTCTGTGTTTCAGGGCATTTTACTGGGCTGTAGAAAGATTTCATCACCAGCTCAAGGGTTAAGTGATAAATGTCTGATTTTTGTGGTTTAGACAAATCTGATTTCACTTATTGTTGGAGATCACCAGAAGGTATTGTTGGACTGTAAACTTTGATCATAATATATATATATTTGATTTCTTAGGACCATTCTGCCATACAGCCTTAAAAATGCTGACAAAGTTATATTCCAGCCATCTTTGAAGTTCTCCCACCAGGTTAAATCTATACCTCTGTGTTTGTGTGTGTGTGTGTGTGTGTGTGTGTGTGTGTGTGTGCGCGCGCGCGCGCGCCAACAACATCATAGGTGAATGAATAAAAGATACCTATTTTGTAAAAGAGCAAAAGTGCTTTGGAAGTAGGCTTTTTAGATTTGTTTATTAAAAGCTGGAAATGGTCAGATTAATGTTTCCCAATCCAGTTATTTGAAATTATGATAGTTTATGATAGTTTTCTTTAAGAAAATAAGTTCATTCTTTAAAAAAGAGTAAGTTGGTTTTGCCTGGTTATTACCAAACTGTTAGGAAATTTCACACATCTGCTTCAAAGGGCAGCTCCTCATAGACTACTGCATTGTTCAGTTTGAATAGGCCCCATTTATCCTGTAAAGAAACCTACACTTCTTACCTGATCGAATGAGCAAACAACAGGGTCAGATGTGGCAAACACTTTAACAGAAAGCACATGTCTCCGCCCGGCCGACGTACAACCATATCAAGATGCTTGAAGTTATTAATGGCAGTAAAATTTATGCTTCCTCCTGTTTTCCCAATTAAATCAAGGAGACTTTTTTTTCTAAGATCCTTCTATCACCATCTGGTTCCAATACTATGTGTGTGAATATTGCCTGGGGTGTCTCCATGCTCCATGGTGAAATTTGGCACATAAGTGGATAGTTTTGACTCTGAGCTAGAAAGCGGTTCTTGTTAAGGGATTTATTTTGGTCTTTATCATTTGTATCTGAAGTCTGCCATATAGTAAGGTTTATTACAAACAAGTTGCTACAGTATTCTCTGGACATAATAAAAAATTACAAACAAGATAATAAACTAATTGACAATAGGTTGAAAATAACTAGTTGAACATATTTAAAAGAATGAAAATTTATCTGTTTTGAATATTAGAGTACTTTTTAAATATTAGTGTCCTTGGAATGGTTAGTGTAAAATCAGCTTAAATTAATGTTTAGCATAATGGTAGATTTGCCAATTTTATTTCTCATTTTGATATGTTAAACTTGGTTTGTGCTGACCATTGTAACCTATAGATGCTTTCAGTTTTCTCACTTCACTCTTGCTTTAGAATTGTTGTGCTGATCAGTTCAGTTCCTCTTCTAGCTGCTATCAGTAAGTCTATTATAAAACAAAGACCACCCAGTAGAGTTGCAGTCTTAAAAATTGGTTTGTCCAAATTCCATTGTAAGCTACTTCATAGTAATTCGTACATATTGCTGTAATGAACTAAGCATAAAGTTTTATGGAGGTATCTATCAAGGATGTTCTAGGCTGAAGGTGTGGCTCATTGATAGAGTGCTTATCAAGTATGCCTGATACCAGAAAGAGAATTTTCAATGATAATCTTAAATTCATTTTAGCACATTTTGATATAGAAGATATTTATATTCAATAATTGCTGCAGATAACTTTTGAGAGGTTGGTTTAGCCCGTGGCATATTCTTCATACTACATTATTAATCAACATCAAGAGCTCTAATGCTGTATTAACTTAGACATGATAGCTGCAGCATGCTATATTCCTCGAGCGCTCTCAGGGCGATGGATCAGCTCAGTGCTGCACTGCTGTAGTAGAGGTGTGCATCTGCTTCTGCTCTTCTGTGCTTGGGGTGTTCTGCTTTAGCTAAGAGGACATGGGGTATGGAAGGGAAGGAGAACCGGGCTAATAACATGGCTCGGCTTGTGGGTTTTCACTGTGCTCTAGTGTTGAACTGGGAATGTAACAAGAGCAGAAGTTTGATTTTTATATTCTAATGTTCAAAATTCACATTTCTGTTTGAATGATCTGTGAATGGAAAATCTCCAGTGTCTTACAAAATTAGTGGCTGAGTGACGTTTCTCCTGATCACTTCAGAGAAGAAAGAAATGAGGACATTTTAAAACTCAGAACTGATCAGCACGTGTTTTGCCTCTTGCTTGGCAGAAAACCGAGTATGAGAGCAGCCCAGAAAACTGATTTTCTTCCTGTTTCAGCTGCTCCAGCTGAACTACAGCTGTAAATTTCTTTAAGAAGAAAAGGGGGGCAGTACTTCATATAAACTGTTGAATGTACTTTATAAGTGCAATAATTCCCACAAATCAGTTATTGGCGTTAATGACCGGTTTGTCATGGTATTAACTGCCCTCGGCTGGGAATGGCCAATTTTGGGGAGAAAGGCTGCACAAATGCTAAGATAATTCAGTAACACAGTCGAATAATGACCCGGCTAGTTAACATGAAGTCCTGTGGAAATCCTATCAAAGTGCTTAGACCTCTGCATTTAATAGCCAGTGAGTTCATCATGATTCATGTTTATTGCAATAAATACTAAAGGAATCATAATGAATGGGCTGTTTTTTTCAACCCAGCCCTTATTGCTTGAACAGATTTGACTAATTCACATCAGTTATTAAGACGTACTTCTCAAAATAGCCCATCTGTCCACTGCTCTGCTCAAAATGCACACAGCCCTTACCAGTGCCCACATACCAATGGCTGGCAACCTTTTTTTTCTTGGAATGCCATTAGGGAATGTTGCTATAAGTAACTCTTAAGAGAGTGCTTGTTTGGAAGTCCTGCCATGCACAGTACATAAAGGGTTGTAGTGGGTTAGCTGGAGTGTGTGGCTCATGATCCTGCTGAGAAATCATATCATCCAGCCCGTGGTTCCTGTAGAAAATGACTGCAAGAACAAGAAATGGCGGCCGTTAGAGTGAGAGAATCTTCAAGACCCAAGGTGGTGTAGTGTCTTAGTCCCTGTGGGGAAGGGAGCTAAAACTGGACAAGTAGTCTAACCAAATACAAACATTCCTGCCTTCTTAGAAAACATTTTCCTTTCCACAATATACCATAAAAACTATGTAGACGTGGGTTTTGTGTGTGTGTGTGACAGGTAAATATAATTAAATGTCAAAATAAAAAATATGATTATGTAAATCTATGAATTGTAGATTGCTCTGATCTCAAAATGTTGGCATCAGGAACACCAACTTTTATTTTTAGAGTGTCACATATTTTACGCCATACTTTGCTCCAAATAAAATTCATGTCCTCAAATAATAGATATAAATACATGTGTTGTACAGCTGTTGGTTTCCTGGCCTCCGTCTTAAGATTACTTACTCTGTTACTCTTCTTACCTCTACATTTAAGATGATGGTGCATTTATAGTACTTCTCTCTCAAGGTCTCCTTCAGCTTCTCTCACTTTCAAGTACCTTAAAGTAAACCAAATGACCTGTTGTAGTGGCACGCCTTTAACCCAGCGCTAGGAGGTAGAGGCAGATGGAACTTTGTGAGCTTGAGGCCAGACGGGCTATATAGTAAGTTCTGGGACATCCAGGGCTACAAAAGGAGACTCTATCTCAAAACAACAGCAACAACAACAAAAATACAAACTGTACTCTCTCCTGAAGTCAGATTTTGACTTGTAATATTATAAAGAAAAAATAAATATTATTTCATATATAAAATACTTTTGCCACATGTATTCTATTCTAAGTAATTGAATTATTAATCTATAATTTTATTTACTGTTAAAAATATTTACTTGTCTTGTCATATATGAAACATATAGTATGTATTAATCTGTTTTGTTTTATCCAGAGGAGTGATTTTTATTGCTGATATAAACAGTATGTTTAGGCAGAACTAAAAATTAGCCTGGGATATGCACACATGCTAAGCAAGCACTTAAACAAGTAGCTAAACTTCCAGTCTTATTTTTTAGTTTGTTTACTTTGGGGCAGGTTCGTACTAAATTGCCAGGCTGGCCTTGAACTCAGGAGGTAGGCCGGGCATTGAGACCTTCTTGCCACACCCTGGAAGAGCTGGGGTTATACATGACCTTGTCAGAAATGCCAAAATCAACCGATTTTAAAAGATATGTTTTCATAATTTAAAATAATTCTGCTTGAAAATGTACTTTATCATCTAATAATGTTTAAGGTGACACCTGATAATATCTCATGCAGCAAAATGTTCCTCCCTATGGCATAAGAATGCTTCAGACCACTAGAACTGGGAAGACATTTTGAGAGCAGACAGGCCTGTGTTCAAATCTCCGCCCAACTTTTCCAAAGCTATATTTCAAGTACCTGCTGTTTCTAAGCTTGAGGTTCCTCATCTCAAGCATGATAAGATCTCTTTGAAGATTATTCTAAAGATTCAGTGCTGTGCTGTGCTGTTTCTAAATGTACAGCCCCTTTGCATGGTAGATGCTCAATATAAGGTTACTGTTAGTCACTATTGTTATTAACTACCTTGTTACATACTAATCTTGGGATCAAACTGAAGCACTTTCTCATGTTAGGCAAGCCCTCTACACTGAGTGAATCCCTAGCCTAGAGCAATATTACCTCAGAATTCCAGGGACAATCCCCAGACTACAAAGAATTTTTGGGTTCTAGTAGTTTCTGGTGAAATTCTATTTTTTATGTTCTTGATGCCATTGTACTTGTTTTAGCAGTTCAGTGATGTTCCAGGTTTCATTGCTTAGAACTCACATGTACATTTTTATGATATTTTATGTATATAACCACTGCAAGTAAATTGATTTAATTTATATTTTGATGCACTTTCAAGAGAAAGGAAGGTAATGATCCAATCTGCTTCATTCTAGGTTACTGAGGACAATAAATTTTTAGGAATTAAATTATTCTCCCAAAAAAAATATCAAGTGGACATCTTGATGCTTTATAGTTAATATAAGTGTGATTCAAAATTCAGGTTTAAAATAATGAACTGTTTTCCTGATTAGGGTTATATAAATATTTGATTTAGCAGTTTAAAAGTTTTTTGTATATGAGTTCACAAACTTGAGCAGGGAATATATAGATGTACGGCATCTATCATTATCTCTATGATTTGTTTATTATGTTCCCAGGCAATGAAAACTACAAACAAATAGCAATGTGTGTGCTTTACCATATAAGCATGGATGACCGCTTTAAGTCAATGTTTGCATATACTGACTGCATACCACAGGTAAGACGCTGAAGTGAGGAAAACATTTGTGAAATATGCTCATCTCTAAATTAGGTAGGTATCTGTATCACATCTCTCTCCTCAAGGCTCAGGGATCATTGTGGAAGAGAGGATCATATGTAAGAAGACTGTAATAGTCATAAGCAGTGAGTGGGTAGAGGGATACAGAATCCTCCAGACACAGCATTATGACAGTATATGCAAGCCCTGTGTAGTCTGAAGCCAGACTAAGCATAACCATGGAGAAGAAGGTAGAGATGAAGTCCCATCCCTGGCCAGAGAGCTCTTAGCAATAGATAGCTGCTAGGAGAAAGGTGGTTTTCTTGAAGAATGTTGCCCCTGGGAGTCCACACATTGAAGAATACATTAGCACCACAATTAGACCTGTGCAAATCCAACTGGGAAGAAGGGAGAGAAGAAGTGTGATCTGGGAAGAGTTGGAGGAAGTGGATGAATGTGATCAAAACATGTGCAAAGACCTAGTTTAAAAATAAAATGCTAAATCTTTTTTAAAAGATCAGTATTTTTACCCTTATTTCTTAGATCTCCTATTCCTTAAACTACTTCTTAATACTAATAATACAAATTTTATGTAAAAAAAATAATTGGAAGTACAGAGCTAGGGCTCGACATACAGCGTAGTGGCTAGGTGTGCTTTGTCTAGAGTGCTTGATGCTGTCATAACAACGAACGCAGAGTGATCAACCTTATTCCAGTGGTAGTTAATACCTTGCTACCGGTTTGCATTTTTTTTTGAGGGTTTTTTTATTTTTTTATGTGTATGAGGTTTCCCTGACTGTTGGTGCAGCACATGTATACAGTGCCCACCAAGGCCAGAAGAGGGTGTCCATCCCTTAGAACTAGGCAGTTATGAGTCATCATTGGGGTGCTAGGAATCAAATACAGGATGTCTGAATGAGCATCCTGTGCTCTTAACTGCTGAGCTATCACTTCACCCCCCTATGCATTATGAAAGTAATAATGTATTAGGTTACATCACATACATCTTCATATATGTCTTGGTTTACTGAATGGATCATATGTATACTCGTGTAGTTGAATAGTCTACACAAACTGTCTCTAATAGTTGTATAATATTGTGCTTAATAACCACAATTAAATTCTGTTAAATTATGTGGTTGGATTTTTCCAGGTTGTCGCATAAAGCATCAACATATGTAAGCATATGAAGGTAGCATGATAAAATTAGTCATGAATGCTTGTCTACATCTTTGCAGTTGTGAGTGCTTATCCACTTCTTAGAGTTTTCTTTAGCTTCAGTTCATAACAGCAGGATACCTAGATCAAAAAGAAAGAGCCCGAGAGTCCTTACATACTGACCCAGTTACCTTCTGAAAAGGAGGTTTATATTTCTAGCCACCGTTTCACCTTTAACAATAATGGTTACCATTATTTCTATAAAACATAAAATTTCTATAACATATAAAATCAAATTTTTGATATATTTACATTTCCAGAATATTGGTGAGGTGAACATTTTTCATCTGTTTAGTATCTTTATTCTATTATATAATTTTAATTCAACTTTCTAGTGGCATATTAATATTATTGATAAATAAGATTGATTTTGTACTGTTTTAACTGTCATGTATTTTCCATCTTCGTCCCATGCTTTTTGATTTTGTTTATAGTTGACAGTTTTAAGTACTATGCATTCTTTGATAGCAAAATGCCTCATCCAGATTTTTTTGTTTTTATGGTGCTGTTTGAAAGAATGACTTTCTATGATTCAGCTCTATGATATATTTCATATGTTAGGTCTGTAGGTCTTAAGGAAGGATACCGAGTTTTAATCTATCTTATGAGACGACAGACTTCTAGAAACTTAGTGATTATCCTCTCAGGGACAGTACATTGGTGGACTCTCTTTACCCATTAGTCACCAGTCAATGAAGTTCTCTGAACATGAAATCAGGATGCTTGGAACACTGCTTGGTATTTTACTGTATTATTTTCCTGGAAGAGTTTTCTAAAATAAAAGACAGTTCAGATGAAATGCACACATAAAATAAATGTGAGGCTGTGGAGACACTGAGAACAGGCACTCTAACCCTCCTACTGCCTATCCACTCCTTGTCCCTTCAGAAAAGCCTCTCAGGTTTCTTGTCTGCCATTTCTAATCCATGTCCTTCTGTTCATTTGAATTAATGAGTCAGAATTAAATTTGCTTTTCTAGAATTTTAACCTTTTCCTTACATGCATTTAAAATTGATACTATTTCAAAGGACTGTTTCTTAGCCTCAGTGCTAGAGAGTAAACTCATTGAATGTTTGTAGCAAATAGATGTCCTTCAAAGAAGCCATAGTGCATCTTATCAATAGGACATGTCTTCACAGTGGTAACCTGTATCAGCTGATAGCCCGTGCAGTATAATCAAACTGTCCAGCATGTTTACAGTAACCATGTCCAATCGAGGTTACAGGTGAGTCACTGTAGCCTGCCTCCAAGGGTTCAGGAGTTTCTGCTTTGCAGAGTCTGAGCTTCATTGACTACAGGATATTAGTAAGAAAGCAGCCCAAAACAATGTATTCTCTCAAAGAATGACTTTTTACCCAAATTTAGATTTTTGAAAACAATAACATTGAAAGAGAAATAAACAAATCAGGAAAGGGTAGAAAACTTATTACGTTAATGTTGAATTTGGAGTTATCCTACTCTGTAGAATGTATTTCTCAAATATAAAAAGAAGAAACTGTAAATAACTACAAAAGAAGAGCCTGTTTTGATTGATTTTAGACATGGTTGTGATTGCAGCTTAAAATTTGTGTATACAGAGCCTCCATCCGTTTGAAAAATACATGTCCTCTGTGTTTACTTGACAGAGAGTGTTCTGATATCACACATGTTGATAGAATTTTAAAAACATTTTTCATGTATATTTCATGAGCCAAATTTTCCAAAACCCATTTAAGTTTTGACAATTTGTGGATTTTATGATATTTCTTTTATTTGTTCTCTTAGTTCTTTATCTCCTGAAATTTTGATTTTTGGAGGAATTGTGAGATTATGCATGCCAAATATCTTGAAAGTGTTTGGGATGAGGTAATAGTTTAATAAAACCAAGTATTCCTGAAGTACCATTTAGCCTCTAACCTTTATCTCACAGTGTCCAATTTTGACGTACTTAGAGAAAAGCTGGCATGCTTTTGTTGCCACCCACCGTTCATTGCAAAGTGAAAGGATAATAGAAGGCAAATCAAAATAAAGGAAGTTAGAATATTTCCTTCAGAAATTGAAAATGTACTCCTGTCAGGGCAGCATTTATGGTTCCAGGGGGACTGGAAGCTTATTCATGACACTACACCAATTGACCTATGTGTTAAAGAAAGCCCTGTTATCATGGCAGTGTCTGCAGGACAATGTGAGTTTTGTTCTTTTTGAATTATTGACATTAATTTTTATTTAAAGATTAAAAATAAAGATCTTCAAGAATTAGTGATCAGAGAGAATGTTAAGTGTGATTATATTCTTAATTACATAAGATGACACACACACATATTTGCTGTCTAGACTACAAATAAATAAAAGTATAACTTTTAGTAAAGTGTGAGCCTTATTTCTACTCATTCGCAGTACAGTATAAGTGTTTTAAGGTTAGCCCTGTGGTCAGATTTGAGTTGACTTTCTGAAAATACTAAACGGCCAGAGCGGGCGGTCTTGCATACGTCATTCTTCATAGTCTCACCCAATATTCATGACATTACTCTGCGTCCTTTGTACTTTATTGCCTGTAATTATTCAGTGTTCTCATTTTCTTCCCCTATTTGTCATTATTCCTTACAATCTGAGTTCAGGTCATCGTTTTTTATGATCTTAATGGGCTCAGTGGGTGGATTGTTTCAGGTAAGCACATTTGGATAACCAGGAGTTAATGGTTGTAGTCTAATAATAGTTAAAAGTACACGTTAACAGTTCATTGTTATTTAGACCTCTGAGCTGCATGTTTTGTTTAAATAGGTGCAAATTCCGTCCAGATGCTTATAAAAGTATTTATTGGTAATAGAATGGCCAATCAAAGCACATGGTTAGGTAGTGATGTCATGGTGTTATTTAATATTTTGCCCTAGAACAGCATGCAAGAGTCCTCAGAGTGAGCCACATGTTTTCCACTGCAGTTGTCCTGTTTGGCCCTACTTTGATCTACATGCTTCTTTTTAGCTGAATGCTGGTAAACGTCCTTTCTGACAGCCCTTTTTGCTCTTGCTGCCATTATCTGCTGAGTTCAGAAACCAGAGCATCACTTCAAACAGGAGAGCTAGGGAGTAGCCAGTCAGAAGAGATTTCTGTGGCATGCACAGTTCTGGCATAATCATTCAAAGATGTTTGGGCAGGGGGGTGGGGTGGTAGAGGTGTATGAGAATACAGAGAGCTGTGGGGGTTGGCCTCTGGTCACTGGTAAATAAGTGAAGTCAGGTGCCAGAGAGTCTAGACACAGTGATTTCAGCCTTGGGTCTTTGGTATCTGATACTCAGTATGGGACTTGTCTGACTGAACACTGTTGCTTCTTCATTGCAGAGGCTGAAGACCTTTCAGTGCCTTCCTGTTAGATTAGTAAAAGATGAAAACAGACAGTTAAAACAGGACAAATCTAGTCTTGATATCTCCTGCTTGTCAGTAATTACCTTTGTGTTTGAAGTGCCATGGGTAGCAATCAAACTAAAGACAACCGCAGCGAGGCTCTTGGAGTTTGAATTAAGCTGGCTTGAAGTTTGAGTGTTTAAAACGGAAGTGTCGTTATTATGATGAAACAATGATTTTCTATTAGGATACATTTCACTCATTCTTAAATTTTCTCTCAGTTTTGGGAATGAGGTAATAAAGTTTTTGAACCATACATACTTTTAAAAACCTGATTCTTTCTACAAGAAATTTAGCAAGGGAATTATTTTTTTAATCTGTAGATTCTAAACATGTCACCCATAACCTCATTTTTCAAAAGTAATTTTTATATTGAAGTAAATATTTGTTACAATATATAGTTTGCCTTCTTAAAGCATTGCTTCAGAGGAATAGATTTTCATGTTAATAAATGTTTGGAAGATCATAGTAACCCATTTTGAATTATAGTATGAAACATTGTTATATTAATCAATGGATAATCACCCACATTTTTTTACTAATTTATTTATTTTTCATTGGTTGACAGCAAATCTGTTAAATATATAGCAAGTAAATTAAGATCATTTTTTTTTTTTGGTGTAGAGTCTTTTTATAGTATAACATAACTAAGTGTTAATGATCTTTTACTCAGAGATTCATTACTGACACGTTTGTGGTTTGTGACCTGCCCTCTGGGGAGGACATGATACATGTCAGTGGTTTAGCTGTTAGAGTCCCTGCAGATAGATTACTACAGTGTTACTAGAAACGTGCATGACAATTATATGTGAATAGCGTTCTTAAGTTTGTTTTCAAACTATTTTTTGCTAGGAATAAAAATTATTGATTTTGACCATGTTTAAGATATCTGAAGCTAACCCAGACAGTACTTAAAACTGTAGTTTGCAGAGTGAGTTCTAAAATAAAAACTTACTTTGATATATACAAAACAATAATTAAATAAAAAGAGGCTGTAAATCTGAAAGAGAGTGTTTGAGGGCAAACACGTGGACGGGATTGGAGGGAAAAAAGAAATGAAAGAAATAATGCAATTATAATCTCAAAATTTGAAAAATATTTAAAAAATAATAAATCTGATTGATGAAAGCATATGGTTCTAAAAGGTATTATCCTAAAATGTAACATGAAAACGTTTAGGTTATATGTCTTAGAGTATTTTATATGTTATCACTTCATTATATATATCTTATATATTTTATGTTATCTTTACCTGCTATAAGCAACTTTGTCTTACCAAAAATCTCTTTACTTAATATGTACTAATTTAACTTATTGATTTCCCCATAATAGAAGAATGTTTTGTGAATTGTACAAATTTGCTCACTTCTCCCATTTTATAGACTGTGTCTTTCATAACAAATCTAAATTATGGCTATTGGCTTAGAGCTGTGGAGATAGCTTAGTCAGTAAAAATGTCTGCCATACCATAACAAAGTCCCAACTTTGATTCCTGAAACCCATATTTTAAAAAGAGAAAGCCGTGAGGGTAATGACACAGGAGTAGGGAGGCATGGGCTGCACCATGCTGACTTCCAGGCTCCAGCAAGAGACTGTGTCTCAAACCACAGGATACACAGCACCTGAAGAAGGATCCTCAAATGCACCATCTTGGCTCCTCATACATCCACGCACACTCACAGAAAGAAACACATGTGTATACACATAATAAATAAATAGCTATTGGCACATATACCTTACCTTTTCTTTCTTGACTTCTCTTTGTTACAGTTCAAGCCCTCTCATCATCTCTATCTGAATTTCTTTCTTATTTTATATCTGTGCACAAGTTTCAGTATCTAGTCTGCAATTTTAGGAATTATCTATACATGATAATTTCTAGCATTATACCTCCAACAAAGACATAAGCTTAGGCCCCTCCTATAGCTTCCTACTGAATGTCTGGACTTACTAGACTCTCATTGGCAGCTTAAACTGCAACAATATCAAATCAAAAGTCCAGTTTCCCCTTTTTAGCTTCCATCTTCTTACTAGATGTTGGCAGCAGCATCCCTGTCATTCTAGTGCAGGGTCCTAGGAGTCAGCTTCAGTTAAGTTATCAGGACCTACCCTGATTCTCTTCCATAAATATATCTCTTCCATAGTATTCTCTTCCATAAATACTCACTCCTTTTATTTCTGTCCCAACTGCACAGCATAGCTAGCTCAGGTAGCTATCGTTTTAGTTGGACTTTTCCTCTGTGTACATGGTTTTCTACTTATTTTATTTTTGTATAATCTTTCTGTGTAATTTTAAATAAAATGTGACTCTAATCTCTGTATGTCACAAAAAATTGTTTGTATTGACATCCTTTTTTTTCTGACACCTTTCCTCCTCTGAGACTTTTTTAGTAACTTCTGTGTATCCTTAGGATGAAGCCCAGAGTCCTTAGGCATTTCAGGCCCTATAGGATCTGGCTTTACTTTCTCAGCCTTTCTTTTCTGCAGCCATGCCTGACTTCCTTCCGTTCTTCAAAATGACTGTGTTCTTTGCTGCTCTGTCACCTTTGTGTGAGCTGTTTTCTTTACTTGGACTGCTCAGCTTCCAAGCAATATTTTTAATTCCCTAAAAGTGTTGAGGTGTTATTTGATATTTTCTAGCATTTTCCACTCTCTTTGGAAATTTGTATTTAATACTTGCCATTTAGCTATTCACTACCCATTTTCTCATTTTGCTTATTTTACAGCTAAAGCCTTTGAGTCTGTTATAAAGTAGAGATTACCTTATTTTCAGAATATAATTTAAGCAAATTCTTAGTACATTCTGTTCCTGGGCTTTGTTTTGGTCTTCTGATTAAAATACTGCCTGTGTTTCTTGCTAGCTAATGAAGATGCTCTTTGAATGTTCAGATGAACGAATTGACTTGGAGCTGATTTCTTTCTGCATTAATCTTGCTGCTAACAAGAGAAATGTCCAGCTCATCTGTGAAGGTCTGTGCACAGAGCTTAATGGGTAGCCACTTTAGCAAATGATACATTTTCATAGTTTCTTTAGTATGCTTATAATTTCTGTGAGTCTAATAGGGTGCCCTTTTTCTGGTAGATATATCCTTGGTTATATTTTATATATAAATCAGTTTACATTTATTTGAAAGGTAATGAAATGTAAGAATATAAGGTATTGTTTCTATAGTATTCTGAAAAAGATGACTGATCATTTTTTGTGCCTACTGGACAGTTTTAACCTATTTGAGGAGCACATGCTCATTATGAAAAATACAGATGAGCAAATAAAAAAATCTTAAATCTTTATTCTGACCAATCAGAAATAGACATAATAAATTTTTTGTAAAATGCTTCTATAAAATTTTGAATAAAAATATGCTTCTTCTCTCTGTGCCTTATAAAATGGTCTTCTAAAACTAATATTTTGAATATCATTCCAAATGATAAAATACTATTATTAAAAAGTAGGTTAGCAAGATGGCTTGGTAGATAAAGGAGCTTGCCACACAAGCCTTGTGACCTGAGTTCAATCTCCTGAAACCATATAAAGGGAGAGATCTGACTATTCATAATTGTTCTCTGACCTCTACATGCATGCCATGGCATGCAAAGACACACAAACATTATGTGCACACACACATACACACACACACACACAGAAATTAATAATAATAGCAAACATTTTCAAAATAGACTTATTTAAAAATAAAAGCATAACTGAGCTATGAGTTTTTGTGTTCTGTTCACTCTTGTGTAGTTAACTTGTTGCATGCCTTTTCAAGCATAAATGGTGCTAAAGAAGTTATCCTGTCTCTTAACTCTTTATTTCTAGCTTTGAAGTCTTAAAATAAATTCCTAGAAGTATAATTCTTTTCAAAAACGATTTTTTTTTCCTTTGTGGAGCATAATCCAAACACAAGAAAACATATTCTGTTTAAACCTGTCTTGATGAGGCTGTAGATCATAACGCTTCGTCTGTGTTTGAAAAGATAATTTGAGCAGAAAAAGAACAGGTGAAGAAAAGTAGTTGTTGGGGGAAATAAGATTGACAGGTAGGGCAAGGAGAGCTTCTGGAACGAAGGGAGTATTCCAAGAGTCGTTTCTATGGTGTGTGGTTTGGGTTACACAGCACATAGGCTTGTCTGATTCAAACTGTGTACTTGAGGATTCTGCAGTATTCTAGATGTGCCACAAACAACAAGCTGTTTAAGCGTAATGCGACTTGCCACTCTTCTGTTTTAGGAAATGGGCTGAAAATGCTCATGAAAAGAGCTCTGAAGCTCAAGGATCCACTGCTCATGAAGATGATCAGGAACATCTCCCAACACGATGGACCCACTAAGAATTTGTTCATTGTGAGTAGCTTCCGGCCTTCTGTCTGTTCAAGTAGGCCTGAGATCATAGCTTTAAGTTGCTGCATTTGGGGAGACAACTTACTGGGCTCTCTTCAAATGTTTTCCGGAGACCCAAACACTTCCTGTCTTTGTGAGAATCTTCATGCGCTTAGCCTGCAGCACTGTCAAGTGAAATTGAGTAAAGGAGAAGAATCAGGGGTCCCATAGAGCATGTGGTGCCTGTGTGCACCTCACTCCACAGTACTTGCAAGAAGAAAGAGCCCTTCGAAGAGGCTGTTAGGAAGAGGAAGGGGACAGAGGGGCAAGGTTGGAGGGTTGTGAATATGATCAGAATTTTATGTATGTGTATGACAGTGGTTATAACAATGCCCATTACTTTGAACAGTTAACTAACAGTGACTTAACATAATTAGATTACCCTCTGACAACCTGAGTTCAATCCCAAGATCCATATGATGTAAAAAACTGATTTCCTTAAGTTGCAGGCATCTGCATGCATGTGCACACACACATTTCCATATTAATATTTTCTATTAGTTTGGTGCATTTTCTCCTGCAAGTTGTCTTCAGCTTCCATTGTTCTGTTCTGCGTATGTGCGTACACAAACACACACACACACACACACACACACACACACAAACACACACACAATGTAATAAATAAACAAAATGAATATACAGGACAAAAACAAACGAAAATTCCTAAAAGTTTCAGAAAGTGGTTAGATCACTTGGTTTGCTATCCTCTGCTTTTGATAGACGAGCAGAGCAAAAGCCTAGCATGGCAAGCACTGATGCATTACCAAGGATGTGGTTCCTGTTACCTGTGTCACCCTTTGTTCCCCAGAATTCTGAAAAGCTAAAGAGCAGAACAATAAAGAACCCAAGCTCTGACATAGATGCTTGGGCAGGTCACTTAACACCTTGAATCTCTCTGTCTCACCCGGGAAATACAGAAAGAGCTCTTTTCTCAGGGTCATAATAGTAATGAAGTGTTGAGAAACTCCTGATACCAAGTGAGTGCTGAAACAAATTAGCTGTCATGATTATTCTACTTAAAATTCATTCCAGAGTTAAGGCTGCACTCATGTGCCTGTTACAGAACTCACATCATCAATTTGTAAATACTTCAAAAAGATGAAACAAACAAAGAGAAGACAAAGGAGGTAATTCAGATAAACAAAGAGAAGA
>JADRCH010000010.1:6604236-6645256 GCA_019843965.1 Rhynchomys soricoides | reverse complement strand
GGTAATTCAGATAAACAAAGAGAAGACAAAGGAGGTAATTCAGATAACCCTAGTGCTTAAATTCTCTGATTGTGAACTGGCCCAAAAGAGGGAATTTGGACTTATATTTTTCAGAAAAATACAGTTTAAACTACAGTAAGAAGTTACTGTATACTTGGCATACTGCTGAAATTGGTAAAATAGTTTCTGGTCATTTATCCCCACTGTAATGTGAAATTATGAGATTCAGGATTTCTGAGGTAATTTAAGATCCCATTACCCAGACAGGCTCGCAGCCAGCTATGTCTTACTCAAACAAAATAGTTTTCTATTGGTCTGTATCAGTGAGCCTTTAATTTACTTGATACAAGAGGGAATCTACTGAGTGTGCTATTTTCAAAAGCACCGTGAGTGATTGTAATGTAGAGCCAGAAAATGCACCACTGCTCTAAGTAAATGTGGGGCCAGCATTATAAGTGTCAGGAAACAAGAACAGAAAAATTAATCCTCCAGAGATTATTAGTATCTATACTGTCTTCTGGATGCTCTAGCCCAGTCCACTGCCTTGAAATTGACTTCTCTTGACTTGTGAAATGGCCAAGCTACTTTCCTTCCCATTTTGAACAGTTGCCCAACTATTGCTTAAGTGCTGCTTCCCAGAATGTCGGTCATTTTATTATCTGTTTGCTCGTCTGAAAACATGTCTAATGTATTTGCCCATCACGGAAAACCCACTAGCTTGTTTGAATTCTGAATCTTTAACAGTGGGAACCAAAACAACATATCCTCCTTCCTGTGTCCCAGGCTTATGGTCAGATCTTCTTATTCAAATGCATAGTGTATCCAGTTGCAAAAGTTGAAAACATGACTATCTTGACTTCTCCATCTTCTTCTGCTTGCCATATAAAGATGAGAGCCACCAGATACTGTTAAAAGCACTCTGAAAACAGGTTTTATATTTTCCCGAACATTTCTGCCCAGTAACAATGTTATTCACACTTAGCAGGTACTTAATATTTGTTGAATATATTAGTCATAGACTTGTTATTAAATAAATTCTCCCTGACTTTAAACCTAACTTCCAGCCAAGATATTCTAGAATTCAATGAAAATGAATGCACAGCAAAACCAAATGTATTAGACACAATAGAAACAGTGCTAACAGAAAGTTCATTACACTAAGTCCCTGCATAAAGAAATTGGAGAGATTTTATACTAGCAACTTAACAGCACACCTGAAAGTTCTAGAATGAAAAGAAACAAACACATACATGCCAGAGGATTAGACAACAGGAAATAATCAAATTTAGGGCTGAAATACAAAATAGAAAAGAGAACAATACAAAGAATCAATAAAACAATGAGTTGGTTCTTTGAGAAAATCAAAAAGATTGACAAACCCTTATCCTAACTAACCAAAAGAGAGAGAACTTCCAAATTAGCAAAATCACAAATGAAAAGAGGGATATAACAGCAGACACCAAGGAAATCCAAAGAATCTACTTCAAAACCTGTATTCCACAAAATTGGATCCAAGAGAAGTGGACAATTTTCTCAATATGTACCACTTATTTTATGAGGCCACAGTCACCCTGATACCCAAACCACACAAGATTCAACAAGAAAGAGAATTACAGACCACTTTCTCTCATAAACATTGATGCAGAAATAGTCAATAAAATACTCACAAACCAGACCTCACATCAAAAAGATGACTACCATGGTCAAGTTGGCTTCATCCTAGAGATGCAAGGGTGGCTCAACATACAAAAATCTGTCAATGTAATCTACCACATAAACAAACTGAAACAAACAAACAAAACAAATTGCATTGTCATCTTATTAGATGCAGAAAAGGCATTTGACAGACTCCAACATCCCTTCCTGACAAAAGAGACTTGAAGAGATGAGAAATACACAGGGCATGCCTAAATATAATAAAGACAATTTACAGCAAGCTTATAGCCAACATAAAATTAAATGAAGAGAAACTCAAAGCAATTTCACTAAAATCAGGAACCAGACAAGGCTATCCTGTTCAGATATATCTATATAATATAGTACTTCAAGTTCTAGCTAGAGCAATAAGACAATTAAAGGGATATTAGGGGATACAAATATAAAGGAAGAAGATAAACTATTGTTGTTTGCAGATAATATGATAATATACATAAGTGTCCCAAAAAATTCTACCAAAGGACTCTTACAGCAATAAACACCTTCAGCAAAGTGTCCAGATACAAGATTAACTAAAAAAAATTAATAGCCCTCATTTATACAAACTATAAATGGGCTGAGAAAGAAGTTAGGGAAATAACTTCCTTCACAATAGCCATGAACAATACAAAATATCTTGGGATAACTCTCTCCAAGGAAGAAGGAAATTGAAGAAGATATCAGAAGATGGAAAGATCTCTCATGCTCATGGATCAGTAAGATTAGCATAGTAAAAATGGCCATCCTCCCAATAACAATCTACAGATTCAACACAATCCCCATCAAAATTCCAACACAATTCTTCTCAGACCTTGAAGGAACACTACTAAACTTCATATGGAAAAATGGAAATTCCAGGATAGCTTCAACAGCCCTATACAATAAAAGAACTTCTGGGGGATATCACCATCCCTGATCTAAAGCTGTACTACAGAGCTGTAGTAATAAAAACCACACGTATTGGCATAAAAACAGCCACATTGATCAATGGAGTCAACTTGAAGACCCAAATGTAAATCCTCACACCTGTGCACCCCTGATTTTTGATAAAGAGGCCAGAAATATGCAATGAAAAAGAAAAAGAAAGCATCTTCAACAAATCATGCAGACCTAACTGGATGTCTGCATGTAGAAGAATATGTTTAAAGAGTCTTGAACATATTGGCACAGGAGCCAGTTTCCTGAACAGAACACCAAAGCTCTGGCACTAAGATCAACAAGTAATAAATTGGACCTCAGAAATTGAATGGCTTCTGTAAAGCAAAGGATACCATCAATATGGCAAAACTGCAGCCCACAGAATGGGAAAAAAATCTTCACCAACCCACATCTGACAGAGGACTAATATTCAAAATATATACAGAATTCAAGAAACTAAATATCAACAAACTGAATAATCCAATTAATAAATGGGATACAGTGTCTAAACAGAATTTTGACAGAGTAATCTCTAATGGTCAAGGCACACTTTGAAACATCCATAGCCATCTAGGAAATAAAATGACTTTGAGATTCCATCTTACACTAGTCAGAATGGCAAAGCTCAAACTCAAGTGACAGCTCATGCTGGCAAGGATGTGGCATAAAGGGAACACTCCTCCACTGCTAGTAGGAGTACACACTCATCCAGGCACTTTAGAAGTCAATATGGTGGTTTATCAGAAAATTGGAAATTGATCTACCTCAAGACAGAGCTATCCCACTCCTAGGCATATACCCAAAGGATACTCCATCCTATCACAAGGACACTTGCTCAACTATGTTCATAGCAGCTTTATTCATAATAGCCAGGAACTAAAACAACCTAGATGTCCCTCAGCTGAAGAACGGGTAAAGAAAATGTGGTACATTTGCATAATGGAGTACTCCTCAGCTATTAAGAACAAGTTCATCATGAAATATGCAGGCAAATGTATGGAACTAGAAAATATCATCCTGAGTGAGGTAATCCAGACCCAAAAAAGACAAACATTGTAAGTACTCACTTATAAGTGGATATTAGCTGTAAAGTAAAAGACAGTCATGCAACAATCTACCGACCAAAAGAGGCTAGGTAACAAAGAGAGCTCAAAGAGGGGACACAAGGATCTTCTGGGGAAGGGGAAATAGAATAGATTTTGCAAGTGGACTGGAACAGGTAAAGTTGGGAACTGGAAAGGTCAGTTTCATAGGGAGGGAGGAAGAAAAACTGGAATTGGGGGCCATTGGGGGCAAGGTGAAAGCCCAGTGCAATGGAAATTCCTTGGAATCTGCTAGAGTAACCCTAGCCAAGACCCTAATAATAGGGGACACAGAACCTGAATCAGCCATCTGTCTTAACTAGACAAGGCCTCAAATGGAGGGGTTGGGACACCAATTCAGCCACTAAAACTTCAACTTACAACTTGTCCTGCCTGCAGAGTAGGATGACAGCCTAGCAGAATCATTATTAAGAGGCCAGAGAGACTTCATCCAGCAACTGAAGGGAGCAGATGCAGAGTCCCACATTCAAACACTAGGCTGAGCTCAGGAAGTCCTGTCAAAAATGGGGATGGAGGGATTGGGGGGAGCCAGAGGAGTCAAGAACAGACCAGGAGAACATGGCCCATAGAATCAGCTGACTGTGACTCTGGGACTTAGAGAGATCAGGGAGCCTATAGGTGGTCTGACATAGGTCTTCTGCATATGTTTTATGGCTGAGTAGCTTGCTGTTCTTGTGGAAATCCTAACATGGAAGTAGAGGCTGTCCCTGGGTCTCTTGCCTACTCTTGGGACCTCTTTTCTCCTACTGAGCTGCCTTGCCCAGCCTTGATGTGATGGTATGTACTTGGTCATATTGTAGCTTGTTATGCTGTGTTTGGTTGATGTCCCTGGCAGGCTTGCTTTTTCTGAGGAGAGGTAAATCAGGGGAGAAGAGAAGCAGGGAAAGAGGTGGGAGGAGAGGAGGAAGAGGAAACTGCAGTCAGGATGTAATATATGAAAGAATATAAGAAATTAAATAAATAGATTTATTTTCAAGTAATGACAATAATAGCTGTAATGTGTACAAAGTGGTTACTGTATATATGATAGTTCCATTGTGTGCCCTTTTAAGTGATATCCTTAAAAGGCAGCAGCCTGTTTCAGAAATTGAGACATCCTTATGGTTCACAACCTGTAAATGATGGAGCTATGACTTGACAGCAAGTCATCCTGAATCTGGCTCTACAGCTTTTAACCACAGAGGAGAAAATAGCCCTTCTTTCTTTATTTATGCACCTTTATGCACAATTACCACTATCATTTATTTCAACATGGTGGAAAGAAGGAAGAAAGGGAGGAAGGAAGGAAGGAGGGAGGGAGGCGTTCCCTGGAGCTGATCATCAGACCTTAGTGAGTTAACTCAATTACATGGAGAGCTATGTTTCTGGTTTGCTTTTTTTTTTTTTTTAACCAGTGGGTTGAATTATTAGTTTGGATCGTCTCTTAGATCCTAACTCCACTGAAATTCTTCTGTGTTCAGGATTATGTTGGGGACCTTGCAGCCCAGATCTCCAGTGACGAAGAGGAGGAGTTCGTAATCGAGTGTCTGGGAACGCTGGCAAATCTGACAATCCCGGATCTAGACTGGGAACTGGTTCTGAAGGAGTACAAGCTGGTTCCATTCCTCAAAGATAAACTAAAGCCAGGTCTGTGTTCACTGTAGAGCTCTGCATAAGCTCGAGGTTTTGGACAGAGTTGGGTGAGTCCGCTGTTATAGGTAGCATACTCTTCTGGCAGCTTTGTTTTGAGAAGGAGTAAGCCCCCTGTTTTCTGTAAATTCTTATTTGTTCTAAGAGTGATTTCTTAACATTAGTTTCCCTCTCCTGTTTATTTTTCTATTTTTACTGTATTTTTATTAACAAGTGCCCCCATGTATACTTATAGATGTGAAAGCACAAACACAAGGTTCTTTGAAACACTGAGGAGTCTTTTATTGTCTGCTTTCATGATCTTTCAGTAGTATTTTCAAATATATATTTATACCTTTTTATTATTCACCAGTTCAGTAGGCCATTGTGGATAAAAAAATGGAAAAGGAAAAAAACCAAAACATTTATAAGCATGTCGAAGATTCGTGGATCCATAGGGATGGATTGGACATCTTCCAGTATTTTTTTTTCTGTGCACTCATGTTTGACAGAACAAATGGGTTTGCTCAGGGCACTTCAGCAACAACCTCCCATGCTTGATTTTGCCAGGTGCCGCAGAAGATGACCTTGTTTTAGAAGTGGTTATAATGATTGGAACAGTATCTATGGATGACTCTTGTGCTGCACTACTAGCTAAATCTGGGATAATCCCAGCACTCATCGAACTGCTGAATGGTAATTCTCTTTTTCATGCCAATGCATCAAGGGTATTATTTAAAATTTTAAGCTAAAAAATACAGTCTGCAATGCTATGTAGTATTTGTTTTCTTTCATTAATCATAGGATTAACTAAATTATGTAGTTAGAAAAAATAAACTAAAATAAGCTACTGATTTGGATTGGATTGAAGAATGTGAAAGGACTTGAGGTTGCCGGGAGGGCTGTTGCTGTGAAGCTGTCCCGGACTAACTTCCTGTGCTCTTCCCTCCTTTAACCCACTCCAGCACGTAACACTGAGTCACTTCTTTCTGTCTAGCTTCATCTTGGTTTGAGTAAGGTCTTCTCTATTATGCAATCCTTGCTTCTTATATCTTCACTTCTAGGTAAGAATATTAACTTGAAAACTGATTCTAAACATCATATTGTCCTGTGAACTTGCCAGGAAAATAAATGTCATATATCTGCCATTGTGACCATTGAACCCTTGAAATGTGCTTGTCAGGAGTAAGAACGTGAATTTTCTATTTGATTTAAGTTGAATTAACTACAGCAGTGTGTGTGTACAATATTCTTGGCTTCCACTTGTGGTACACGTTAGACACAAGAGTTCAAGCTAGGATCCATATCAGAGAAAACATACTTATCATTTTGGTATTGAATTATATCACTGATAAGTTGGCTTTGCTTAGGTTTTAACTGTGTAAATGAAATCTGGCTGATTTTACCCTACTATGTATTTATGAGCTCCACCTATGTTACATATAGACTTGTTCTTTTTCATCATTGTATATAGTATTGTATTATAAATATATTCCTATCTTTTGTACCATTAGTGGGTTTTGTGCTATGGGGCATTGGGAATGGTGATTATTATAAATAATATATTTAAAACCTTTCCTTTGGTCATTAGCATAGTTGCTTATTTGCATTAGATGTGTACCTAAGAGTAGAACTGCTGAGTCAGAGAGTTGGCATTACGGTTCGGGAAATAGTGCTGATCTGTTTCCCAGTGGAGTTGTACCAGTTTTCAGGCCAGTCACCAGAGCAAGTCAGTTAAAGCTGCTCTATCACCACCACTCTGAGCATGGGAAGTCCATTAATTGCAGCCTTCCTATCAAGATCTCCTTGTGGTGTTAATTTAAAATCCCCAACAATTAATGAAATTGAACTCTAGTTTGTGGTTATTGGCCATTTAAGTCAGGCATGGCCAATAAAATGAATTACCCGTGTTAGTCTTTTGCATATTTTCTTGTTTGAGATTTTCAAATTTTGCTTTGTAATTTAATATTTTTAAAATACCATCTAACAATATAGTCATATTTTAAAGTATTCCATTTCAGAGGTGTGGTAGGTATGTATTTACTTTCATATACCCTTCTTACAGCCAGAAATTTTCAGAATAGAATTAATTGAAAGAAACTAGGCAGTTGGCAGGTGGTGAGAGTGAAGGCAGTGTAGTGGACGGAAGATGCTGATCTGGTGAAGCTGCAAGAAGTTAGAAGGAAGTAGGAAAATGGTGCAGGTCCCAGAACGTTGTGCTTTCATTTGAATGAGGGAGCTGAGGTTCTTAAAGTTAACAGCCAGCTCACAGTTTTACTGTGTTTACTCTCTAATGTGAGCTTACCCCAGGAGATATGTGTATAATTGTTTTAAGAACTATGTGGGGAAAAAAGAATTACATACATCTTGAATGTTTATAACCTCTTAGAGCAAACCTTGGAAAGAGAATGATTGATGGCCTGGGTAGTTTAGGAAATTAGTGATGGAAATCATTTAAGGCAGATTAAATTTCAAGTCCCACAGTTTAGTTCACATGGCTAGTTAGACACTATGTTAACTGGGAAATATGTTTTTAACATATCATGGAACTGTTTCCAAGAGTTGATAGCAAAATTACTATATCAATAAATCACATTTCAATTAAGTTTCTATAAGTAATTATGTTAAATTGCAAGTGTATAATATTAAGTATTATTAGTCACAATTATTAGCATTAAACTATATCTACAGTTAGCCTTTATGATAGCATTTTATTATAAAAATTGGATTGAAGCTAAAACACCTCTTTTATACCAATATATGTAAAGTTAAACTTTGTGAATATTATTCAACAAAATATCTTTTTATACTAGTCCACTTTCCCTGTGCTTCTGGGAGTCAAACCCTGGCTGTCGTGCAGACTAGATGAGTGTTTAGCCACTGAACCGCAATAGTCCAATTTCTAATAACGACTTAGGACTTTAGAAAGTGTTATTTTAAAAAATGGTTTTCCGTGTGAAATCAATGTGGGGGCAGGTGAATCAAGTGCTGTCACTTGTTTACCTGTCACCGTCATTCCCATGTTCCCAAATGCTTTCAGCTCAGTGTGTGAATAGACAATTCCGTCATGCAAACTTCTCTTTCCTTTCAGCTCAGCAAGAAGATGATGAATTTGTGTGTCAGATAATTTATGTCTTCTACCAGATGGTTTTCCATCAGGCCACAAGAGATGTCATAATCAAGGAAACACGTATCCTTCCCATGTTTAAAATACATAACGACAATTTACAATGTAGAAACACTCATTCTTGGTGTTTTCTTTCATGTGTTGAAATACTGTAGAAAACAGCAAACACTGGAATGGAGTTAGCTGAAGAGCTCTTTTCTATGAAAATTAGCTGGAATTAGCATGGGATTAAAAGAACATCTGAAATCTGCAGTATTCAGAATCAGAACCTTTGTGAATGCCAGCATGCCACCAGTGTAAAACTCACTTCACCTAATGGACCATAGACAAAACTTATGTAAAAACTAAGAATAGACTAGAAAATGACTGTTAGACTGTGTATGGGAGTTGTATGTATGTATGTATGTATGTATGTATATATGTATGTATGTGAGACATGTATCTGTAGCATTCCTGGCATCTCCACCACCCTAAGGGTTCCATTTCAACTTCACACTCAGCTTCTTACGTGAGCCTCATAGTGGCTTCTTGTAGGAAATCCAACACATCTACATAGTGCCTGTCCTCAAAGACTTTCTCTGGGACCTTGGTATAGTTCTTCACAAGCTCCTTTCCTATTGTTCTGACTGAAAATTACTTCACTTTTTAAAATGGTGTTAATTAATCTCTTTAACACCTACAGCTTTTTTTCCTTAAGCTTTAATTGCACTTTCTGGCCAAACCCATATTTTTTACATCTTTTCTTTTAGCTTTAAAAAACTCAGTTAAAAGAATCCAGCAGAAAGATTTCTCAGCCTGAATATTATGCTGTCTTGACATCTTCTACATCAAATTTATTAGTCCATTAGTTTTGCATTCAACTTAACTCAGATTTTCAGGAAACAGATAAAGCATTAAAAATTCTTGAAGTTTTGGTAATGACCCTGAGCCTTTAAAGACTGAGGTGTCCCTCTAGCCCGTAAAAAATTCCTCCTGAAAAGTCATTACAGAATGACTAACAAAAAGGATGAGTGTTTTGTTACTAGTGGGTCTCTATTCTTTGGAAGGCAACTCATTTCATCTTGAGGATTTTTTGTGAATACTAAAGAGGTGCTTCACTTAAAGGGGAGAAGAGTAGCATTTGCCTATGTGTATAACATAGCTACTTAGAAGGCAGTTTGGTGCTACAGAAATTGAGCTAAACAGTAGTCAGTTTTCCATAGGGCCTAAAACCCTTCCATGGGTTTCTGACTGAGTTTACAATTCAAGAAGAGAGTATTGCTTACCTCCCTAACAGTCATGCCACAGTTGCACAAATGGACCCATCTTGCCTGGCAGGTTGGTGCTGTAGTTGATGGTGCTGTAGTTGATGGTGCTGTAGTTGATAGCATTCAGCCCAGTTTTCTCTCCCCGCAGCCACCATATAACCTTCTGGCACTTTTAAGGCTAACCAGCAAGATGATTCCCAGTTCATTTGCCATTTGACTTCTCTGTATCTTGTAACCAAAGTCTGTTTTGTCTTTAGCAGTAAGGTCTTGTCATCTGGTTCTTGTGGACAACCACCCATAATGACTAGAGCACACTTTGTTTTGGAGGCCTCTATGGTCTTTCTTCCTGACCAATCACACATGAGGAAGTATCCCATATCTGGCACTGGGGACTTTGTTTAGTAACTCATTGCCACTAGGAGCAACATTGTGTAGATGTCGAAATATCTCCCTTCATGTTTCTCCGTGTGTGTGTGTGAGTGTGTGTGTGTATGTGTTACAAATAACAGATTTTCATACAAATTAACATTTTAATTCATGCCTTTTAAAAACCAATACTTATCTACAATTTATATATTGTCCAGTTTCCTTAGCTCTTATCTTTGCTTGAATTCTATTTTGCTGTTCTTTTGAAATAAGAATAGGCAAGGGGGCCAGGAAGACAGCTCACAGTAGAGTGGTAGTCTTGCAAGCTTGAGAACCTAAGTTCATTGCCTTGAGCCCACATAAAACAGGGGGTATAATGGCGTTGGACTTCTGATCTCAGTACCCAGAAACAGGTAAGTGAACTCTGGGTATTAGTGGTGTTTGTATAAGTGCTGCAGTTTTTTTCTTAGCCTTGCTAGCTAGCAAATAATTGAGACTGCACTATTAGGTTTATTTCACAACTTTAAGGCACAACAGCTGAGCAGTTGTAATCTGCTTTAATCCTCCAAACTAATCTGGCTAACTCCCAGCCAAAATCTCTGAGATACTTGCATGTTATGGTTTTCTATGCCCCATGTGTTTTTCCATGGTGTCTCTTGGACCCCCTACCTGTAGTGAATCTCTACTTCCTTTCTCTCTCTCCCTCTCCCCTGGCTAGGAAGAAGTTGTCCTATTCTCTCCTCAGTTTAGCTATTAGCTGATCAGCTTTTTATTGGCCAATCAGGGAATAATTGGGGAGCAATATTTACACAACATTGAGACAGAAGATTTTTAGAATAAGGATTGAAACCAGACATGGGGGCACAGAACTCAGCATTTGAATATTCCAAGGATAATCTTTACACAGTGCACAATATCATTATGCCGACACCTGGGACTCACTGGCTAGCCAGCTTAGCCTACTTGCTAATGAGAGGCCCCATATATAAAAATTGTCTTAATCTCTGCCTTGTAGCAATTCACTTAGGAGTCTGTTGTGTTTATTTTATGTTCAGTTTTCACTTTTGTGTTCTTTTGAACTATTTTGTTTCTCTGGGTTTTCTAATTCTGAATTATATTTGCATACATGTTTTATTTCTTTCAAATTCTTCTACTTTAAAATGCTTTATGTTATTTTAAATGACATATTATGTCTCCAGTGTTTCTTCTTACTATAGCAACTATATGAGATTTGACTGATTCATTATTTGCTCATATTCATTGTCATATAAAATAAGTTACCCTGAATATCATGGACATAAAAGATGAAGAAAGCAATTTTAGCTTATTCTGACACTCTCCCTACTTCCTCCCATGTATGTGTGAGTGTGTGTGAGTGTGTGTGAGTGTGTGTGAGTGTGTGTGAGTGAGTGTGAGTGAGTGTGTGTGAGTGTGTGTGCGAGTGTGTGTGTGGGGTGTGTGTGTGAGTGAGTGTGTGTGTGTGTGTGAGAGTGTGTATGTGTGTGTGTGTGTGTGTGGCATATGCTGCCATAATGTTATGTGTACTTTCTCTGTGACTGAAGAGCTACAATCTCAATTCATTTTGTGTCTTTAACCACTTTTATTCAGAAGCTCCAGCATATCTCATAGACCTGATGCATGATAAAAATAATGAGATCCGGAAAGTCTGTGATAACACATTAGATATTATCGCAGTAAGTACTTTCTCTACAAACCTATACTGATTTTATTTTGTGAAAGAGAAGACATTGTAAACCTAATTTGAACTATTGATGTAAACACAACTTTGTTTTTTGTTAAGATCTAGAAAGTTCTTTAATCCTAGTTAGATCTTTTAGCTTTCAGCTTTTAAGCATAAGCTCTTTAGAGGGGTTTGTATGTAATGATAATATACAGTCTGATCTCTGCATCATCCTAGAATCATTTATTTTTAAAAGCATATATAGAAGAAGGGAGATTGATGGCAATGTCTATAAAATTAATCAAATTTTATTTAAACTGTTTTTCAGTTATTTGATTATTTTGCTATATGCATAGACTTGTCTTATAAGGTACTTAAAATAATAGGAAATACAAAAGTTTTCATGGTATGTTGATACCGGAGCATTTTAAAGGATCCATGAGTAGAGAGATGAGCTACTTCTTGGGTTAGAAACTGGCTGAACTTAAAGATTTTCCTCCAAAAATTCAGATCCCACTATAGAGCTGCTCTTGGGCTTGAGCCTTAGGGTAGGGGATGTGCTTTTAACTTTTGCTGTATACTGATGATACAGCATGCTTGCTACCTTCTTTGAACTGCATTTCAGCGGTGTTTTAAGGTTTCTTGATGGTGGCCTATTCAATAGTTTTAGGAGCCTACCAACCTCTTTAAACAAATTGGTAAACATTTTTTGGAAACTGATTACCTAGTTCATTGAAAATAAGCTGAGTTAACTTTTCTGTTAGTGATTTCATTGCAGAGTAGAAAATTAACAACAGAAACTTTCTTGTTTATTTCCTGCCCCTATTTTATTTTAGAAATTCATCTTATTTGATGTCAGCTGCTTTCTAGACTGGGCTAAGTGCCTCGTAGTAGTTTTGAACTAACTTGATTAAATGCTGTTTTAGCTTTGATCTAAGTCAGAATAGAGAGTATATGTATAAATGGATCTTTACCAATATATCATAGCTTGCTAGAAATGGCCATGGAGGTTATAAATATAAAATATTTAATGCTCTTGGGGAATAATTTAATGGCATATATACCATTTTCAAATACATCACCATGTCATTGCATATAAAACATGGACTATAAGAAGAAGGGACAGCGTAGAGTTGCACATGTGTGGATCTCTATAAACAGAGAGGACAGCAGTAAGCTGTCAGAGCAGCACACCACTTCCTGTGCTCCAGTTCCATACTGAGAAATGGGAGGTATGGTTGAGTGGCATGGCAGGGGTTTTACTTCAGTATGTAAATAAATGGTAGCTCTAAAGATAACCTTAATGTAAGAATGTTTGGCACAAAATATGAATATGTTTGGGGGGGAGGAAGGGGTTTATTCAGCTTATACTTCCACATTGCTGTTCCTCACCAAATGAAGTCAGAACAGGAACTAGAAGGATATATTTTATTCCAGTTAAACATACAATGTGAGTTTACCTTGCCTGTCTTTAACTTAGAGCTGCCTCCACCCCATGCACACTTCCTTCTTAGACGCTGCAGCCTCCCTTTTCTGCAGCCAGTTTTCTATTGATCTTAGATTAAGTGTGTGTTTTACCTTCTTCCCTCGCTTCCTCTAACATCATTTCAATTTAATCTTGACTTCCGCTTCTACTACTATATTAAAATAATACTCACTGAAAAAGCAAAAACAAACAACAAAACAGGTGTTCATTTCTCTTCGTCCATCTTCTTCAACCTTCATCTTACATTGTTGATCACAATTTCCCTAAGGAGATTTATAGCTTGTAGTCAGCATTAAACTGTAAAGCCACAAAGAAAGCAGTGCTAGACAACTATTGGGAAGAGCCTTTTTGTCATGAAATTTTCAGAGTGATTTGGAAACTCCACTGTGCTGTTCAATTGGCTCAAATCCTAGTTGCCTTTCTCCTAGAAGTGAAATCCAGTAAAGCCAGTGGAAAGGTACCAGGATATGGAAACAAGCCTTGTTCTACTAAAAACGTATTTATTTTACCTTTCTGCCATTAGACTATAAGGTCCAACTTTAGCTAGATAGTAGAGAATTATAGCAAACTCTACAAACATGATTCTCCTCACTTAGGTAGAAGCTCTGATCATAATTCAGTCTTTGGCTTTCAGAAAGTGTCCAGTTGATCTCCTACATCTATAAATCAACTGATTTTGTAAAACATATATTAAAGAATCTCAGTGAACCTTTTATGATTGTGACCACTCAGTTTGCAAGTGATATTTCTGGTCCTTAGAGACTTGCTGTAAGGACTAGAGACGGTACTCATGATCCATTTAACCTGCATGAGCAGTCAAATCTAACTGAGGAGTTTATATGTAAGTTATTTGAAGCACCATTTCCCTTCTTGAGGACAAGTGAATATCCATGTTCTTTGCTTTCATTTTGGCTTTTAGGTGGCATGAGAAGATAACCTGCTTATTGTCTTGATTAATCTCAGAGTGATTCTGAGTATGAACTTCAGACAGATGTAGTACTGCTCATAGTTTATATTTGATGTTGCCACACAGACTGGATGAATTTGGATTTTTAAAAAAATTTCATGCTATGACAATTTACAAAATAGGACAATTAATTGCAAAATGTATTTTTTTTAAACACCTTTAAATAGTAAAAAGGAAACTGCCTTCTCTACTGTGGAAATACCTTGTTATTTAAATGACCGATGTTCTAATTTTATAGTAACTTATTTTAATTTAAACTCAATATTATACTCCCAGCTTTCTGAGCATCCTCACTTGGGAGAAATTTGAGGAGCAAAGCATCTTTTTTTTAATTCTTATTATTTGAGAATTTTATCCATTGTGTTTTGATCATAATCCCTTTTGACCACTCCTCCATCTCTTCCCAGATCCACCTCCCTATTCCATACTAACCCAACTTTGTAGCCTCACTTGCTTTCTTTAAATCCATCAATCTCATTAGTGTTACCTGTGTACTCTTAGGTGTAGGGTCATCCACTGAATGTGTTAGACCTAACAGGGACCACACCCTTAAATAAATCAAATTCCTTCTCTTGATCTATGTCTCTGTTTTGTGCCCACATGCCCATGCTCCTTTTTGTCTGACTTGAACTTGTGTAGATCCTGTGCATGGTGTCACAACCGCTTGAGCACCTGAGTGCATATGTACCACTGTGCTATTGTGTTCTGAAAACACCACTTCCTGAGAGTCGTCCACCATCTCTGGCGCTTACCAGTTCTCCTTCCCCCTCTTCCTTAATGAGCTGCAGCAAGCAATCTTTTCTTTTTTTTTTCTTGGAGTTAAAGTCTCTGATCTTGTCATTCTTTTTATTAATTAATTAATTAATTAATTACATTCCAAAAGTTGTCCCCTTTCCCGGTCCTTCCTTTCCGAGTTCTTCACCCCATCCCACCTCTGAGAGGGTGCTCCCACACCCACTCAACTCCACCGACATCAGTCTTCCCTGGGGATAAAGTTTCCTCAGGATTAAGCTCATGCTGTCCCACTGAGACCATACAAGGCACTCCTCTGCTACACATGTGCCCTGGGCCACAAACCAGCCCATGTATGCTCCTTGGTTTTTGGCCTAGTCTCTGGGAGCTCTGAGGGATCCAGATTAGTTGACACTGTTGTTCTTCCTATGGGGTTGCAATTCCCTTCAGCTCCTTCAGTCCTTCCTCTAACTCTTCCATATTGGTCTCCGAGCTCAATCCAATGGCTGGCTGTATCTGTATTTTTCTCAGTAATTTGCTGGTAGAGCCTCTCTGAGGACAGCCATGCCAGGCTCCTGTCTGCATTCTCAATATGGCCTCAGTAATAGTGTCAGGATTTGATGTGCACACATGGGATCCCAAGTTGGGCCAGTCACTGGGTAACCTTTCAGTCTTGCAGCAAGCCATCCTAATGCACTGTTCTGCCCACACAAAAGCTACCAGTCTTCCATTCTTTGAGTCACTACTGTTGATCACAATAGAGGATACAGTTGTCCATCGCAAATCTATTTCAGGAATAAAAAGAGTTTGGCATTATTTGAAGCAAGAGAAACATTGACTGTGAACAGCAAAGTGGTAAAGCACTAAATACATCGAGGAACAGTGTAAAATTGCTGGCCATGCTAAGTAATAGTAGCTAAATAGTTCATTCTGTAAGGACTTTGTTAGAAACTCACCTGTGATAGGAGCAGATGACTTTTTAAGATGCTTTCACTGCTAGATTTTGGGTTCCTACAATAACTATTATATCATAATTTGAAAATTAACAATATAGATAGAACTGTTATAGGTCATTTGAATTTTTTTAAAAAAGTATTTGCCACTCAGGACAGGTAATGTGGAATAATGGTAAAAGAAAATAAAAACAACTAAGGGCTGAATGCCTTAGGGAAGTCCGACATCTTCAGTAAAGTATTTGATCCCCAAATTCTGCAAATACTCTTACCATGATGACTTTTTTAAGTATAGTTGTGCCAGAGGCCTAAACTCACAAATTGAAACATAGTTCTTTGTGAAACAAAGAGGGTTGCATGTATTGCCTTTTCTTCCTGGGCCTTGGAAATCACGAAAGGAAGAGAACTTACACATCTGTCTACAGAGCTTCTAAAACCTAGTTACAGTTGTGCCCTTAGTATTTCCTCAGTTTCCTGTGAAGTATTTGAGAACCTTAAAAATTCCTCTCAAACTGGCAAACAAATCCCTCTTCAGACATGGCTGTGTTGTCACTCATATAAAGCATGTTATCTGTGCACATAGTGTGTGCAAGACACTAGGGTAACTATTGAGCTCAGTGGCACAAAGCCCTTGAATATCAAGGTTTACAGCCGAGACTCTGGAATTTAAACACGTGAGCTAGTCATCTCAGAACAGTAATGTGACATGGCCCTCAGTAGATGATCTATGTTCTATGCCAACTACATAGTGCATACAAGAGAAGGGATAATTCGGTTCTCTGGTACAGTCCTATGGCTTTTGTCTTTCTAACCACCAGTGTTGTGGCATGGGCTTGCATGTTAACACATTTGGGTGACTGAGATTTTACATGGTAGTTCTTTCTTTTTCAGTAACTGATTATGATCGTGGACAGAATGAATACCAAGTCTAGTATTTTAACTTGGGAAAGTAAGGTATTATAAGTACAGAAGATTTTATATTAAATAAGACTGACCTATTTAAATTAGATAAACTAATAAAGGTAAAAATGTGGTCTTTTTATACATTAATTGTTAACCTTCCTCACAAAGATTTCCAAGAAAACCTTGATCAGATAGAAAAGCTGGTTTGTTTAATAATCTTGCCACCAAAGAGAACACTTTAAATGTATCTGACAATACTTAACATTACAAAGAAAAATAGATTGGGTTAGGATTAGAAATCAAGCTTTCAAAAAGCAGAGAATGCTTAAAAATTAAATAAAATAGGTAGTCACCTTTTAAAAAATCTCTTTAACTTCCCGTGTGTGTGTGTGTGTGTGTGTGTGTGTGTGTGTAAGTGGGGGTACCTGTGTTGGTTAGAGTATAACCTAAGTTGTTGGTCCTCACTTTTCACCCTATTTCAGACAGGATGTTTTTGTTCACTGCATCACATGCCACACTAGCTGGCCCTTGAGCTTCTGGTTACTGCCCTGTATCTGCCTCCTCCTACCCTACTATGGGAGCACTGGGAGGGCAGAGGTGTGCAGTGGCAGCCAGCTTTGTGTTGGTTCCCACACTAGAGGAGTAAGCCCATTTTCCACTGAGGCAACTCTCCAGCCTAGCTCTCTCTTTTAGTAGTGGTTGTAGACACAGCACAGAGATCTTTCAAATGAATTGTTGATAGAACTTGTAAAATCATCTTGCCAAATAGCTAGAAATGGCTGCTGTTTATAGACATAATAAAATTTAATTTATCAGTGTAAATAACATTTTAACTTTTTTTCTTAATTCTATGAAATGAAATTATACTTAATGCCAAGTTTGTTTGTCCTTCTTTTGTAGTTCATTTTTGTATCGCATAGATTTCCAGCCTGTTAGAAATTAAACAAAAGGAAATACATATTCATGAATGTTTTTGTATATTTCCTTTACTGATTCTTTCATATCTTGCTTTACTTTGATTTAATTGGCCACAGTTGGACTTGAAACCCAAACAAAGCATAAAAATGAAAATTCATTATTACTTAATTAAAATAAATTTTATATAATTACATATTTTACTATAAGATCTAAATTAGCATATTTAAAATGCTATTTGTACAGGGTAATCTGATTACTTTTTTAAAAAGTTTGTCTGAGGAGATAATCATACCTAAAGGTCTGCTTTAAAGCTTGCCTCAGTTGAGACTATGTAGAGGTCCACACTAGGAACAGTCATGTTGACAAAGAGGTAGTATATACATAAACGTCAACAACTTTATTAAATGTATGTTTATTAGAAATATAAATATATGTGTATTTTTGAGAAGTATTTTTAAGCTATAAAAAGCCTCCCTTTTGGAGCTTCTTAGCCTTAAAAAACTGGACTATTTTAGACTTGTTTTAATTTAGTATAAAAACATTATTAAATAAACTATATTACAGTCTCAATTAGGGGTCTGCCAGATTAAAGAAGGGGAAAAAATCTGTTTTCCATCAATTTCTCCAGGACACAAAGCAGATCTGTATAACTCTGTTTTATCCTAGAGTGTGTTAATCAGATACAAGGTGTGACGGAAGCCAATGACAAGAGTTTCCCTGATAATGCCCAGACGCTGATAATAGGCTGGGTGAGCCTTCAGAATGTTTCAGTGGTTAAACAGTAAACAGAGTGATGTAGAACTTCAAAAAGGATGGCACATTCCATGTAAAATCAAACCATAAGTCTTTCGTGACACGTCAGAGTTTATGGAACCTGAGTGCCTAAGATCATAATGTCAGAAGCTGAGAAGAGGGAAGAATGAAAGACAAAACATGCTTTCCTTTAAATACAAGCTAGAATCAAAACTTAAAGACAGAGCCCAGCAATACATGCCTCATGAAAAGAGTGTTCAGCAGTGAGGAGAAGTGTCTGCCTATAGGAATTCTACAAAGGATGGATGGAGTTGGCTGTGTCCTAGCTGGGATTGAACTGCTCATATTCTCACAACTATTTCCTGGTGTAGGGTGGAAACTGGGCCTGTGAGAGAGCATTAGGAACACCAGAGGGATGCCATAGGGAACTGATATTAATATCTTGAGTTTATTAATTTTTGACTCTACTCATTTGGGGATGCTAGGCTGTGTACTACCATCTTAGTTAAATATCTTAGTTATTTGAGATATTCTTTAACACCTAATGAAGTAAAAGATATTTATGGTAGGGTTTTATTTACAGACTGTTAGATGTTGACTACCTCCTAGTTTTTTTTACAAGTGAAAAACCTGAGACTAAAAATAATTGAAATGTCTTTTAGCAAAATATAGACTTCAGTTAGCTGCAGAAATATACTTGGGATTAGGTCTCTTGACTGCCAATTGAGTGCCATTAGAGTATGTTCTTGGGGATTCCTGAACAACTGGCTAGCGGTTACAGCATGGTAACCTTTTGGAATCTAAGGCATGCACTCCTTTCAGTGAAATGGAAGAAGGAATATAGAAGAGGAAGATAATCATGTGTTTGTGGGGACAGAGAACTGGGCTGTGATGTTTCCATTGTCTGCGGTGACTGGGCTGTAAAGTTCCCTATGTCTTTAAGATTATCACATTTCTAGTTAGTGGATGGTAATTGATTTAGTTTGGATTTCATTGTCTAAAATTATGCTCTTGAACACTCCCACAGTATAAAACCTAGGGCCACTGCTTAGCTTGCTAAGTACACTTTTAACAGATTTAAGTTAAATCTTAGATTTTCCAATAAAGTTTTTCAGACACAGAAAGTTGGTCATCAGAATCTGTAGCAAAACAGCCCTCGCTTTTTTCTAGCTAGTATTTATTACCAAGGAACAAAATTAAAGTATTTAATTAAATAGTATGTTATAAATTAGATATTTCATTCTAAGATGCTTTATTTGGTAAATATTTGAAAACTTCAGTAAGGTGAAGCCTCACTAGAAGGAACTGTAACCCAAGTTCAATGTCTGTGAGATGTGTCACACTTAGCCTCTAAATTAAAATGACAGTTTTCAACATTAGTTACTAAAACTAGAGTTTAGGTGTGACAAATGGCTCACACATAGAAGCACTTGCCACCAATCCTAATGACCTGAGTTCTATCGACAGGACCCACATGGTAGAAGGAGAGGCAGAAGCAGAGCTGTCCCCTGACATCCATGAGTGCACCCCATGGTGCTCATGCACCCCACACCACAGGAAATAAAGAAGTGGATAAGTCTGAAATTTAGAAACTCAAAAACTACGCACACGCGCGCGTGCGCGCGCACACACACACACACACACACACATATACACACACCAGGATTTAGATATTGCGAGTGGTTTTGAATAATGTTCGGGTTTCAACAACAACAAAAAATCCTTTTATAATTACAAGATCAAAATGTTTTCAAAAAGCAGTGCTCTAACTCATTTAGTTTTTTAAAAGAGCCTGTCTTAGTCAGGGTTTCTATTCCTACACAAACATCATGACCAAGATGCAAGTTGGGGAGGAAAGGGTTTATTCAGCTTACACTTCCATGCTGCTGTTCATCACCAAAGGAAGTCAGGACTGGAACTCAAGCAGGTCGGGAAACAGGAGCTGATGCAGAGGCCATGGAGGGATGTTTCTCACTGGCTTGCTTCTCCTGGCTTGCTCAGCTGGCTTTCTTATAGAGCCCAAGATTACCAGCCCACAGATGATACCACTCACAAGGGGCCCTCCTCCCTTGATCACTAATTGAGAAAATGCCTTACAGCTGGATCTCATGGAGGCATTTTCTCAACTGAAACTCCTTTCTCTGTGATAACTCCAGGTTGTGTCAAGTTGGCACAAAACCAGCCAGTACAGTCTTTTAAGAACTTCATCAATTTTGTCAAGATTACTTGCCATTTAATTCATGATGTTCTAACAGAGAAACATAACTCCTAAATCTCAAGGGTCACCTTTCATATAGCATGGCGCTATGATTTTGGTAGCAAGAGTCTGTAAATATTGCTGAAGCTTTTGTAAAATGTAGTTTCTGTTTCTTAGGTGATATCAGTTTCCTGTTGAGCAGCCTCCCTCCTCACCTTCTCATTTACCCCAGTGTTTTCAGCAGTGGTCCTTCTGTCAGTCACTACACAGCTATAGAACCAGACGGTTGTAAGTGCAATACTGATACTCAAAGCTCATTTTAGTACTACAAATACAGTCTGGAAATCCAAGGACGCTTATTTTAATTTTATTTATTTTGTACATGTATGTGTGTAGCATGCAGTTGTGACAGTGCACATGACAGCTTGCTGACCCCTTCTGCTGTATATATTGCGGATATCCAACCCAGGTTTTCCACCTTAGCTGCAAGTACCTTTCACCCACTGAGCCATCTCGCCAGCCCAAAGGGTATTTTAAATGAAAATGGCAGTACAGTCATTGCTGCTATTGTATTAGCCTCATAATGTTGTGATAATGTTGTCAGGCCTAGAGGATAAAAAAATCAATCATAGACTGATGGGAAAGGGCAGATTTTAAAGGAAGGCATGGCATGACTTTATCATATTTGGGGCTGAATCCTATGCTCACTGCATTAAAAACTTGTTTTACTAGAAGAGTTTCAACAGTCAGCTATGGAAGCTCTTGGATATTTTTGGTTTCTTTGTTTGGATTCTTACCAGTCTTTTAAAAACTCACATTTACGTGCAGGTTCGTTAACTGTTGTGTTGTGGAGGAGGAAGGATGAAGAGATGACTCAGATGACATAAAAACCTAAATTCAGATAGCTAACATCCACTTTTTAAAAAGTAGGACAGTGACAACTATAACCCCACCACTGGGTAGGCTGGAACAGGATGGTCCCCACGGCTTACTGGGCAGCCAAAATAGACAGCATGGGGAACAGCACTCCAAGCTGACTCTCCAAAGGCACATGAATGCAGTGCACCCACACATGTGAACATGAAAACACACACATGCGTACAAATACCATTAAGAGTACATAGGATCAAAAGAGAGCTGAAGCTTTTGGGCTCATTATGATGACCCATCTGCTTATACATATATTAGATGCATTTTTGTAGCTTTTAGGTGTGTGTGTGTGTGTGTGTGTGTGTGTGTACACATGCATGTGCCACATGGAGGTCAGAGGACAACTTACAGTAGCCATTTCGTTCCTGTCACTGTGGGTCCTGGTGACTGCACATGGGTCACCATATGCTGGTACAAGTGCCTTTACTTACTGAGCCATATGGCCAGCCCAGATATATTTTTTTATAGAGTTAAGACGATTATATCTTAAAATTGTATAATAACTGGGTAAGTAGAGAACTTTTTCTGTATTCAATAGAGCTAGGGTAAATATTATGGATATATCGCAGGTATATTTTTATCTATATCTGTAACATTTCACAAGTACTATTGGGAAGCAAGTTTTGGTTTTAGTGACGTGGCTCAGCCCATGGTTTTATATGCTGGGACATGACTGAATTTTAATTACTACTTTTACACCAACAATTCAACTTACGTGCTTGAAACATAAATTCTAATAGCATAATCAGAACGTACATTTCCCTTGAATTCTCTTTGATCAAATAATTCATATTTCTTTAGTTTTTAAAAATTATTTTATTTACTTACATTCCAGTCGTTTCCCCCCTCAGTCTCCTCTCCCACAGTTCCTCATCCATTCCTCCTCCCCCTTGCCTATGAGAGGGTGCTTCCCTGTTCTCCACACCTCCCCCTTCCCTGGGGCCTCTAGTCTCTCAAATCTTCTCACACTGAGGCCAGACCAGGTAGACCTCTACTACATATGTGCCAGGGGCCTTGGACCAGCCCATGTATGCTCCTGGTTGGTGACTCCGTCTCTAGGGCCTAGATTAGTTGAGTCTGCTGATCTTCCTATGGGGTTGCTCTCCCTTTCAGCTTCTTCAGTCCTTCCCTTAATTCAACCATAGGGGTCCTCGACTTCAGTCCAAAGGTTGGGTGTAAGTATCTGCTTCTGCCTCAGTCAGCTGCTGGTGAGGCCTCTCTGAGGACAGCCATGCCAGGCTCCCATCTGTAAGCACATCATAGCATAGTAGTACCAGGCCTTGGTGCACCCCCATGAGATGGATCCCAAGTTGGGCCAGTCACTGGGCAGCCTTTCCTTCAGTCTCTTCTTTATTTTTGTCTCTGCAGTTCTTTTAAAAGGGCACAATTCTGGGTCAGAAATTTTGACTGTGGGTTAGTAACCGAGCAAGTGAAAGATCTGTATGACAAGAACTTCAGATCCCTGAAAAAAGAAATCAAAGAAGACCTCATAAAATGGAAGATCTCCCACGCTCATGGATTGGTTGGATTAACATAGTGAAAATGCCCATCTTGCCTAAAGTAATCTACAGATTCAATGCAATCCCCATCAAAATTCCAACACAATTCTTTATAGACATGGAAAGAGCAATTCTCAACCTCATATGGAAAAACAAAGAACCCAGAATAGCCAAAACAATTTTCAAAACTAAAAGAACTTCCAGGGGAACCACCATCCCTAACCTCAAGTTATACTGTAAAGCAATAATGATTAAAACCACTGGATATTGGTACAGAGACAGACAGGCAAATCAATGGAATAGAAGACCTAGAAGTAAACCCGTACACCTATGGACACTTGATCTTTGACAAAGAAGCCAAAACATACAGAGGGCATCTTCAATAAATAGAGCTGGTCTAACTGGCGATCTGTATGTAAGAGAATGAAAATAGATCCATATTTATCATCATGCACAAAGCTCAAGTCCAAGTGGATCAAGGAACTCAACATAAAACCAGATAACACTGAATCTAATAGAGAAAGTTGGAAAGAACCTCAAACATACTGGCACAGGGGGGAATTTGCTAAACAGAACACCAATGGCTCAGGCTCTAAGATCAACAATTGATAAATGGGACCTCATGAAACTGAAAAGCTTCTGCAAGGCAAAAGACACTGTCAATAGGAGAAATCAGCAACCTACAAATTGGGAAAAAATCTTCACTAACCATACATCTGACAGAAGGCTAATATCGAAAATATATAAAGAACTCAAGAAGTTAACCTCCAAAAACCCAAATAAACCAATTAAAAATGGGGTGCAGAGCTAAACAGAATTCACAACAGAAGACTCTCTAATACCGAGAAGCACTTTAAAAAATGTTCAAAGTCCTTACTCATCAGAGAAAAAAAATCAAAATGACCCTGAGATTCTACCTCACACCAGTCAGAATGGCTAAGATCAGAAACTCAGGTGACAGCACGTGCTGGCGAGGATGTGGAGAAAGAGGAACACTCCTCCATTGCTGGTGGGATTGCAAACTGGTACAAACATTCTGGAAATCAATCTGGTGGTTCCTTGGAAAATTGGAAATATTTCTACCTGAATACCCAGCTATACCATTCTTGGGCATATACCCAAAAGATGCTCCACCATTCCACAGGAACACATGTTCCACCATGTTCATAGCAGCCTTATTCATGATATCCAGACCTGGAAACAACCCAGATGTCTCTCAGCTGAAGAATGGATACAGAAAATGTGGTTCATTTACACAATGGAATACTATTCAGCTATTAAAAACAAGCACATCATGAATACTTTAGTTTTTTTTTTTTTTAATAAAAAGTTAGTTTGAACTTTTTTGCCGAAAGAAATAAGTCACTAGTCAACTATTAATTTTTTAAAGATGCCACTCATAAAAAATAAAAGATCAGAAACCTTAGTTCTGACATTTCATGTCTAACTAATAGGATTTCTAGTACTAGAAGTTGTATTCTTGGACTAGGTAATTTGCGACTAACTCATCTTTAGGGAAAGCAAAAATAAAAAATAAAAAATAAAACAAAGTCATCCTTTCTCTGTAATGGTCTGTAGTTAAACCTTTGTGAATTATCTGCCTTCTAATATATTATCTTCTTGAAAATAACCTTAATTCATTACAGAATAGAAAACTTGATAGGCCTAAACAGTTTCCTCTTGAGGTCATATACAGTTAAATAGGTTAAAGAGGCAAGAGAGTAGAACATTTTTTAAGCTCCAGTTAATTCTTGGAAATTCTTTGGGCAAACAGAAACAAAAACAGAAGGAACGAGCTAGAAGGGTCAGAAGCCAGGCATGTCATGAACCTCTTAAGGTTCATAGGAAAGCAGAGTGTCTAAGGGAGCATTCCTAGTGCACTGCAGAGTGCTGACCTAGTTGCACGGAACAACAAATGGCTTGTTAGGATGCCAGCTAACTGTCAAGTCTACCTGTTGTATTTACAGCACCTTCTGCTTCTCAAGTCAGCCTTCATCAAAAAGGCATAGAAAGGAATCCATGTGTGTAAATTTTATTGGAGGCTCTAAATGTAATTTCAGTAGTAATTCACTGACAGAAAATACATATTTTAAAATGTACAATATGAAATACCCAGTTTCACACTTTTAAGAGGTTGACAGACTAAAGCACAAAATTGAGTAAGTCAATTTTAATCGGAAATTGTGGTAATACATTTACTGTAAAGTTTCAGAGGTGTTTGTTGTTGTTGTTTTGCTTTTTGTTTTTGTTTTTGTTTTGACACAGGGTTTCTCTGTGTAGGCTTGGCTGTCCTGGAACTCATTCTTGTAGACCAGACTGGTCTAATCACAAAAATCTACCTGCTTCTGCCTCCCAAATTCTGAGATCAAGGGCATGTGCCACCACCCCTGGCTTTCAGATTTATTCTTATATTCTGTGTTAGTGATTTTGTACTTGAAAGTCACCTTGGTCTTCAAAATGCTGTGCCTTTGATCAAGTGTCTCTTTACTTCACCTCTGTCTTCTCATGGCCAGTGTGACAGTACCATTGCAGGGCACCGCAGACTCCTTTCTAGTGAATTTTAACCAAGCGTATTGAAAACTAAGATAGAAGAGACCAGAAGCATGGGGTTCAAATGAGAAGCCTTGGGTTTTTTAGCACCATCTTTATCGTCATTTCTCCTGCGCACTTTTTAATTTGCCCATCAGAAATAGCCCTAAAACACTTCAAATAGATGTATCACGTTCCCTACGGTCTCGCTGCCAAATACGATCCAAAAGAAATGAGGTTAGTATATGAAGGAATCTGCGCTGCCAAGACAGTAGCCAGTGGGACACCCTAGCTGCCCACCAGCCAGTGAGTACAAGCAGCTCCTCAGACATTGGAACTCTGTTGCTCGTAGTTGCAATGGAAAGACCTGGATCCTGCTGTGATGCATGAGTTAACCAGACACAGGACAGCATGATCGCACCCATGCGAATATGAATATTTTACCTCATACAAGTTGGAAGTAGAAGGAAGTACAGGGTTTGGAGAGTCCAGGAAAGGTGTGGCCACCAGGTGTTGAGTTAGGGTAGAGCAGGCGATCTAGGTGAGTTGTTGTCCGGTAGAATGACTGCGCAACTGCAATGTGCTGTGTACCTCAAGGTACCAGAAGAAAGGAAGTCAGATATTGTTGCTGAAAAGAAGGGATAAGTGACTTACACGTGTTGGCTTATACCTATGACTGTACAACAGCTGAGAGAGAGAGAGAGAGAGAGAGAGAGAGAGAAGTATATATATATATCCCTGGAGATGCATATATAATTTTCTATATCTCAGCAAGAAATAAATTTAAAAAGAAATAGCTACAACATATGCGACAAGTAGCAACATAAAATTCTTTGATAAGCTCTAAAACATTGCCAACCTGTATTCCATATTTCTTTAACCAGGAACGTTCTCTGCATCAAATATTAGAGACCTCTGCCAGTGTATAGACCATAGTCTTTTCTCAGAAACTCCTGTCAAAACCAGACGAACGTTAAAGAATTATAATTAATTTCATGGTTAGAATGAAACTAAATTCAACTGTGCTATATATAATTTTTGAAGTGAACCTTGTCATCAGTTAAAAACAGTATTTTAGAGGTATTTTCCTCCCTTTAATATTATCTGAACTAAGAGGTCATGCCAATCACCTGTCATGATTTCCACAAATAATGGCGGCCATAGACTTCACTGGAGGCAGAGTCAGATTCTTCACCTAAGTTCTGACAGCAGAACCCATTTAAATGTGAGTTTGTGACGTTTAGACTTGTAGCACCTGCTCATGCCATTCGTGATTAGTAATCTATTCGGCCACTTGTTTGGCGAATACTTCATGTTCTTTATGGCTGAGACACACTTCTGAACAGATATTTTAAATGTCCCCTCTGAGCCTAGGGAAGGCCCTCAAGATTCCCTCCTCATGGCAAAGTATTACTGAGCACCACGCAGGTGAACTTACAGAGTGGCGCCTGCTGTTTGTTTGTGATAGGAGTATGATGAAGAGTGGGCCAAGAAAATTCAGAGTGAGAAGTTTCGCTGGCATAACTCCCAGTGGTTGGAGATGGTGGAGAGCCGTCAGATGGATGAGAGCGAGCAGTACTTGTATGGCGATGATCGGATCGAGCCATACATCCACGAAGGGGACATTCTTGAAAGGCCTGACCTTTTCTACAACTCAGGTAAGGTGAGGACCAAAGCAAACACGTGCTCCCGTGTGTGCTATAAAAGGGATTTTATCTCCCAGTCATGCACACTCCCAAACTGTAAGCACACTTTTGGTATCTAAGTGGTCTTCTGTTCATAATTTCAGGTAATAGCAACTAGACACACCGAACAAAACTAGTAACATTATTTTCCAACTTAGTCTTTGGTGTGATCTCCATTTAAAGTATATGTAGCCAGGACAGTCAGCGGCTGTTAGATGCTTTCTACTGTGAAACTTAAACGAATGTCTTCAAGATTTATGAATTCTAGTCAGCAACATGACACTCGTTATTCTGTGTTCTACATCTGTTATCTATGTAACTTTTAAATTTCATTTTTTTCTTATTTAATATAAGCAGTTTAATACTATCATGGTTTTGTTTTCATTGTAAACTATTAAACTGTGTTTGGTGATTATCGGGAAGATTTAGAGCTTTCCCTTCTAAACTGTACTGATTCTTTTAATATTATAGTCAAGATTATTCAAATGCTGTATTTGTTATAACACTGTTGAGCATGGCTGATTCCAGGGATGAGTGCCACAAAGATGGTGAAGTTTTGCATAGTCTGCTTCTAACATTTAACATTATCATCAATATTAGCAATACTGAATTGAAATCATTTATAGTTGAGGACATAAAAGAGAGGATTTCCAATAAAGTCCTGTGGAAGACTCAAAATAAAAGTTAGGCTGAAGGATATCTTGGGGGTAGGGAGCTTTCCTAATGTGCACAAGGTATGGGTTCAATCCTGTTACCAAAGAAAAAGAATTAAAGTACTTACAGCTAAATTAATGACAATTTGTGGTGAATGATCAATAATTGGATGATAATATAATTTGACATTATATCTGATCACTGATAATATTACATTAATCAGTAATACTGTTCACATTTTATCTGTTTCACAAATATATACAGTATAAATTTCACATGTGCATTATATATCATTTTATATTTAATATAGGCATCTGAATTCCAAAATAATTGAGCTCCAATATGCAAATGGAATGAATAGCTTCCTTCCTAACCAAGTTCTTCAGCAGTTATGAGGTACTGCTCCTTTCCAGCCAGATGGTGTAGGACATTTCAGCCCACTGGAGTTTCTGAGTTTAATAACATGTGACTTTTCCTTACATATTCAGAATTCATGAAGGAAAATAATGCAAAATATATATGATACTTTTGCTCCCAGGAATCATGGTATTCTTAGAATCAAGTTTCTTGCTTTGAAGATTGGTAGCTACTTTGTCAGCATCAATAAATTCCAAGTATCTGCAAGACAACCACTATTCACAGCATCTTCAACTTTGGTTTTTAACACAGTTAACATTCAGAACACATCTTTAAGTTATACCACATTCTAAAATTATTTAAGTCAGTGTCTTAGAATGTAAATTGTAAATACTTCCTCTGAGACACTTTATAATCATATTATTAGTTTCTCTCTCTATATATATGCATACATATACATACCTGTTTTATTATCATAAAAGAATATAGGTATGTCTATATGTATGTATGTATCTTATAAACTGAAATTTAGAAACAGTGATCACTGATGGAAAAAATAGCTTTTAAATGCATGAAGCGTGGTATCATCCCTAGACAGCCTCTTGTTCCTTGATGTTTCTCACGATAATGTCAACCCCTTTTATTATGTGCACAGGGAATTTGGGGGTGTTGTCTGAAATATAGGATTAATATCACTTTGCTATTTTACTTTATTCTATAATTGGTAGGTTTATCAAACTCTCATCCTGAGTTATTTGGTTTTTATTTTGCACAATTTCTGAGTATTTTAATTTAACCTTGTTAACGTTCACCAGATTTTGACAAAATACTAAATACAAAATTTAGTTTCTATTTATCTTTTTAGCTTCTCTTCTGTCCTATTGTGTCTTAGAATTCCCCATGATTCCATTTTGTGTCTTCTCAATGTTTACCTAGTATTGGATTTATACAATATTTCATTTCTAGCAGACATAAAATCAGAACTAAATATTACTTTGACTTTTTAGATTTTAGTTGAAGTTCAACTATTTTAAACTTAGTAAAATAATAAGATTAGTACCAGTTGAATACACTAACAATTCAACAATTAAATAATAGCCCAAGACATTAATATCTGGTTTATGCCAAGTGACTAATATGGAAATTTTATGAAAATACAAAGCACTATGCTTATACGTTTGCTAACCATACTAATTAGGTTTACCATTTAACAATTTTAAAAATACTTCTATTTCAAACAACTTTCGTACATATATTTATTTATCTGTATGTCATGGTATGTGTCTAGAAGTCAAAGAATAACCTGTCTGAGTGGGCTCTTTCACCATGTACATTCCTTATAGCAAACTCAAGGCATGAGGCTAGGCAGCAATGCCTTTACCCATGGAGCCATCTCATGCAAACAAATGTTGTCATTTATGTCCTACTAATATTTGAAGACTCAAATCAGTTATACCTTTGATATTTCCTCTCCCCAAGTAGAGTAGTCGAACCCCTATTAACAGTAATTCTTCTATATTTTACAGTGTTAATACTCCCTGTTACATAAATCTACTATTGTGTAGTATTTGGAAAATAATTATTTTGTGTATCCAAAGAGAAATTCTTTCAAAAAGAATAATGTGTATTTATTGTGTATATTTTTGGACCACGTTATTATTATGCAGGTGTTATGTACAAAATTATCATTTGGTAACTAATTTGCCAGTTGTTTGTCATATTTTGATTAGTCTGGTCAGTTTGACTGGCCGATATTTATGTCTAGACTCAGTAATCCAGCACAGGAAACTCAAAGTCCTCAAATCCATGCAAATAGTTAATCAGAAGGCGTATACTAAAGGGTTTGTTCTAGGCTTAGGGCCTCCCTGAGCCGTAATACAGATCTCTTCATGTCCAGTAATTGTTCTTCTCCTACAGCAGCCTACAAGCAGCAGCCTGTTTAGAGTCTTGGGACAACTGAGAGAAAGTAATACAACTCTTGAATCATGTTTTAAACCTGACAGACTTGAATAAATACTTAGAGCAAAAACAGGGCTCTCAACCCGCATAGCACTGTAGAGCTCTTTAGAGGATCAAGTGCATCTGACAGCATGATGGTATAGCTATATCATAATTAATAGCTAATAGAGATCAAGTTTTCAAAAACATTTCCATCGTGTATAGCTCACCTATTTAATACCATAGGATGTAAAAACCATTTCATATAAAAAATTGATAACAAGTTTGTGTGTTTTAATGTTTGCCATTTAAATTGTAGTGGTTTTATTAACAAACTAATTTTGATATATTCCTAATTGTGCTATATACATGAAGCTCTCTGAATATAAAATGAGAAACATGCTGGAGTATTGCATGTTTCTACCTCACCTGACACCTTTCTCCTTTTTGGTCTTTTTTTGTCCACACTTCTGTAAGTACCTGGAGGACAGTCTGTCTCGTTTCTGATTTCACTGATATTACCTAGCACTCAGTGACTGCTGTACTATTGTGATAAATCTTACTGACCACTTCTGTATGTATGGCCTCCGATGCATTCTCTAGGGAAAACAGTGTGACTTTCTGACATTTTTCTTTCCAGACTAAACAGGTTTCTAATGTGTTGCTCAATAAGGTAATTTTGATTTTATTCCCTATAAATGTGTTTCACTAATCACTGCTTTGATTCTTTGTAGATGGACTGATTACCTCTGAAGGAGCAATAAGTCCAGACTTCTTCAATGATTTTCACCTCCAGAATGGAGATGTGGTTGGGCAGCACTCATTTCCTGGCAGGTAAGCAATGTTCCAAGAAAGAACTCAGGAGTGGCATCTCTTTGGTTTTTGAAAAGCTGGAGTTTTCTTCAGTCTGCCATTTCTCTACCTTTGTCATTACAAGGAAGATAAAAACCTTTCATCTCTTCAGGAAAATGCATCTTCATTTTTTTAGTTAATTTATTAAAAAGTAATGCTTCATTGCTTTAGAAAATGTTATTTGAAAAAGACAAGAGTTTCCAATTTAGTGAACACAGATTATTTCCTAGTATATCCAAAACAAATAAAATACAAGAGCATGTGGCATATGGATTAGCAACGTTCATATACCACCTTGTTGAAAAGTTGCTATCTTGATTTGTAGAAGACTTTTTAATTGTAGGATTGGCAATAAGCAAAACTTATAAGGAAAATAGTATCTGATAAGCTAGGGTTGTTTTATAGTTGTTATATGCTTTATAGTTTATATATAGCAGCATCCAGCTTCATCGTTAATTCTTACAGATTGTTTAAACTGTTGTCAAAAGAATAGACAATGTTTTCCTCCCTGTGCCACCACTAGAAGGGTAGTGCTTTCATCTCGCTGACCGTTGGAGTTTCACACTGAGCTGTCAACTGAATAGGGAGATCTGATTTTCCCTAAAGTGTTTTTCATTTCAGTTATTATTTAGCTTCTATTTTTAAAACCCTATTTTTAGTAACATAGGCTATATTTATTTATCTGTAAAGTATATTTCATACAGTATATTTTGATCATATTTTTCTATACCAACTTCATGTTTTCTCACTCTCTCAAAAGATAAGCAAAAGTCAAAAGAACAAATAAAAACTCAGTAAGACAAAAAAAATTAAAAAATGAAATAAAGTACACACACACACACACACAAACTATGAGTGTTTTGTGTAGGCCCCTGATATGGGCACTTCTGTGGAGCTTGGCTGATGTATCTGTTGACACTGCATTAGAGAAGATAGTTTTTTTCTTTCCCAGCAGGTATTACTTGCAAATAGCTTCTTGGTTAAGGGTAGGGCTTTATATCCACTTCCCCTTCTCCGTGCTGGGTTTTGTCTGGTATAACCCCATGCAGGTCTTGTGCATGCCGTCATGGTTTCCGTGAGTTCGTATATGCTACAGCCCTGTCGTCTTTGTACAGTGCTGTTCCCTTGGAGTTGTTCATCGCCTCTGACTCTTATTGTCTTTCTGCCTCTTCTTCCAAGAAGATCCCTGAACCTGGAGAGGAAGAGTTTGATAAGCACTTTCCATTGAGGGTGAATTGCTCTGTTCATTGTCCTTTGTGAGTTTCTGTGTTAATTACCATCTATTGCAAGAACAAGTTTCTTCGACAAGCTTGAGTGGTGTACTAATGTTTATTTTTAGGGGTTATTTTATTGCTATATTTCTGTAACATAATAATAGTGGTAGGTTTTCTCCTAGGGACCATGTACTATAGATTCTCAGGTTCTTGGCCACTTTATCAGTGTCAAGTATGGGTTCCAGTTCATAGATGATCTTTGAATATAATAAAAAAAAAGTGTCCATTACTCCTATAACACTTGTGCCTCTGGCAAGGTATTTTCCAGCACCATGAAAGCTAGTCAGTAGGGGTGAAGTGTCTAGTGTTATCTCAGTGATCGATTGAAATAAACTTGATATAACTATAATTATGATAGTTGATATAAATATTATTGATCATCTATTATCTATTTTACAAATATCTGTCTTTTTAAAATTGCACTCTAAACTTTTAAAGCAAGAATTATCTGTTTTACATATAAAGAAAGCAGAGCTAATTGAAGTATCCAATAGAGGTGACTTAATATGCACGGGTACACTATGCGGAAATACTACATGTATACATAAATGCAAAGCAAAGCTTTCTTTAAATTATCTTTATACTTACTGCCTCTTATCTAAGTGATATGCTCTCAAAATGTAAAGTTTAGTCTTCTCTATGACAAATAACATGAGAAATAATTTCATCAGTATGCTGGGTTGACATACTAAGAAATCCCTTCCCTCAAGACATAAAAGCTAACCAGCACTAAATACTTAAAAAAAAAAAAAAAATGACTTTGATTAATCCTGAAGCATCTGGCATTCCAGTTATAAATATTTAATGAGTCTGTGTAATTATATATAACTAATGTGACAATTCACAGTACAAATGTTTTCTGTAAAATTAAAAATGAAAGTTGATTTGGGTATATGGTTTTATAACAGAAATGCTTGTATCATTTATGAACCTAATTGTTCTGCCATTGTAATTGTTCTTCCCTTCCTGGTCCTCGATAAGTATCGTTCTATAGATGGCCCCGGTCTAAATAAAGCACGCTGCTACAGGTCTTGCTTTTCTTCCTTAAATAAGACCTGTTTTCATTTTGATGTAATTCAATGACTTCAAATAAGTTAAACATTCAGATTAATATTGAATATGTAGTCAGGAGTGTGGGACATTTGTATGACCCCAGCCCTCAGAAACGTAAGACAGGAAGGTCCAAGGTCAGCCAGGGTCATATGGTAAGACTCTGTCTCAAAATTTTCCAGTATGAGAGTAATTGAATATATAAGTCAGTAAACTTTGAGACCAATTCAACAAAGTTTATCATTTTTAATTATAGTTTATAAAACAACATAGCTTTATTGAGAGATATATTTAGTGTTAATGTTTAATATTTTAAAATTTCAATATATTGCTTTTCATTTCTGTTAAATTTTAGTGACTGGGAAAATCCATATAGAACTTCTTTATTGAAAATGACTGTGATATATTCTTTTATGAAGTAAAGAAGCTACTTAATTATTTTTACCCTTGAAAATGAACCCAAAGTCCCTTTAAAAACAAAAGAGTACTACACTTACTGTAATCATTTTGATTTGAGAATTGTCTGTCCTTTAAGAAAGACTTTTCCCGAAACATTGTTTGAATAACTTTGTAAGCTTTAAATCCTATAAGCATGTCACTTTTTCTTTTTATTTGTAGAAGCATAATTTACTGTTAATTTCCTTGAATTTTTGTAGCTAATAAGTTAAATGAAAAAGGATGCTCAAATGAGTCAGTAGAGATGTGGTTTCCCGCAGAGCAGAGGATTTCAAATAGGCCTTTCGCACCCTCTGTTGCAGTTATTATTCTGGAATAATTCTTAGTTAGATAAGTTTTATTCTTAATTTCCTTTTTCACTTATTCAGATATTTTTAGTAGTTTAAGACTCTCTTTTTTTAAATGATGGTTTTTGTTTTATTCTTTGAGAGTCTCATACAAACATAAACTGTATTTTGATTGTATTTACCCCCATTTCCTTCCAGCAACTCCTCCAAGATAAGATTCTCCTTTGACAGTAGAAAACCGTGGATCTTCAGTTAGGCATATTTATTTTAATTCTGAAAATACTTAGACATATTAAATTGCTATAATTATTCACACATTTTGTTATGATGATTTGGCTGCGTAATGTTCCCAATCTGAAATCTTAAACTACAGGCTAGCTCTCAGTTTCTGATATCTAGGAGGTAAACTTGAAAATTCATGAAAGAACATCAACTCAAAAAGCTGATTATGAAAATTTCCATTTTACTAACTGACTTTAAATAACATAAGAATGTATTTCCATAAACGTTCCGTTTACTAACCTGAAATTTTTGTCTTCTAACTCTCAGCTCTTCTGGGGTTAAAAAGACAGAACTTGGGCTGTGAACTAACAGTGTTCTCCTTGGATTTCAAGTCCGACAAGCCTGGTTACCTTTAGCAGAAGAAGTGTGGACTCTATGGAGCCTCCCCTAAGTCAGGGAAGTCCCCAGATGACCTGCCAACTCTCCCCTGCTTCCTTATCATGGTCCTGATAACTAAGCCTAGCAAAGTTATCTAAGGAAGGATAATAAAAGATTAATGTAGAAACAGTAACACTGTCTCATCAACACTGATTTTAGTGATTGGCAGTGGCATGTGTGACAGAGCATGAGACAAGTTACAGCAGTAGGAAGTGCCACCGCCACTCAGCTTCCCTGGGTTTCCGGCTTTATTATGGGAACATTTCGATTTGAGTAGATTCCTATAAAGTAGTTGATCCCAGGTGCCTGCTAGGTAAAGAATAAATTACTAATTGGTATGACATGTGGTTTGTTTTTAATTGTTCAGATTTTTCTTTTTTTCTCAAATGATATTTAATAATTAAAAGATATATGAATTAAAGTCTGAGAAACTAAGCCAAATGGAAAGAAGTGTTAAGACCTAATCTATATTGTTGCTTTTCCTAAAGCCCAAGTCAAAGGTGCTTCATAGTCTGAGGGTCTGCATTTCTGTAATATGGTGAGTCAGTTTAACTGGAAACAGTGAAAGCTGTTAAACTCATCTATCTCATTCTACAAGACAGACCAGACGCGTGATAAAATAGATACTGGCAGTTGGACAGCAAATCCTTGGCTTTAGACACGTGTCACTATTGGTTTGAACCTCTTGGCGCCAGGATTTCCCGACATTTAGAGCTAATGCAAAATGCATTAGGACTCCAAGGCATTAGCTCTGAGGCTGCCAATCACAGTGTCAAATGTAAATCTCCCTAGCTCTGAACTGGGGTTGGGGGTGAAATGGAACTTGGTATTGAAGCTAATTAGAAATAATAGGAGCAAGGCAGGGTTTGGGGGTTTGGGGTTTTTTTTTTTAATGTTATGTACTATGTATTCATGCCATATTTTTGGGCCCTTTTTATTATAACTCTTACTTTTCAAGACTAACAAGAACCTCATGTTAAGAGTATCCTAAACTGCTTCCAGCTTTTACAAATCAGTTTTGTTGCAGTAAAAATGGTCCATTTTCCTTTTATAGGAATCCAATTTTCATAAACTGGAAAAAGAACGCAGTCTGCTTCAGTTTCCTTGGGGCTTTGAAAAATATTTTTCAGAGAGCCTGGTGCTCTTTGTGGTTGGTAGAATGATGTCATCACTGACCATCTCACTGAGGTCACAGTGAACTGGACTCACACAGGACCTGTTCTCTGCTTCATATGCCTTCACTTTTGTGTGTGTGTGTGCTAGTTACAACCTTTTGTTTTCTTTCTTGGAGTATTTTACTATTATTTGTTTTGTGTTTAAACTTATATATTATGCATGTATGCCTTCCACTGTAGCCTCTTCATTTTGTGAACCATTAAGTAACAGATGAAATGTTAGTTGCAAGATCATAATGAAGTAACATAATTTCTCTAAACGAAAGAATACTTTATACTAATTTTAACTATAAATTACACTTCCGTATTGATTGTGCCTACCGTGGCATGCCTGTGGAGATGGGAGGGGGGCCCGCAGGAATCAGTTCTTTCCTTTCACTATGGCCTCCAGGTATTAAACACAGCTTGTTGGGTTCTAGGAAGCATCCTTGTACTAAGTTGCCTTACCAGCCTCTCAGATTTTCAAGCATTGTTCTTCTTAACACTTGGGTTCTATGTATAAAAATGAGATTCTCTTCTTTCACTGTAAGGCTACCTTATCATCCTCCATCAGAACCCTAGCTTACTAGATTTAAGACAAGGCCATTATCAAGCAATATAGAATCTTAAAGAATAAAATAATGTCCTGTATATTTAATGCACTGCTAAACTTCTATACACTGAATTCTTGACATGGCTGTATGTGTAGGTCCCAAAACCTCCTTAGTTCTGGACGTTTGCAGGCATGTTTAAAGGACTGCTTGTAGGTTTAAGTAGAGATTTTTAAGCCTTGCTTAAAAGAAATACAGAAGAGGGGCTGGCTGCAGAAATGGCTCAGCAGTGAGGAGCACCAGCTGCTTGTTTAGAAGACCTGAGATTCAATTCCCAGCACTCACATGTTGCCTCACAAACATCTGTAACTCCAGTTCCAAGGGATTTGATGCCCTTTTCTGACCCCGTGAGCACCAGGCACACACAGACCCAGGTAAAACATCAATCCATACAGCGAGAAAATAATTTTTCAAAAGGCAGTTTCTTTATAAATATGTATATATATATCGAAAATGTGACAGCAAGGTTGAGTAGCAGGATAGTACCCCATTTACTTTAAAAATTGCTTTGTTTTAGACATGATGCTTCTACCTGAAAATATACAGATCTGTAAACTTTTGTATTAAAATTAATTATGAATATTCAGTTATCCAAAGGATTTTTTAGCTTATGCAAAAAACATCTCAAACCCAGTAGTAAATGCTGTCCAGGCCTAAATCAGAGGAATAATTTTAAGCTCTTTCTAGTTTTATGAGTATTGATGGAATAGAAATATGTCACAGAATTTCTTGAAATTAACAAAGGAAATTATGCCTAAGATAATAAAGTGATAGTTCTACTTGTAAACTTGTAGGATGCTAAAACCTGCTGAGCATGAATGGCAGTAGCTACAAGACATTAGCTTTGTGTGAACTAATGTAAATAAAGATTATTTTTTTATATTATGATACTTATTATGTGAAATGATCCTTATGAAAATTTTATTTTATTTCTGGATATTACCAATTGCATTTTTCAAGGTAAAATATCCCTAGAAACCTTAAATTTTTTTAAGAATAAAATGTTTAAGACTTTTTAAAAATCTAAATCTAAGTACACCAAGGCTAATAACTCAAATGTCCCTGACCTTCATTACTGCACAGATCACATTTGACCAAAGTCACATATGTGAGGTAAAGAGGGTGAAGGGTGGAAATAGAAATTAAGGGTCAGGGATTTTTAGGGAACCAACTGGAACTGGGTGGCAATAAATACCTAAGCTCAGTACGAGGCAGCATCCTTTGTTCCACATGGTTACTGCATCCAGATGACAAGGAGATACATTAATAATCCAGGTGACCTCTGTTTGGGGAAGTTGAGAGAAAATGTTTTTAAAGGGGAAATGTGGCATTCACTTCATAGCAGGACAAATCAAAAACCTATTTTACTTTAGTACATTTGGACATGTTTCCCTGCAAATTGGTATTTCACGTTTACTTGAAGGCAAGCTGCGAAGAGTTTATTAACACATTAAGTAACTTAAATTCTCTCTAAAGATTAAATCCAGCTGTATTAAGATGAGAGTGAAAGAGTGAGGTTGTCTCGGTGTTAGAGAGTAAGTGCCTTGTGCAAGTCACTTCTTCAGCTAACTAAGCTTCTCTGGTGCCTATAAATACATCCCTATGATTTTACTGTGTCTGTCTTTCTTGTCGTTTTTATTTAGACTTTTTAGAGAGACAGCGTCTTTCTAGCAGTGAAAAGGCTTCCTTCCACTGCTTGGACACTAATTATTTGCATTTCCCATGGAAAATTGAATTAGATTTTATTAGTAAATTGGGCCTATAACCTTTAAGGCTAGATTTTATTAGATTATTAAGGCTAGATTTATTAGATCAACATTAGCAAACTGTAAACTTTACTAAAAAATAGAAATACAAGCCAAAAATCACTAGAACCTTGGGAAGATGTCTTACCCTAGAGAGGTCGCAGTGCTTACTTGGAAGGTGTTTTCAGTTATTTAGTTAAAAATTTAGAAGCAAGAGAGCTTGGCAGTGGACCTGTCCTCACTGGGGCAGTGCCATTTTCTATCTGGTGGTCAGAGCAAAGTTTTTGGATGCGTACTAGCTGTGTATAAAGCCCAAAGATTTTCTCAAAGGAAACCACATTAGTGAGGCTTTATTTAGACTTTGGTTTAGGAGGAAAAAATGCTGCTATTACTGAATCTACATGTAAAATAATAGAACTGAATCCTATAAAAATGTTAACACATCGACTGTGCACAGCCTTGTGTTTAAAGACATGACATGGGTGTTAACCCTGGCTTGGCTGGGAAATTGAATACATCACCACCATTTAAGAGTGATTATCTAGTGGTAAAGCTCATATGGTTTTCCAAGTGCACTGGTTACATTTTTGTTGACTGAATAGAGTGGATTTAGTGAGGTATATTGGTGCATATTTGTATACCTAGAATTCAGGAAGCCGAGGCAGGGAGATATCAAGGCAGGCCAGCCTAGGTAATCATGATACTCTGTTTCAAAATAATACAGTTGCAAATATAAATTAAAAGAAAGTCTAAAGTTTTTAAGCATAGGTCAGTGTTTGTAGGAGATGTTTGGCCTAGGTAATGCTATCATCAAAAGTAGATTGTTTTACCACAATGTAAATTACCATTTCAAATGCTTTCTTATTCATATTTTAAATAGAATAACACGCACTATTCCCTTTAAAGAGAGAGGTGGGGCAGTCTGTTTAGGCCTTGACTTGTAGTGGTAGGCTTAGTCCTTAACTGGAGAGGACTGTGTAATTCAAGGTGGAGTTGTTCTTTCTAGTCCTTGTCTGTCTGGGTGTGGCATAACTGCTCTGAATAGTCGTTAGTTTTCTTATATTAAAAACATAAAACAGAATATTTGTCAATATTGGGCTGTAGGCCTTTAAATGGAATATTAATTAATTACCTTATTCGCCATGTTGCCCCTGGTCACTCGGGATGTCTTGTACAAATAGCTTACTAAGCAGATAAAAGCCATGTGGGCTGTGTAGCTGATTTGCATTTAGTTTGAATAGGGATTGTTCAGGTTGTATGTAAGTCGTAAAAGTAAACCCATATTCCCAAGTGAAATGTAAGAGTGAAATACTAGTTAATAACGAATGAGGAAGGAATGCACCCGTGAAGGCCTGCTTTAATGAGCTTAGTGACTAGGCTGTTTTAACTACAAGAAGTCTCTTGTTGTTGTGTTGGAGTGGGGAGGTAGTCTATAAACTTTCTTGTAGAAGTATCTAAGAAAAAACAAGGAAATATAATGTTCTAAACTCAGCCAGCCCAAACCACTTGAGCTACTATGACAGCTCATAAAACTGAGAGTAGTTTTTAACTAGGTCCTGTTTTACATTGCCAAAGTGAATTTTCCTTGCAGGAAGTAGCCAGAGGGTTTATTTAGTTTCCAGCCCGTGGCTTTGATCTTGCTGTACTGTCACATCTCAGGTTACATAGCCGTTTTTCACTGCAGTAAATCTGCAACAGTTAATGAGAATAAAGTTTCCTCCTTCTTACTGATCACATGCTGCTAAATGCCAAACCACAGCCAACTGCCAATTTGTACAGTTTCAGCGAGGGTGTGTGAAGACAGTGCGATCAGTTTAATCTTGTTGTCTTTGTAATTCATTTTATTGGGTTTTCTTCCTTTTCAAGTGACCTAGTTTTTACCAAGTCACATGGTTGCAAGACCAAAACTGGCAGAAAAATTTAGAAAGTGAGTAATACTAAGAGGTGTCCCTGGGGTGGGGCAGAGAGGGGTGGACATTAAGATAAAAACTGGTCAGTAAAAGGTTTAAACAGCCAGAACCCTCCTGTCTCCTTTGCTTAAGGTTCATACTTGGTGTGAATACAAACCTAGGCTTAATTAGCTTAACAAGTAAGAACATTATTTTTTACTTCAGGTACAGAAATAATCCCATTGCACCAAGGAAATTTGGAGGCTTTCAGAAATCTTCATTTCTACATTATAAGAGCTACTCTTAAAATAAAAATAACATTATTAAACCCACACAGCCATTTTATCAAGTGAATTATTATGTATTATATTACAATTATTCAGTAAATTTATTAAATTTATTGTTCACTTTTTTTTTACCTTTTCTATTGCCTTGTTATGATTGGCAGTTAGAATTTAGCAAATTGTCTGAAATTTCCCTCAGATGACAATTTTGAATGATAGCCAAAATAAATATATTTTATTATGTGTTCTTATGGACCATATATAAAAATATGGATATTATTAAGTAAAATAAAACATTTAAATCAGTTTTGTCATTTCTCACCACTTAAGTCACAGTTACTGTTATAACAATCATATTCCATAGAATGAATCATTTCTCATAAAAATCAGAACATTGGAATGAGTCAGTAGTGTGTGATGCCCATTCACTAAGTGTGTGATGCCCATTCGCTGAGTGTGTGATGCCCAGTCGCTGAGTGTGTGATGCCCAGTCGCTGAGTGTGTGATGCCCA
>JADRCH010000010.1:6555892-6604226 GCA_019843965.1 Rhynchomys soricoides | reverse complement strand
CCAGTCGCTGAGTGTGTGATGCCCAGTCGCTGAGTGTGTGATGCCCATTCGCTGAGTGTGTGATGCCCATTCGCTGAGTGTGTGATGCCCATTCGCTGAGTGTGTGATGCCCATTCGCTGATTCAGCTGATCGTAAAAGCAGATGGAGAACTGAGAAGAGTATCTCTGAATTAGAGACCGTTCCAATCAGATCTCCTGAAAATAGAGGATCCACTTTTTAGAAAATGCTAATTGTTGGTTGCTGCATTTTAAAAAGAGAATAGTTGGCCAGCAAAATGTCTCAGCAGGTAAATGCAGTTGCCACCAAGGCTCAAAACCTGTGCTGGATCTCTGAAACCCACATGGTGGCACAAGTGAACTCCCCCAATGTCCTCTGACCGCCACATGCATGCCATGGCATCTGCACCCACATTTACACATGCACGCGCGTGCGCACACACACACGCACACTCACACGCACACACACATGTGCACACACACAAACACACACACACACACACTTTTTTTTTTTTTTAAGAAGACTACAGAAGAGGAGTGATTGAAGTATAGTCTTACTGCCTGTGGCCTCTTTAGAAGGCTCTAGGCACAATAGAGCAGTGTTGAGCTGTGAAGCTTGTTGTCTTCTAATCGTTGCTTTCAAGCGTGCCTAGGATCTTCTTAAGCTCTTCTAGAGTTTATGTTGATAGTGTCTTTTTACAGCTTTAGTCCACCCAAAATTCTGCTTGTAAAAGTCCACAGAACATCTCAACACAAAATAAACATTTTAAAAATATTTTTGCACTCTTTAAAAAAGAAAAACTACATCTTAATCAAATGAATTGCTCAAAAGAGCTCATGTTTGTGTCACTTGAACAGTCCAAAGCAGGTTCAATGTCATTCCTGCAAAGCACTAGAAACCATGCTGATGTCGATGCCCGGCCATTATGATCTTTATTCTAACTGCTGTGTTTGAAAGGTTATTTCATGAATGGTTTCCAGTCTGTCTGTTACTGACATATTCATTAGTAATGATGGTTAGCATTTACTAACATGCATGCAGGGAAGACTTAGGAAGCAGAGTGCTAATTTCTATTGATTACTGCCCTTATTAATTTACTGTTCACAACTGAACACAGCCATTGTTTAAAATGCACGCAGAGTAGAGCTGGTTACACAATCCAGCCTATCCAGAGACTCATACTTTCTTTCTTTCCCCTTGTTAAAATAATGGAGGTGTCCTTTGAAGCCTCTGGACTCTGTCCTCTGCCTTCCTGAAGATGTCTTCTTTGTTCCCACCCTGTTCCCTCTACTGGCTCATCCTGTCACCATGGAAACTCCATTGGCTGGCCTCACGTTACAGTCTAGCTACTGCTCATTCTCACTTCCTCACACACAAAACTTCCCCAAAATCTTCAGCTCTGGGGCTAGAGAGATGGATCAGAGTTAAGAGTACTGCTGCTCTTGCTGAGGACCTGGCCATAGCCCAGCACTCATGTGATGGTCACAGCCATCTGTAACTGCAGGTCCAGGATGTTCAATAACCTCTTCTGACCACACTTCATGTATATACATGCATTCAGACACACACACACACACACACACACACACACACACACACACACACACACGGGGGGGGGATTATCTAAACTTTTAAAAATGATGTTTAAAAAAGACTTTCAATTTTATCTTGAGCTTCTCCAGTTTTCTTGTGTTACTGAAGCAATGGACTTTTCTCATTTAACCTCTCATCTGTGCTTAGCACAGTTGGCTTAGCCCTGCTTTTCAGTGCTCGCTTACCTCACTTCAAAACATGCCACTTTTCTGATCTCTCGTCAGCCCTTCTTCAGCCCTTCCCATTGTTCCTTGGCACATAGTTCCTTCTCTCCACCTGTAAGCGCTGGTTGCTTCAGCCCGACCCTCATCTGAGAGCATCTTTCCATCCCCACTGCTCACAGGACCATCCTATTAGTCTTCAACAGTATCTGTCATCTTCAATTTTCTATCAGAGATCCTTTCCTCTCTCCCTATTTAACCTAGCTTAATTAAATGCTTGTAAGATTATCAAACTGCTGTGTTTATATAGAGATCTTTGTGTCTTAGCAAACATTACAACCATCCACCAAGTAGTCTGCCACACTGTTAGTACTCTACTGCAAACTGCTGCTGCCAGCATCACTCAGCTCCTGCAGCCTCCCAATTAGTTGTCATGGCTCTGCAGCTGCCTCCCCTCATGGTCCTCTTGTTCCCCTTAACTGTTTGCCCAGTCTTCTTAAGTCAGACCCCAGCTCCATGCACCTTTAAGAAAAAGCAAATTCCTCAGCATGCTCTGAGTAACTGCATTATCTGATACTTCTGCTTCCTCAGCCCCATCTACTAATGTCCCATTTGTGTCTCTTCCTGCCTAGCTTGAGTAGTCATCAGACTTTGAGTAACTAGCTTTTGTCATTCAAGTCTCAACTCCAGTATTATTTCCTCATAAAAGCAGTTTCTTCAGCCCATCTACTCCAGTCTGTCATTTCCTTGTTAGTCTGTCTCGTTCCTTAACAGTGCACACTCGAGGGGAAAAGACCTTTGACAGTCTTACTCAAAGTTGTATCTGTAGTGCCCAGCATACACTAGATTCTCCAGCAGGGCCTCTCTCTGAACGCAGATAAACTTATTCTTCTTCCTGTGTTGTAGCTTATTTTCAGTGTTACCTGACAGTTCATAATTTTTTACTTCTATACTTAACTGTTACCATTTCTATGTCATCATTTCAAGTGTATAATGCAAAGCATGTATTAGATACATGTTGCCATGGTAGATTGTCTTATATATCCTGTGGATAGCATTATGTGCTTCTATTTTTAAGTTGTTGGTAGATAGCTTTGTATATGGAAGAATATTTTAATAATCCAGGTAACATATAAGCATTTTCAATTATTTTCTTTTATATAGATAGATACTACTAGTCTTTATGATTAAGACCTAGTTAAAACTGTGTAAGTACATGCTGAAACAGCAGCACGTAGTTAAAGTTGAATTCCTAGGAAATGGTGGTGTAGTCAAGGATGTTATAAACGCATGCATTGGTATCCAGGGTCAAAAGGCAGACGCTGTACAGTGACCAATTCTACATTGTCTTCCCTCATCCCATCCTGTCCTGTTATCTACCAGTAGTTGATTAGTGCATTGGAAGACACATGTGCCTACACATCCCTGCCGTCACTGTTTCTATGATTTCTAAAGTGTTTTCAATTTAGTTTCTGTAATGGTGTTCAAAGTTAAAAGAACACAAGTACATAATCAAGGTGAAGATATGCATTCAATGTTTTATCATTTAAATTTTTATTTGTGGTCTGCTTAATTAATAAGCATTTGGATAGGCTCTTGGAGGGCAGATATTAGTATAATACAAAATTTATAATGTGTTTGAGCACCCTGCTTATTCTTTGCATCCTTTCTTATTGTGTTGACTTTTTGAGGACCTGGGGCAGCAACCACAGAGCCTGCATGGGTCTGCCTTAGGTCCTCTACATGCATGCTGTGGTTGTTTAGCTTGAGGTTTTTGTTAGCCTCCTAACAGTGTCAGTGAAGCTGTTTCTAACTCTTTTGCCTGGTCATGGGGCCCTTTTTCTCTTACTGGGTTGCCTCATCCAGCTTTGATATGAAGGTTTGTGCCTACTCTCATTGCATCTTATTGTTATGGAGTGTTCAGCTGTTATCTCTAGGAGACCTGCTCTTTTCTCTTTCTTTTTCTTTCTTTCTTTCTTTTTTTTTTTTTTTAACCTCTTTTCTGAAGAGAAATGGAGGATGGAGGAGCAGTGGATCCAGGATCGGGGGGGGGGGGGAAAGGTGGGGAGGGGACTGGGAGGAGTGTGAAGGGTAAACTGTGGTCAGGATGTGTTATATCAGAGAATAAAGAAAAAAGATGAATGGAATAAAATAGAACAGAATGCCTTATAAAGTGTAATTTGGAAAATTATGAGGTTTTGGGGAAGCTACTATATCAAAGTATCAAGGAGAATGATGTAAAAGCTGATTTTAATGCCTCCCATGTTGTGGGCAAAGAGTTAGTCAATAGAAGCTTACTTTTCACTTTAGATAGGTAGACACACACACACACACGCATACACACACACACACACGCATACACACACACACGCATACACACACACACGCATACACACACACACGCATACACACACACACGCATACACACACACATACACAATCATACACACACACGCATACACACACACACATACACAATCATACGCACACACACACATGCATATATGCATACACACACAATTTCTCTGTTGGGTTTTAAATAAAAGTTATATAATATGGTTTCATTTCAGACTATAGAGACATGTCAAATGCTTTCTTGCTCTTTAAGCTCTTAGTTTAAGTTTTCAATACTCATCAGTAGAATCATATCAATAATTTTGTGAACATAGCATTCTGTCTCAAATAATGAAGGGTAATCACACACACCCATAATTTCTTTGTTTAGCCTTGGAAGAAATTGTATCTAAAATTGATATAGCCCACTCTTTTAGGAATTCTTTCCATTTTAGTGTTTATTGGATGGTTAACGGAAAAGTATATGTTTGTGTGTATGTTTGTGTGTGTGTTTGTATAGGTGTGTATTTTTTTTCCTGGGATCAGGGATTTTATAGATAGAATGCAATTTTATATGTACCCCGTTCTCTGTATGGAGAAAAAAAAACTATCACTGTTTGCCTTTTTCTTCCAACACTTGGGAAAAGGAAGTGTTATTTATCATCAACAAGTAGGGGGTTAGAGTTATTTTAAATGGAATCTCTGTGTCTCTGCTCTAAGACTTGGAGCAACTAATGTAGGTATGCCTCCATATGCACATGTACATTTAAAATACAGACTAGAGTTCACATTGCCTTCACCTTGAAAATGTCTCATACTTCCCCAACTTACATATGAGTACTAGGTTCTCGGGTTTTTCTACAGCATCAAAGACAGTAGATACCTCAGAATAAAATATCACACCCTAAGTGTTTTCATGTCCTGTGCTTCTGACTAAAGAAACTATCACTATCAACCTCCTGAGCACAGGCAGGTGTACAGAGTGAGAAGTAGATTGCATGAAATGGCTAAAAATCCTCTGTTGATTTTCTCCTTTAACATGAGCCCACCCATGGGATATAAAGTGAGACACTGCCCTCACCGTTCCTAAAGGTGTTCTACATTTATCATGGCATAGAATCTGTGTGTTTGATTGAATTACCCAGTTTACATAAGCAGTCCACTCAAACTATGGCAAGAAGAACGGCTGATTGGCCGTGACATTGTTTTACTGCAGCAATAATTAGCATGCCTCTGCATAGGTATAAATCTCCATGACTTATGCAAAAGCCTTATAAAGGCAAACAGAAAGCATGTACAAGAGGCATGCCACATGCAGTGGACTATCTCTTCACTATTATGAATTCATGTGTAGGAGCCAGAGTTTCCCAAGTAGTTCTGGATGCATTGTTATCATCCCGTATAAGGTGACAGTTATTATCTAGATATCAACAGTACCAAATATATACCTAAAAATGGGTTATACATGGAAGACACTTGAAACTGGACTCTTCTGAATAAAAGAAACAGTCAGTACTCCACAAAGACAGAAATGACAGACTTACAGAAAGGCAGCAGTCCTACCCAGACACTCTTACTTTGATGTCACTGCTGCTCATTAGCTTCAATAAAGCTGAGGGATTGTCAGTTCATTTTCAAGTTAGTTTTGCTGAACTCAGCAAATTCAGCTTCCAGTCCTTTAGCTAGAGGAAAATGATAGCAAAAAAAGCCTGCAGTGTCTCCATAACCCTTTGAGAACAACTCAAGGTACTGTCATGGGTGTCCATGAGAAATCCTGTGCTTTCACATTCTTGTCTACACTCCATCTGCCTGGTAGAGGGACGGTGCTTCCTTAGCCCTGTGCTTTGAAGACAGTACAGTCATGTCCTATTTTATTACCAAAAGACTTGTAACCAAATGATCCATAGTTAAACTTAAGTAGAAGTGGATTGAACTCTACTGTTATAAAGTGTGTTCTCGTGGGCTAAACAAGTCTCTAGGGTAAATGCAGAGATTGTTTTTATGCTGGTTGGAGTCCATCCTCTGAAGCATCTATCTGGCATCTACCTGTACACACTGCTGAAATGGCTGAATTAGCAACTTCAAAGTAGCAATAGTACTGCCCAACATAAGCCTTAAAATAGCCTAAGTAGGCAAAAATGCTTTTTCATATATTTACAATTTAAAATTTACTTATATTCAAATTTTCAGATGTTCGTGCTTAGCTCTTTAAACATAGATTCTTAATGAGTTTAGCTATAGTTTTTGTAATCTACATATTTCTGTTCATAAGTTCTGAGAACTATTTATTAGTTTAATTTATCTTCCAAAAAGCCTTTACTGACAAACCAGTATATGAGTTTTATCATTGACATGATTTGTCTATTATTCAGCAAAATAAAGGAAAGAAATTGGTGAATAGTCTCAGATAAGTTGGAAGCTTTATGTTAAACATCTTATTTTTATGACAATTTAGGTTTTTTAAAGATTCATATTCATCTGTGTCCTCTATGATATATAAAGGGAAAAGTTTCAAAACTATATTAAAACTTTCCCAAACTATATTAATTATTTTAAGGAGTTTTAATGAGTTTTCACAGAAAGTTAATAACATTTTTCATTTAAGAGAGACTAATGTTATATCAGTAGGGTAACATCCATGTTAGATGGCTGTGTCGACTCTGACAGTTTTCAGATATCAAATGTCTATTTTATAAAGAAAAAGGAGAAACTGATATAGCCTGTTATTTTGTATTAATCAGGATGGTTTGAGATTCTTTTCCATTTCTAGAACTTACTCATTCAATAATGTAGTCTGACTGGAATTCTACATGGTACTTAAATTACAGTAACTAAGTATGGTTATTTACATTTTAACCAGTTAGTCCAGCTAGAGTATTTTAGTGCTTGTGAGCTAACTTTGGGTTGTGTTTAAGGTATTTGACTTTACAGCATGTTTAGTTTCTTTTCATTTCTTATTAGTAGTTTTCAGTACCTAATAGTCTCCTGCCCCCACCTCCGACAAGAACTTTCCTCTCTGTTCAAAGATCACAAACGTTTTCCTTTTGGCATGTGCTTTCTAGCTCCCCAAGCAGTAGAAGCAAATTGGAAAGTTCAGCTGTCATTCTTGGAAGGTCATAGATCACACTAGCAGCCCAAGTAATCCAAGAGGTTTTAAGTATCATAGCATTTAGTTTAAAGTGAAATTTGCTCTGACAGGGCTGGCAGACCAATAGGAAAAAGAAATATTTGTGCTTGGAAAAGTGCATGTGTAGAGACTAAGAGCGTAACTGATGGCTGGAAGTGATTTCAGTCTAAAAAAACAAATCATTAAGAGAGTGCAGAGGGGTAAAACACACAGTTCATATTTTAAAGACTCTCAAAATGAACCAGCAACTAAGGTTAGCATTACACAGTAATTAGTTTGGGTGTTCACATTTAACTCACTCAGTACCAGACTGCGTGGTTAATCTGTCACTGAGAAAACATTGCTACCGAGGCGATGCTCTCTCCTTGAAACCTCTAACAGTAGTTTTGGTGCCTTAAGAAGAACAAAGACTTTATGACAGATTACATAAAAGTAGAACCAGTAACAGACAAACAGTTCTTTAAAAGAGGTGCTAATGGCTCAGTTTATTGATGTAGAAGTTACTTAAGCCACTCGGTAAGTGCTGGGATTTGAGGCATCACTTGACAGTACAGAATCGGCCAGGAGTTTCAAGAAGTTCTCGTGCACACTTAAAATCATGTAGTCAAAGAGAGCTGGATGCTATGCCCTAACTAAAAGGCTTCTCTACAAGTCAGAGACTTTTACAGGCTTAGGTGAATTCTCACTCCAGCTTGATAGTCATAGATGACAAGTTGTATTAGGCACTACACATAAGAAAAAGGGAACATACTATTGAATAGAAAAAAGGAACATACTATTTAATGGCTGCAGTTCTTTTTTTTTTTTCCAAGCTGTTGTTCTCTTTGGAAAGCCAGTCTTAAATCAGAACAATACAAAATTTATAAATATTTTCCTTGAATGTCCAGAATAGATAAAACAAGGATAGAAAGAATTTCTAGTAAGATGGAAGACGAGGCTAATGAGGGAGGGCTCTTGATGTGCAGATTTTAAAAAGGAAAAAAAAGAGACAGAAATTCAGAAACCACTTCCATGTATAGAAATGCTTGTGATTTCCTTCATGATTGACAGTCCACTCTTACCCAGACAAGTGTTAGCCATTACTCTGGGCATGTGAAATAAGAGCATCTAATTCTCTCTCAATTGGTGATAAGAAGACAAGTCTCTAAGTTCCTTCATTTCTACCTTCTCGCACGGTGTGCTGTGCAGTCAGGACTCCCAGGAGTGGGTTTATTACTGTTTGGTCAGAGGTGTTCTTTATCTTCCTCATGAACCTGGTCAAGACACTGCAGAATGAAACAGTAGCCTTAGCATGGACGAGGACAAGTACTGTTGAGACTAGAGGAGAACCAGAGAGGAATTTCCTTACTGATTGGAGTACATGAAAGACACTTTTTACACACGTCCCTCCATTGGTGTGGATTCACTTTTATCTGAAGTATCAGCTAGTTGCCAACTGAATGAATCTGCTCCCACAGTGTTTTCCTTTTACGACTGACAGATGTCATTAACAAAAACTTTTAATGAATCCCAGATGAATGACTTAAATACAGCTTCCCAATACTTACATAATTTGTCCTTTATTTTTGAAAAAATGGAATTTCATTTAAAAATATTATTTATGGGACTGAAAAGCTGGCTAAGTGATTAAGAGCAATTTCTACTCCTCCAAAGGACCTGAGTCAGTTTCCAGCACCCATGTGAAGCGGCTCACAACAACTGTATCTAAAGCTAGCTCTGAGGAGTGCAACACTTTCTTCTGATCTCTGAAGGCACCTGCATACACATGGCATGCACAGATACACACATAAAGAAAACAAGGACACCTCCCAAATATTATTTATGGTTTACTTTATTAATAATAAAAGGCAAAATATAATTATGTGTGTACAACACACAATATATATAAATGTAAACACACAACATAGTAAATGTAAAATCACAGCTAAACTCTGTGTGTGTATGTGTGTGTGTGTGTGTGTATGTGTGTGTGTGTGTGTGTATGTGTATACATATGCCAGACAAATTAAAAGACCGTGTAATTATACTCTTGGGTTTTATTTTCTCAATGATACAATGATTCAATTTCAAAGCAAAAATTAATACCTTAGAGAAATCTAAAATATATGTGTCTTACAGTTAAGCTAAAAAAAAAAAATGTTTTTGATGCTGGTCCCATGACGGTTTTCAAACTACGCTGTAAAAATAGTACTTTAATGTGCAGGTTAAAGTTTCAGTTGCAAGCAAGCTAGGCATAGTGGCTCACACCTTTAATTTCAGCATTTGGGAGGGAGAGGTAGGCAGATCTCTGTGAGTTCAAGGCCAGCCTGATCTGCATAGTGAGTTCCAGGACAGCCAGAGCTACATAGTGAAACAGTCACAAAAAAAGAAAAACAAAAAAAAGTGCCAAAGACAATGGGCTTAAAGCCCCACACTCACAGATTTTACATTCAGTGACAGGTGTTTCCTATTTTATGTCATCTAGATTATCTTACACTTATAAAGTTGAAGACGTTAGTTCTGAGAAAGCAAAACTGCACTCCACCAGTGTTAGATACAGTTTAAATTCAGTTAGCTTTGTACTTAGTGGTACTGAGTACAGTGCTAAGACAAGCTCACCATCTAGTGGCTGGTCTGTAAATTACATTCAGATGTCAGTTGTAAGATCTTGTTAGGTATTATTTACTTGTGTGGCATTTCTCTTCCTACAGCAGGAATTTAAAAAACATGGCATCTCCTTACTATTAAAGTAACTAGCTTCCTAACTTGTCTGACTTAGTCCCATGGGATCTCTCCGTCATTAGCTATTTCATAAAGTATTTCCTATACTCCTGGCGAAGGTTCTTTCATTCAGATTGTCTGCATTTACTAATACTTGCAGCCAGTTTTAAAATCCCAGCTTTAGCTCTCAGTTCTAATCTAGTAAAGTTTTGTAACTAAAATTTCATTTCAAAAGCTAGAAAGGATAGGCCAACAAGATGCACCCATGGCTACCGCCAGCACTTGCTGCCAAACTTGACAAGGTCAGTTCAGTCTCAGGACCACAGATGGAAAGAAAGAGGTACATTATTCCAACAAGTAGTTTTCTGACCTCCGCAGGTCTCACACACACACACACCCTTGGCTGTGAACTGTAACAGTTTGCTGACTGTTGTCTACAGGGCTCCAGGCATAAAGCTCTGGCTTCCTCATGCTGAGCATATACCCTCCCTCCTAACTGTTATCTGTGTTTTCGAGCTCACCAACCACCCTTTCTACTACACATAACTTTCTAAAACACAGAACAGTCTCGTTAAAACTATTGAGTTCTCCAAATCCACCAAGTTCTTAGTGGCATCTGAGGAGTTTTACATCTAATCCACTTGTCACCTTAGACCTGAAGTCCTGTTGCTTACTTATATCACACACTTGAGACTTTTAACCAGAATGCACTGCGTGCTGCTCTCTAGCTGCTACTGTGTCTTGCTCAGGCCTCGATGCTGTCTGCATCTCTTTTAGCCTGTGCAGTCCTACCTCTCTCTCCAAATTCATCCATACATACAAATACTCTTTGTTCAAGTTACAATTTATTAAGTACATTGTTATTATACATTAAGTTACATTAATAAAATCAAGAGATAAATTCCCCGTGTGTGGTACTTGGTTCAGATGAGATTGGGCACATTCAGGGTGGTGTGGCTCTCAGCTGCTGTACTGATTTCAGACCACATCAAAGTATCATAGATACTTAAGATACCATTTTAAGGAAATAATGAATATCAAAGTTATTTCAGAAACATATGAAGCGGAGATTGGAGATTGTGTCCTGATGACTGAATTAACACGGTAGTGATTAGAAGAAGGATTAGACTTTGTATTTGATTGCAGAGAGTAATTCTACATTACTTGAATAGGATTTCAGAAGAGTGTACTAAAGAACTTTCCAGCAGTCTGACATACCCATACATGGAAACTGCCTTCTTGGAGTCCCAAGCACCACATGTCTCGGAGTTCAGACAAAGTCTGATGAGCTCTGTCAACAGGGTTGTGAGTTAAAAGTTCATGCTAACGTCCACTAATAAATTTATTATGTTTGTACTTGTATTGATGACTTAGTAGTTTAAAAGAAGAAAAGACGTGGTTGCTCTGGTCTAATTACGGTGAGATAACGATGATGCTTTTCACTCATGCAGCACTGTCCACCCAAGGATTTCAAAGTGCTTTGCAAATATGCACTAATTAAGCCTCAGACAGCCGAGGTAGGTGCCTTTCTTCCTTTCTCCAGGAATGTCACCTGTGGCACAGAACCTGAGTGTGCCAAGGCTTCCTGCGGCTGCCATTTCCCTGCACTGTGCTGCATGTCCAGCGCCACCTGTCCTCAGATTTGTTTTCCCCGAAACATTGCAAGTTTAGAATCTTAGTGAATGTTGCTTGAGGACTTGTTTCAGATCCGATAAATATGGACAGAGTTCAGTCTTCTGCTTTCTCTGTGTCAGTGAAGTCTGTAGATTTGTAAAACCAAATTCTAAATGTGCTTAATATTATATTATTGGTGAATTATACATATAATTTTCACTTTAAGGGATTTTTTTTTTCCATTTTCTTCTCCAGATTCCCTTAAAGTCATTGTTCTTGGGTATAAAACTTAACAGAGACTGATTTGTTGGCATGACCATCTCTTGTTATCTTTTTACCAGAGATCCTTTTTCTTTGGACTAGAATTATCTGTTATCAAAAAGATATACTGGGTTTCGGTAATTAAAGGATTTAAAATATATTATCTGAACACTAAATAAAGGTTAAATATCACTAAACAGTCACAAGAAGGCAAATCAGTATAGTGGCTTCATGTGCTAATATAGAAGAATTTGCAGGTTTTATGTAGTTTCAGAGCAGCAGAAAGAGAATTTGTACATACAGAGACACACTAAGCAGATTACAGTTAAATACCATATGTATAGCCACATGATACAAACTATTATCTAATTCAGTGGCCAAGGAAAGCTCAGATGCTTCACATTACAGCTTAGTTTCCTTGGGTCCCTAGGTCCCTGGTCAGGACACACAAGTGTCCCTGATACTGTTAATGCCAAGTCATGTCCTCCTGTGACAGAAAGGCACAAGTTTTCTGCATCACTGCATCCTTGTATTTGTGTTTCTGTCCCTTCCAGAAGAGTTTACTGCAAATACTGTCTACTTCCATTTAAAATATACTTACTGTTAGACTCTTGTAGCTTTGAGCCAGAATCCACATTAACAATGCTGTATCCTTTTATCAAGAAAGGAAGTAGAATTAATGTCCATGTGATCCAAAAGAATATCTGTCTGCAAGTTTTACCAAGTTGTCCTCCATTACTTTAGAATAACCCAAATAAGAGATTCAAGAAGACAACTATAGCTTCACAACTAACGTAATTTAAAAGACAAAAGGGTCTACAGCATCGCAATATTCTCCAAGCTGGTTAAATATTTGAAATATCCTGTAAATGCTTCATCTATGCTACATGAAGGATGAATCAAGCAGAGCCACTTTTAAGAGTTTCATTAGTTTTGTTGTATATATGTGTGTGTGTATATATATATATGTGTGTGTGTGTGTGTGTGTGTGTGTATACACACACACACATACCAAAAATTCCCGTGCTGCCCTACACATTGTAGCATACACTCAAGTGCCATGAACTCTTAGCTGCAAACACAGAACCTGCCACAGCAACCTAAACACAGGATACTAAAAGGTTCCACACCTAAGGTGGGTTTTACCTTCACTTTCCTGGGGATATAGACTCTTATTGGCAATGTAACTGGTGTATTCAGAAAAGGGGGAATGGGATTTGATATTTATAGTGAAAAGTGTAACATATAGGTATATCTAAATGTATTTATTCATTTGACATAGGAAAACAGTGGTGAACAGTTTGCCAATCCACCATAGAAATATGGAAAAAAAGTCACTCAACTTGAATGTAGAGCAGTCTTAGTCTCTGAGACTCTGCTAAGTCCCTTCCTCAGTGGGAGCAGTGGCCTGCAAAGGTCAGATGGTCCAGGCCACTGACAGCAAAGGAAGTGTGTCAGCCTTTGCTGTCTTATTCTGCGCCGGCATGGCAGACTGCCTGCCATTCTTCATCCTTCATGTAGAATTTCTCAAAGCTCTCTTGTGAGAGCTCTCAATTTCTTTACTCTATAATCTACTATAAACCTCTGATTTCCACATCTCAAAACAAGAGTTTTGAGAGAAATGGCAACAAATTAATGTGACCTGGTATGTCCCCAGCTGTCTCCCTCTTAAGAGGTGCTAAGGAGTGTCTGATGTGCCAAGAAGAAAGATGGGTGAGGAGTAAGTTCAAACCGATCAGCTATAATCACCCCTTACGTGTTAGGGAATTACGAAAATGCATGAGTATGCTGTCTGAGTGCTTAGGAGTGGTCAGCAGCCAACTTTGATAGTTTCATACATGCATACAATACATTCTGATTACTCTAAACCCCCTACCCTCTCTGAAGCTAACTCTAGAGTAGTATTTTCCCTTCACCTCAAAGTTTAATCTCTTCAATGGAGCAAAGTACAAATGGGTATTTATATTTCTATAATTTCAAAATAAGTGACAGACGTACTCTTTAGATATAGTCTGATACATGTACAAACACTTGAACATATGGCTATTAGTATTTTAATACTTACTAGTGCATTTTACTATAATATTATTTTGTGAGAGGAAGTTAATATAAATGTGAATATATTTTTAATCAGGTTGACATTTTGTTGATGAAATTATCTTTCTGCTTAGTAAAATCTTGCATAATCTTAATTCATTTAAATGTGCTTTATGTTTTCAGAGCTTAATTTCTGCATTAGAAATTATTTCCTTTGGTTTTAAATTGAGCTCAACTAGCATTTGCTGCATGAGCTACATATGCATGCGCATGTTGAAGCCGCCATTGCCTGGCAAATGAGCATCTTGTCCTTTTCTTCAGCGTTGGGTTATTCTTTGCTAAAATGTTTTTGTAGAACAGATTTACTTCTAAGTTTATTCATAGGCAAAACAAAAGTGTGAATTCAGAGTAAACTGTATCTGTGCTGCAGGCTGTCTCGGTGACTCTGGGCTTCTGTTTGCATCGAGGAAACCAGAGCATACAATTGAGTTGCTTTTACTAAAAAGGAAAAGATACACAATTCGGCTTTCAGAGTTTACAGATCAACTGGCTGGTTTGCAGGCTGTGTAGAGTTCTCTCTTGGTCTCTCAGGCTCATATAACTTAAATGTGTTAGGAGTTCGCTGCTAATACTCAGACTGCATATTCTATTAACTGGGGTTAGTCTCTAGTCCACAAGACAAGGAGACCTTGTAAATAGTCAGCAAACTCTTGCCACTGTTACCATTTTCCAGTGGAGTAATGCTGCTCATTGCCTGAATGTGATTTTTTTCCTGCCCTTTTATAAAAACCATGTATGTGGATAATTTGTTAATTCAAATTGTTTTCAATTGATTCTTCTGCTTTATTTGGAACAGTCCCTCCTGACAGGTTTCTGATATTTGGACATATATTGTCAGAGGTATATATTTTATTATGTACATTTTAATGAGAATATAAAAGGTTAATAATATCTCTGAAAATTATGTGGCTGTCAGGGAATCTGAAGTGTGATATTCTGGGGCCCTGACAGTGACCTGCTGTGTTTAAAAACAGAGCAGCTTATAACTTGCCTTTCTCTTTCCAGCCTTGGAATGGATGGCTTTGGTCAACCAGTGGGCATCCTTGGACGCCCTGCCACCGCATATGGATTCCGCCCTGACGAACCTTACTACTACAGCTTTGGGTCTCGATAAAATCACCCTTCTTGTGTGTACACTCAGCTTAGGAGATACCTGTGTGCTGTGGGTTAACCTCGAACCTTGACTTAATAATGCATGTTGTACTCCTGTGGGGCTGTGTTGCTTATTTCTCCACATTGCTTCACGTTAACTCTAACCCTCATGTCTTTTGTTAACTACACTTGATGCTCCACTGTGCACTCATCCCACCACATCTTGAGGTGAATAACATTTTCCATGAGACTGTTGCGAACCTGCTAGCCTGGAAAAGCAAATACTACATTATGTACACTAAGTGACTAATTTCTATTAAAAAAAATGGCATACATGCAAAGGAATGAGTCAAAGTCATGTGTTCAGATTTCTGTGTTTTATAGGAACCACTCATGTACATGGGATACACATACTTTTTTTTTCCCACTTTCTCTTTCTACTTATAAATGCCTTAGTGTTTCGTGTGAGCCACACTACCTTTACATTTTATTTTAAATGATCATCATCCTTTTTATCCCATGCTGTGTCTGGAGGTTTCTTTCACGAAGTTATTAACTATATGAGTTTTTAGCAGACAGTGAACATATGCTATTAAGTAATGTTATACATTAGTATAGTCTACTGAGCGATCCAGAGTCATGACATGTTAACTGCAGCAGAATGCTGGGGAGCAGAATCCTCTGTAAATGGAGGAGGGGCAACACTGAGCTTCTACGTTTTGTTCTTCTGAAATGTACAATATAAAATGTGAAGATGATAATTATTTTTGCGTTACCTAAGAAAATTAAGGAAAGGACTCTCTGTTCAGTTAAGATAGAAGTGGGTAGTGGGAAATTGAAAGGGACAGGATGAGTTATAATGAGTTTTGAAAATAAGTCATTGATTATAAAATATTGAAAACTTGATTTGGGAAACCAAGCAAATGGATTCAGTATGAGCATAGGTTGTTGTTTGGCCATCTCCTCCTGAGGGAAACATAAGCTTCCGGACAGTGCAGATCAAAGGGAAGATTCTGCTTGTAAATTTCAAATCCCACTCATCTTAGTGTACTATTTACCTCAATGCACACGTTTAGCACAGAGTACTGGAACAGGGAGGTCCTTTGGACAATTCAGTCGATCTGCTTGAGAAGTGTAAATGTAACCAACAGGTATGTTTTTACCGGATACATAGAGGGGGTATATGACCTGGGGCATTGTCCATGGCTGTGACCTCACAGCTCTGAAAGCTGCAGTTACTGTCTTTGCTTCCCTTTTACCCACAAAACAGTAAAGCCAGAACGGTTTGAATCAGGGCCGTCCAATTCTCATTTTTATGACAGAAAAAAAAATCTAATGAATCAGGGCTGTCCAATTCTCATTTTTATGATAGAAAAAAAAATCTAAGATGAGAGCCAGTGGGATGATTGGGTAAGTAAAATCACTTGCCACCAAGCCTGAATACCTGGGTTCAAGACCCAAGACCTACATGGTCAAAGGAGCGAGGCAGTTGCTGCATGTTACCCTCTAACCTTCACCTACACACCATGATATATGCACCCTACACAAATGCAAAGACAAATAAGTATAAAATATATGTTTATTTTAAAATTGAGATGAAGTATTAAATGACTTCCCCATGTTTCTATATTTAGTCAGTGATATTACCTGTCTCTTTGTTGTCAATATAGCAACCCTTGTACAGATGCTCTCCTGCTCTTTATCACATACACAGTCTAAGTATACAAAAGTGATATTAATAGAGAAATAAACTGACATTTATATATATTATATGATTTAGAAGCATACTCCTGATAATTCATAACATTTCTAAATATTCTATTGTTGTAAGACTTCACAGATTTAGAAACTGTAATCTTTCCACTCGGGCATGGACAGTTTAGCATTCTCTTGTTTACAAAAGTTTGCCAAATAGATTAATAATGAAGGCTAGATATAAATTCTTCTGTATGTCAGAGAACAAAAAAGGGTTGGCACTTGGCACTTCTAGAAATGCCATTCATAATGTAAATCATATGTTGACCTCACTAGATTTTGATTACAGATTAAGGTCACACTTAATTTAGTGACATATACTAGAAATTTTCTTGAGGTATAAAAATTGAAATTTCCAGAAGCATCTTAAAAAGCTGGAGCTATAGCTTAATGGCTCAGAATTTGCTTAGCCTATATTCAACCTGGGTTGTATCCTCAGCACCTGAACTAAAATAATTTAAATTTTAAAATAGCTTTAAAAGAAAAACATACAATGCTTTCAAAGAACAAACTGCCTTCAGTCTTTAGATATTAAGTGACTAACAAGTAGGGTGTGAAGTATAGATGTGCTTATTTTTGTTGAGGGATAGATGGATTCAGAACCAAAAACACTTGAGTAATTTTTTAGTGATTTTTTTAAAAGATTGCCTTTCCTCATCTATTTTTTTCTTCTGTAGTACTAGGGGTTTAGCCTGGGTCCCTTACACATAGTAGATTGCCTCTGACCTGTGGGTATTCTTAAGAACCAGTATGGAAAGTAGGCCCCATTCACTCCCCCACACACCTTTTATTGAAAATAGGCTCCTTTCTCATTTAATATACCCTGATTACAGTCTCTCCTCCTCCTCCTCCTCCTCCTCCTCCTCCTCCTCCCACCTCCCCTCTCATCTGGATCCACTACCTTTCTTTCTCTGATTAAAACAAAACAGGCTTCTAAGAGATAACGACCAAATATGATAAAATAAAATATAAGATAAAACAAAAACTATCAATCAAGACTGGACAAAGCAACCCAGCAGAAGAAAGAGTTCCAAGAGCAGGCATAAGAATCAGAGACAGGCCGGACAGTGGTGATGCACGCCTTTAATCCCAGCACTCGGGAGGCAGAGGCAGGTGGATTTCTGAGTTCGAGGCTAGCCCAGTCTACAGAGTTGAGTTCCAGGACAGCCAGGACTACACAGAGAAACCCTGTCTCGAAAAACCAAAAAAAAAAAAAAGAATCAGAGACACCCATTTACACATTCAAGAGTCCCATAAAAATACTAAGCTGTAAGCTATAATCTATTCAGAGGTGCAGACCCATGTAGGCTCAGTGTTTGCAGCTTCAGTCTCAGTTCATGAGCCTTGCTTAGTTGATTCAGACAGCCTTGTTCTCCTGGTGTCCTCCATCCTCTCTGGCTCCTCCAATCTCTCCACTTCCTCTTCCATGGGGTTTACTGAACTGTGAGGTAAGGGATTTGATGGGGACGTCCTGTTTGTGATTTCTCCTTGCAATGTTTGGCCGTGGGTATCTGTATCTGTTTCTCTTTGATGCAGGAGGAAGCCTCTATAATGAGGACTGGATAGACCTTGATCTGTTCTTCTGACTGGTCCCATTCACTTTCCATAACAAAAGTGTCACATTATAAAAAATAAAAAGTTAACTTTAGGAAAAAGCCACAAAGTGATTGGATGGACTCTGAAAGCTGGTTGGCAGATATAAATATGAACAACAGTACAAATGTAGATTGACATTGTTATCCTGAAAATATTTGCATGGGAAATTAACTGAGTGGTGAGTGACATGGTTTTGACAACTCAAGAAGGAATTGAAGGGATGTAACTTTTTAGAGCCATCCATTCAATCTGGGCTTTTAGTAAAAATGGAGACACCTCCCTTAGGAAGTCAGACACAATATTGAATATTCTTTTATATATAAATCTATAAATTTAGCCATCTGTGGCAGGAGACCTCTGCCTGGGCCACCAGGGCTCCAAAGCCAGCTAGCACCAAGAGAAAGCTAGCCTCCCAGGAGTGTGGAAAAGCCCATGAGTGGAGGTAAGACGAGCACCACTGCTCGGCAGGACCTGCCTGGAATCCTGGGGACACAGGGACTGAGAAACAGCCAGGGACAGGAGCCTTCTGGTTTCCATCTGTGGCTGGAGACCTCTGCCTGGGCCACCAGGGCTCCATAGCCAAATAGTGCCAGGAGAAAGAAAGATTCCCAGGAGTGTGGACAAGCCTGTCTGCTCAGAGGAACCCACCTGGAATCCCCAGGACACAAGGATTGAGGAGTGATCCTCTGGTTTCTTTCTTCTGTTTCTTTCTTCTGCCGGGGAGCAGATCCTGTGACACAGAGCTCCATACTCAGTGCCAGAAGAGAGCTGGTATCCCACGAATGCTGACACACCTTTGAGCACAGGCAAGACCACCACTTCTGTTCAAATTCACTGGATCAAGAGGGACCCTTGCAGAGCCATCAGGACACAGGAACCAAGGGACAGCTGGGGACAAGATCCTTCTGGGTTCTGTCTGCACCCCAGAGCTGACCCTGTACCACAGCTCTCCAAACCCAAATTCCTCCGAGAGAGAGCTGGTCTTCAAAGAGTATTGGCATGGAGGCTTGCAGGAGGGACAAGCCACAGTCAGAGTAAGACCAGCTAACACCAGAGATAACCTGATGGCAGAAGGCAAGGGCAGGAACGTAAGGAACAGAAACCACGTCTACTTGGCATGACCAGAACCCAGCTCTCCCACCACAGCAAGCCCTGGATACCCCAACACACCAGAAAAGCAAGACTCAGAATTAAAATCACATCTCAAGATGATGATAGAAGACTTTAAGAAGGAAATAAATAACCCCCTTAAAGAAATACAAGAGAACACAGGTAAACAACTAGAAGCCCTTAAAAATGAAACACAAAGATCCCTTAAAGAATTACAGGAAAACAAAATCAGACTAAATGAACAAAACCATCCAGGAACTAACAATAGAAATAGAAACAATAACAAAATCACAAAGGGAGACAACCCTGGAGTTAGAAAACCTAGCAAAGAGATCAGGAGTTATAGATCCAAGCATCGCCAACAGAATACAAGAGATAGAAAAGAGAATCTCAGGTGCAGAAGACACCATAGAAAACGTTGACACAACAGTCAAAGAAAACGCAAAATGCAAAAAGCTCCTAACCCAGAACATCCAGGAAACCCAGGACACAATAAGAAGACAGAACCTAAAGATAATATGTATAGAAGAGAGTGAAGATTCCCAACTTAAATGGCCAGTAAATATCTTCAACAAAATTATAGAGGAAAACTTCCCTAACCTAAAGAAAGAGATGAACATAAACATACAAGAAGCCTACCAAACTCCAAATAGACTTGACCAGAAAAGAAATTCCTCCTGTCACATTATAGTCAAAACACCAAATACACAAAACAAGGAAAGAATATTAAAAGCAGTAAGGTAAAAATGTCAAGTAACATATAAAGGCAGATCTATCAGAATTACACCAGACTTCTCACCAGAGACTATGAAAGATAGCAGATCCTGGGCAGATCTCATACTGACCCTAAGAGAACATAAATGCCAGCCCAGGCTGCTATACCCAGCAAAATTCTCAATTACCATAGATGGTGAAACCAAAATATTCTATGACAAAACAAAATTTATACAATATGTTTCCACAAACTCAGCCCTACAAAGGATAATAGATGGAAAATACCAACTCAAGGAGGGAAACTACACCCTAGAAAAAGCAAGAATCTTTCAACAAGCTCAAAAGAAGATAGCCCCACAAGCATAAAAATAACATCGAAAATAACAGGAAACAACAATCACTATTCTTTAATATCTCTTAACATCAATGGTCTCAACTCCCCAATAAAAAGCCATAGACCAACAGACTGGATCCATAAAAAGGACTCAGCATTTTGCTACATCCAGGAGCTCTACTTAATGATAACTTGGTCAAGGAAGAAATAAAGAAATTAAAGACTTCCTAGAATTCAATGAAAATGAATGTACAACTTACCCAAACCTATGGGACACAATAAAAGTAGTGTTAAGAGGAAAACTCATAGCTCTGAAGGCCTCCAAAGAGAAATTGGAGAGAGCATATACTAGCAGCTTAACAGCACACCTGAAAGCTATAGAACAAAAAGAAGTTAATACATCCAAGAGGAGTAGAAGGAGGAAATAATCAAATTAAGGACTGCAATCAAACAAGTAGAAACAAAAAGAACTATACAAAGAATCAACAAAACCAGGAGCTGGTTCTTTGAGAAAATCAACAAGATAGATAAACCCTTAGCCAGACTAACCAGAGGGCACAGAAACGGTATCCAAAATAACAAAATTAGAAGTGAAAAGGGAGCTATAACAACAGATTCTGATGAAATTCAAAAAGTCATCAGATTCTACTACAAAAGCCTATACTCAACAAAATTGGAAAATCTGGATGAAATGGACAATTTTAACAGATACCAAATACCAAAGTTAAGTCAGGATCAGATAACCATCTAAACAGTCCCATAACACCCGAAGAAATAGGAGCTGTCATTAAGTCTCCCAAACAAAAAAAGCCCAGGACCAGATGGGTTCAGTACAGAATTCTATCAGACCTTCAAAGAAGACCTAATACCAATACTCTTCAATCTATTCCATAAAATAGAGACAGAAGGAACACTACCCAATTCATTCTATGAGGCTACAGTTACACTGATACCAAAACCTCACAAAGATCCAACAAAGAAAGAAAACTTCAAACCAATTTCCCTTATGAATATCGATGCAAAAATACTCAAAAAATTCTCACAAACCGAATCCAAGAACACATCAAAACAATCATTCATCACGATCAAGTAGGCTTCATCCTAGGGATGCAGGGATGGTTGAATACCTGGAAATCCATCAATGTAATCCACTACATAAACAAACTCAAAGAAAAAACCACATGGTCATTTCATTAGATGCTAAAAAAGCATTTGACAAAATCCAACATCCCTTCATGATAAAAGTCTTGGAAAGATCAGGAATTCAAGGCCCATACCTAAACATAGTAAAAGCAATATACAGCAAACCAGTACCCAACATCAAACTAAATGGAGAGAAACTAAAATCAGAGACTAGAGAAGGCTGCTTTCTCTCTCCCTATCTATTCAATATAGTACTTGAAGTTCTAGCTAGAGAAATTAGACAACAAAAGGAGGTCAAAGGGATACAAATTGGGAAGGAATAAATCAAAATACCACTATTTGCAGATGATATGATCGTATACTTATGTGACCTGGAAAACTCCACCAGAGAACTGCTACAACTGATAAACACCTTCAGCAAAGTGGCTGGATATAAAATTAACTCAAACAAGTCGATAGCCTTCCTATACTCGAAGGACAAACAGGCTGAGAAAGAAATTAGGGAAATGACACCCTTCACAATTGTCACAAACAATATAAAGTATCTTGGTGTGACTCTAACCAAACAAGTGAAAGATCTGTATGACGAGAACTTCAAGTCTCTGAAGAAAGAAATCAAAGACGACCTCAGAAGATGGAAAGATCTCCCATGCTCATGGATTGGCAGGATTAATATAGTTAAAATGGCCATCCTGACAAAGCAATCTACAGATTCAATGCAATCCCCATCAAAATTCCAACTCAATTGTCCGTAGACTTAGAAAGAGCAATTCTCAAATTCATTTGGAATAACAGAAAACCCAAGATAGCAAAAACTGTTCTCAACAACAAAAGGAATTCTGGGAGAATCAGCATCCCTGACCTCAAGCTGTACTACAGAGCAGTAGTGATAAGAACTGCATGGTATTGGTACAGTGACAGGCAGGTAGATCAATGGAATAGAACTGAAGACCCAGAAATAAACCCACAAACTTACAGTCACTTGTTCTTTGACAAGGGAGCTAAAACCATCCAGTAGAAAAAAGACAGCATTTTCAACAAATGGTGCTGGTTCAACTGTCAGTCTACATGTAGAAGATTGCGAATTGATCCATTCCTATCTCCCTGTACAAAGCTCAAGTTCAAGTGGATCAAGGACCTCCACATAAAACCAGATACACTGAATCTTAATAGAAGAGAAAGTGGGGAAAAGTCTAGAACACATGGGCACAGGGGGAAAGTTCTTGAACAGAACACCAATGGCTTGTGCTCTAAGATCAAGAATCGACAGATGGGACCTCATAAAATTACAAAGCTTCTGTAAGGCAAAGGACACTGTAAATAGAACAAAACGGCAACCTACAGATTGGGAAAAGATCTTTACCAATCCTACATCCGATAGAGGGCTACTATCCAATCTATACAAAGAACTCAAGAAGTTAGACTCCAAAGAACCAAATAACCTTATCAAAAAATGGGGAACAAAGCTAAATAGAGAATTCTCAACTGAGGAAACTTGAAGGGCTGAGAAGCACCTAAAGAAATGTTCAACATCCTTAGTCATCAGGGAAATGCAAATCAAAACAACCCTGAGATGCCACCTCACACCAATCAGAATGGCTAAGATCAAAAACTCAGATCAGCAGATGCTGAGGACCCAGCTCTTCCACTCCTGGGCATATACCCAGAAGATGCTCCAGCATGTAATAAAGACACATGCTCCACTATATTCATAGCAGCCATATTTATAATAGCCAGAAACTGGAAACCACCCAGATGTCCCTCAACAGAGGAATGGATACAGAAAATGTGGTACATTTACACAATGGAATACTTACTACTCAGCTATTAAAAACAATGACTTCATGAAATTCTTAGGCAAATGGATGGAGCTTGAAAATATCATCCTGAGCAAGGTAATGCTGTCACAAAAGAATGAACACGGTATGTACTCACTGATAAGTGGTTATTAGCCCAAAAGTTCGGAATACCCAAGAGTCACTTCACAGCAACTGTAGGGCTGAGTGTCAGGTCCCAGATGGAGGAGTTAGAGAAGGAACTGAAGGAGCTGAGCGAGTTTGCAGCCCCATGGACAGTGTCCACTGGCCTGACCCCTCAATGCTCCCGGAGACTGGATCACCAACCAAAGAATACACATGGAGGGACCCATGGTGCTGGCCACATATGTGGCAGAGGAGGGTCTTGTTAGCCATCGGGGGGAGGAGAGACCCTTGGGCTGGAGGGTGTTAGATGCCCCAATATAGGAGAATGCTAGGGAGGGAAGATGAGAGTGGGTGGGTGGGTGGGTGGGGGAATACCCTCATAGAGGCAGGGGAGGAGGAGGGAATAGAGAGGTTCCAAAGGGGAGATCTGGAAAGGGGGAAACATTTGAAATGTAAATAAAGTATCAAATAAATAAATTAATAAATAAAGTTAAAACAGAAAAAAAAAAAAAGCTTGGAACACACACACACACACACACAAGACAGCACACAAAGAATATCAGCCTCCAGGCTGCAATCCAGTCTGGTTCCAAATGTCCTTATTTACATGGAGAAGTAGGTGACAGTGTACATTTGGCACCAGAGGAAGCAGGGGAGCCTCCAGTGAGTCCAGCCCCCTTCTGAAATGTAACCACATTTATTCCTCATTGGTTCGATCTTCCTTTTCAGTGGCTCCTTCCGAAAAACCCCATTGCCACAATCAAATTTTCATGTAATTCCTAATTGCTTTCAACATAATAAAAAGGAGTAAAATGTTACTTATTTGGAAATAGCACAACATTTCACGAGGAATATGCTTATCAGAGTAAACTGTAGGTATATTCAATGTGATGGAGCAAGGAGACATTTTCAAAGGCAAGATGAGGATCCTCATCTATGCTTAGGAACAAGGATAAATAAACTATGTATCCCAAGGTTGAAGGGTCAGTTCCTGGGCTAATGTCCTTATAGACATATTTTTACATAGAATTTATATGGCCTCTGGGAACTTGTGATAGAAGAATTTTTTGATAGTTTCTATCAGGCATTCATTTAAGAACCCTTCCTTCCAAACCTCTCAACATTTATGTTTATTTTGTGTTTTATTGGCTTTTGAGACAAGGTCTCACTTTGTCCTCCATCCTGGCCTCAAATGCACAGTGACACACCCCACCCCCCGTCCCAGCCTCTGAGCACCAGAGCTATGAACACAGGCGACCACATCAAGCTTACTCACCATTTGTTGTTAAAGCTCCTGCTTCTACATTTTCTCAACACTGCCCAATTAGATCTGACTTCCTGTTGCTAAAGCCTCTGTGTGTGTGTGTGTGTGTGTGTGTGTGTGTGTGTGTGTGTACTTGATGTATGGGCATTGTGTTCTGAGCACATTCCCACTGGATTCCTGTCAATGGTTTTTGCTTTTCTGTTTCTTGGAGAAGACAAGAGAGGCAAGCAAGAGCTTCTGATGCTTTTCTTTCTGACCAGCCATCGCATTGCCCACCATGTCATCTGGTTTGTTTTTCTGATACTGGTGGCTCTTGTCATCTGGATATATACATCATCATGTATCAGTTCACTGGACTGGTGAATTTCTCACACAATGGCCTTTGTTCCATATAGGTGGAGAAGGTAGCAAAGTTGGGAAAAAAGAATTGAAAGGATTTTAAACGTCGTTGAAGAAAAGAAATGATACTGCCAAAAATGAGAGCAAAATCTAATAAAACTCTTAAAATCTTTGGAATTGATTTTCTTGTTTTCACATGTTTATTGACCTTGCATGGGTCAGTACCCTTCAGGTCAGGGTACCAGTAACCATTGAAGTGATTGTTTGTGCTTGGCTCTTATCTGTATCTGTTGAATAAAAACACCAAAGTTAACCTCTGCCCCTAGAAATGAACATGAACCATAATAGATAGGAATTCCTGTGCTTGAACAATCTATGATGCTGTCACACATAAGGGCCATCAGTACAGTTGATAATGGTAAGAAAGTGTTAGCATTTAAATTATGAAATGCTGTTTATGGTAAAATGCTTCCAAATCCTAAGAACATTAGGAAAACCTGTAGATTTTACACCGCATAAAACAGATGTTAGCACTCCAGGGCAGTAGAAAAATGCATAAGTAAACAGGTTCAGATGCTTTGGCAATGGAATTGGCAGAGAGGAAAGCATAGACCTTCCTGAGCAGAGTAATCTGAACAGAGATATAGGAGGCAGGCATGAGCATTAGCCAAATAAATACCAAAGGTGTTGGGTTGGCAGACTGAAGGAAGAGCTAGAACAGAATTCCTAGGATGAGTGGCTGTCCGTCTGAGTTGGAGGGATGTGAGTGGACAGGTTGAGTGACTGAAAGAAGGTGAAGTCGGAAGAGGCAGGGCCAAAACTGGGCTGCTGCTCTTGGAGGGTAGACAAGGGTGTCAGAGCCCCTGGGGCTGGAGTTAGGTGAGCTACCTGATATAGGTGCTGGGAAGTGAACCTAGGTCCTGTGCAAAACCAGAAGTGCTCTTAACCACTGACTCCAGCTTCACAGGCCCCACACTTTGCATCTTTAACATGCTTCCAGATGAAGCACTAACCATAAGGAACAAATCTAAATCAGCATATGAAATGCTGTCTTCAGCATTCATTACCCACTGGTCCTAGTGAGTGAATCAAATCATAAAAAAAAAAAAAAAAATGTAATCTTGTTTTAGTTTAAGATGTAGGGCCTTGCTGTTAATTCAATTGGAATGAAAATTAAAGGCTCAGCCAGTGCCCATAGCAGACTGCTTAGCCAGGGGGACCATGAGAACAGAGACTGGTATTATTTTCCCCCAACCATGGCAAGATTTTTTTCTAATTACTCCTGATCAATTAGCATAGAAAAAGCAGGTTTTTCCCAAAGCCACACATAGTTTCTTTTATCTCCTGAAAAATCTAATTATCCTCAGTCTTGTAGGACCATTTCTATAAAGGAATTTAACTTATTTTAATTCAGAAACAAATTCATATGACCTATAAGTCCTGAGCAACTTATCTACTTAGTTTGGAAAGAATCTGAAGAGGCATATTTAGTCAAGCCATTAGTACATGTCCACAAAGTAGCCTCAAAGTCCAGTAATATTCTCATCTATATGAATTAACCCAAGGCCAAATAGCAGGCATCGGAATAAGGGGAAGGGCCTAGGTTGAAGGTTTTGAATATTAGACAAGTTTTAGTCCCTTATAAATCCTCTAATGCCAGTCTGGGCTGCCTCAGTCACACAGTTTTGTCAGTTAATGGGCCGACAGTCTGGTGAGTTTCTACCCCTGTGAGGTATGGGGCTGGGTGTCTAAGATAACCACCAGCCCTGGCTGATTTTTGGCTGGGAATGATTAGCTCAGTCCCCAGGGACCCTCTAGCCCTGTAGCACAGAGTCTGGTTCCCTGGGTTTTTCCTGTTTCCAAAGGCCATGATATTTTTAAAGAAAATTTTCAGGAAGCCCTACTTCTACAAACCCAACTTTTGTAGTGGAAATTCCCTCATTCTCGCAATTAGGGGGCACGGTCACAGGGATGCACAGACCTGCAAACTCTGTATTCTCTCAGAAAAATAAACCTCCGTATCTTTCCTTTTTTTTTCCCCAGTACAAACAGACATTAAAGTGGGCACCACCAAGTAACAGGATGGCATATGGATTGCTGGTTTGAAGTCATATTATCTAATACTTTCCCCTGTATCTGTCTTCCTCAGTTCCCAGGCACAAACCTGAGGCCTGTAGGGGTTGCACCATAACCCAGTATTCATACCAAGCAAGTTTTAGGAGTAGAGGGGCAGAGTGTGGAAGGGCATGGGACCCAATAAGACTTTAATTTCAGTCTGGAGACATTTCATTCAGCAGCAGCTGTGGCTTCTACTTTCTTGACACAGGTGAGATGACCCATGGCTTGATGTCAGCTATCTTCACAGCCTTAGGAGTGGAGAGAATCACCGTGTAGAGTCCTACCCCAGTTGGTTTCGGTGGCCCTTTGGCTACCTGCCTGAACCAGAGAGTATCACTGGACTAGAACAAGGGAAACCTGGACTCAGGACTCCACTGCATCTCTCAGATAATCTGATGAATTAGCCTTTATACAGGACCGGAGTGCCTATAGTGACTTGAGAAAGTAATGATTCTGCCAATGCTGGTCTCTTAGCCCGGGAAGCAGTGGGGGAATGTCTTTCAAACATAATCTCATCGCAGGTAAATCCCTCTCTATACAGGTCACAGTGGGTTGAAGCCAAGCAAAGGAAGGAGGCCTATCCATCCTTTGCTAGACTCTAATGATAGAGTTTTGTTAGAGTTTCTTTTAATGTCCTGTTTTTTTTAAAAAACAAAACAAAACAAAAACTGGCTATAACTCTGAGGTCTGTATGCACAATGAAGTTTTCAATCTATGTCTAAAGCTTACCTATTAATTGAGTGGCTTTAGCTACAAAAGCCACATTACTGTTGGACAGCATTACTAGGGGGACACTAAGTCAGGCAACCAGTTCCTGGGGGACTTTTTAGCTACTATTTGAGCAGTTTCAGTCCCCATGAAGAATACTTCTCTCCAGAAATGCTATCTATAAAAACAAGCAAGTACTTTTATCCTCCATCAGAAGGCTGGATCTTGGTAAAGTCAGTTTTTCCAGAGTTTGTGGGGGTGTTGGTCTCTCATTTGGACACCTTCCAGGGTAAACGCTCTCTATTTTGCATTCACTTGAGCATAATCATAGCATTTGGCTGAGACATCCCATGTTAGACGGTCCAGTCAAGGTATAACATACCTCAGTCTGAGCACCTCAGAAAGTCTGTGGACCCCACATGAGTAGCCTGGTGAAGGTCAGTTACCAACAGTCCTTCTGGTTGTTTCTAAGAGAATGATTTTTCTCTCTTGTGTCCATCAACCTGTGGGTTTAAACTGTCCATTTTTTGTTTGTCATGGACTCTCAGGATGTACCAGATTATGGTATGTCATCAGAATATCTACAGGCCCCACTAGTCATAGGTCTCTTTATCAGGCAGCCAGGTCAGAAACCCAGCAGTGGAGCACAGCAATTTGTAGGAGAAGCCAAATAGCCTCTTGGAAGGCTAAGGCTTTTTAATATCATTTTTTTCCAGCAATGAAAAGCCCTTTCTCTCTATAGATCATACTATGAACATACCCAGTAGCAAAACATACTGACTGATTGTCCGTGTATATGGTGGTCAACTTTTCTTTGCCTATCTGAGACCCTGGGTTAGATCAATCCATTCTGCTTTCTGGGCCTGAGGTACCTGGCTTGGGCCCAAATCATTTTGGTTAAATTAACTATTGCAAATCCCATGTACCTGGTTTCATATTTTATCTTAAGACAATCATGGATGAGTACCTGTGGTTGTCATCAAGCAAGAGGGATAGCAGGATTGATGGTAGTAGGTTGATCAAACCTGACGCAATGGTGAGCCAGGAATAGGACTTGATACTGGGTCACACAGTCATTAGACAGCCAGCATTCTGGTGCTTTTCAGAGAAGGACCTCAATAATATCATGGGTGCTGTGAGTATAACATCTTGATCCAGAGTTAACTTCTTTGCTTTCTTTTACTGAGTTAGCAGTAGCTGCCACAGCTCTTAGGCAGGTGGGTACAGCCTGTGGCTACAGGGTCCAATCATTTTGGCAAGTATGTCACAGGGTGTTGCTATGACCCCAAAGTTTAGGTTAAAACCCCTTTTTTCTTGTTTGGTCTCAGTCCAGATTAAGGGTTTAGTGCCCCTTACCCTCCCCCCAACACGCATACACACATCTGTGTGTGTGTAGAGGCTTTGCTATTTCCACTCTGATATCCAGAGGCAGCAATATCCTGCTGCACCTGCCTCTCAAATCTCACACTCTCAAACCTCTCTCTTAGTCTTTGGAGTTGAGATCTGAAGTTCAGTCCTACTCTGAGACAGGCTCCTTTTGCCTCCCCTTGGCTGGTGGCCAAGAGAGATAGTCTTCTATAAAGCTGGTCTTTCTTAGCCAACATTTGGTAGCCCAAGATCTGTAACGCTTACAGCAATCTCTTTTATAGTCCATTTCCCAGGAAACCTCTGGTGGAAGGGCAGGAAGTCTGAATTTAGTGTCTTTAAATCCTGGGGCAACCTGGTGCAGGTGTATTGCCCACTGTAACCTTTTAAGAGGGTCTATCCACTTAAAAGCAAAGATTGGTTGACTCATCTGCCAACGGGAGGTTGAGGGATGTATCTTTCAGGTCCAAGATAGTGTACAGCTGTTTCTCTGGAAACATGAGATTCTGAGGTCCTAGATTTCTTCACAGGCAAGAGAGTCATATTCCAGGGTCACTGGCAGGGTACCAGGATGCCTGACTCTTCAAGCCATACAGTAGGGACTTCAATTTCCCTTTTTGTTTCCAGGGTCACTGGGTTTTGTTTAATCTGGACAGAGGTAGCTAGACTGGTTAGTTGAACAACTATAAGAGCTTGGTGTTGGGCCAGTCGTGGGAGGTGGGGGGCTTGGTTTCTTCTGACAGAGGGTGAAACACCCACATTGTTGCTGGGTGTTTGTAAGTCTAACTATATATATATCTATCTCATCATGAGAGAAGGTGGCAGTGGCTTTCAGTTTATGCAAAAGGTTTTGTCCCAATCAGTTCTCTATTGTTAAAAACCCTTTGAGCGACCTACGGCAACTGGAACCTGCTAATACTTTTTAAAAAATTAACGTCTTATAATTTTTTTCTACTATCTGGGGTCAACTGGGTGACAAAGGAAATGTTTGATCTTTTAAAAAGTACCTAGGGAGAAATACTTAAAGTCTTCTTGGTTAGTATTGGGCAGAAACAAAAGTCCATTTTGTCCAGGCTGTGTTGTCTCCAGCCCAGTCCAGGGGCAATTTTGTTCAATTTTTAATTTTTATTTATTTACAGAATGGTGCATTTTATGGATTATTGATTTAAAATGCAACGCAAATCATAAAAGAGAAAGGAGAGGAACTTTCTCTTTTCCTTTGGGCTCAGCCCAGGGGAACATTTCTTCCTCCCCAGGGCTGCTAGAGCAGGCTACAGAGTGGAACAGAGGGAATGCTTACCTGGGGGATCTATTTCCTACATTCACTTAGAGGACAGAAGGCCCTGGATGACAGGCCCAGCTCCTCCCACCTCCACACAGAAGCCAGCCGTGACTGTGAGCAGGAGTGTAGCTTCACAACAAGCAAGCCCTACTTGACAGGTGGACAGTGTGTGTGTTTGTTTGCTGTTTGTGGGGGTGTTTGGTTGGTTGGTTTGGTTTTGGGGTTTTTTGTTTGTTTTGTCTGTCTGTCTGTCTGGGTGACCTGGCAGAGCCAAAAGGATTTGGGTCCTCAGTGGGATGGGGCACATTAAGCCAGGTGGTTCTCACACTAGAGAAAGCCACTAGTCAATACAGGGAAACAGAACTGACAAAAACAAATAGAAAGACTCACAGCAACACAAAACCACACAGACACACAAAGACACACAAGAGAGACAGACAGACAGACAGACAGACAGACATAGACAGAAAAGACAACCAGGGGTAGCTACCACATGCATACACCTGAACAGACAGAAGGATCCAGTGACAAATCACATGGACACTGGGTCAGCAGATATGTCCAAACTCTCCTGTGTCCAAACAGACTGTGCCTTAACCAGACTCATCTCCCGAGGTGACAGACCAAGGTAACCTGTTTCCTTTTGTGGTGAAGATGTCAGCCCTCTTAGGCAGTGAGTGATAAAAGGGGGCTCTGGGGAGATGGAACATCTCAGCTTGTGTACCCCCTAGGAGTCACTTGACTACCAAACTCTTCCTTGATCCAAGGGGCTCTGAGATACCTCTCCCCACCCCCACCCCCACCCCTACCCTCGTGTCTCTAAGTGTGCTCTCTGGGATCTCCTGAGGTATCCAGAAATATTGTGGGGTATTCTCCAAAAAGACTGCTCAGACATGGGTTTAAGTCCTTTTTTTTTTTTTTTGACAGCCTATACTGGGTGTTCAGGAGGTCCGTGTAGCACTGAGCCTTTCTCAGGGTGAGCTTTTAAGCAGAAAAGCCATGTTTTGAGTTGATATACTTCAATTAACACTATCAGTCAGCCAGAAACATAACTGTAGAAGCTAAAAAGCAAGGTTAGGACATTCAGAGACTTTCCCAGAACAAGGGACTTTGATGGATTAGACTTGGTTTTAGTTTTAGCAGGTGGTACTGTCTACATGCTGAGTTTTACAGCCTGCATGGTACTTCCATCAGAGTCAGTTAAGGTCTGAGGTCATTTTACAAAACCTGGACAATACAACACATCTATTATTTTCCCCTGTCTCTACTGAAACTCTGAGGTGATTCATGTACACTTGGAGACTAAGAAGCATTTCACCCTTGGATTGGCATCAGAAGGATTTAAATCAGAAACCTATACTTCAGAGACAGATACTACAGCTAATGTCCCTCTCGTATCTAGTAGAGACTAATAGTGCGTTTAAGGATGTTTAAAAGTGAATTTTCAGGGCTGGAGAGATGGCTCAGCAGTTAAGAGCACTGACTGCTCATCCCAAGGTCCTGAGTTCAATTCCCAGCAACCACATGGTGGCTCACAACCATATATAATGGGATCTTATGCCTTCTTCTAGTCGGTCTGAAGGCAGCTACAGGGCACTCAAATAAATAAAATAAAATGTTTTTAAAAAAGTTTTTTAAAAAAGTGAATTTTCATTACCAAAATGAGTAACTTCAAAATAGGTCAAATAGACCGAAAGGTTGCAAGGTATCAGCCTTTCATTCAAGTATACGAATCTAGTGAGCCCAACGTCTACACAAAGGCTCATATGCAAATAATCTGTAATTTTGGTGGGGAGGGGCATTAGGAGATACCTCAATCCGTAAAGTGCTTGGAACCTGAGTCTGATCCCTAGAATCTAATGTTTAAAAATGCAGAATGTTGGCAGGAGCCTGAAATCTGAGCACTGGGGAAGCAACGGCAGGTGAATTCTGGGCCTCTCTGGACAGAGAGCCTAGTTTAATCAGTGAGCTGTAGCCAGTGAAGGAGCTTGTTTCCAGACTGCCCATGTGCCTTCTGAGGCGTATCACCTACACACATCATCATCATCCACACACTAATAAGGCTGAATTATATGTGCCAGTACAATACTGATCCCTTTTCCTACAGAATCAAATGTTCACTGGACAGAATGTCTGACATTCCCCATTGAGGGATGTACAAGTTAACCTGTGGCCTCAAAATATCTGGAATCCAGAGGTTTAAGAGACCCAAGTGACACCAGAGATAAATGAAGTGAATAGATTGACAGTAGGCAGGGCAAGAATTGAGAGTGTCTCTTCCAATCCTGTCTTACACATTCAGCAGAAAACTTTCTTTTATTGTTGATTTTAGAGGAGTAGGTGACGATCATGTTTGGGAAAACAGGATACAGGCTACCCAAGATCCCATCCACGTCTTGTAAGACTCTGTTGAGCTTTAGCTTACCAGGGAATCTCCCCCACACCCCAGTGAACACCACAGAGTTGGGGATCGGTGCAAAAAGCAAGAGAAATCTATCATTACAGCATGCTGGGATCACCCTGCACACCAAGGCAAGAGAGAATGACCACGTGTAGCCCATTCAGAAAGCTTTTATATGGTTTTTAAAGCAGCAGCCATTAGGCACAATGTGATTGGCAGAACAGTGTGACTTTTAAACTGATTGGTCTTTAGGGAATGAGGTAGTAGGGGCTTAATCAGCCCCTCCCTTCCAGCCTAGTGCTCTCTAACCTGTCTTTTCAAGAAAGGGAAGGGTGCCTACATGCTCCGGGGTCTGGTGGAATTTTCCAAAGTTCCTGAGCTGACCTCTTCAATCTGGACTCTGATTAGTGATCAAAGAGTGGATGAGAATGCTAGCAAGCACTCAGGGCCAAAGATACAGCATAGGGATGAGTCAGGAATAGTGTTCACTGCAGATTTCATATCCTGGTTGAAGTGACTCAATTCTACTCCTTTAGGAAAAAAAAAAAGAACAAAACAAATTGATCAAGACAACGCTGGTCTCATGATGACTTGACTTACAGGACATAGTAACTGCCATTACTTTATCTGTGTCCACATTCTTTAGCAGGAAGGCAGAGGCTGCGACCTCCCACAAGCAAAAGTGTTGATCATTTAGTCTTCGGCTATTGTACCACAGGTGAACAGGTGAGAAGTCAACGGATATTGGAGCTGGTAATTCTATCAAGTGTGTAGCCTCCTCTTCCTCCTTTCCCTTCCCCCACTCCTTTCCCCTCCTCCCTTTCCTTTTTCTCCTCTTCACTTTCTTCCCTCCCATCCAGTCCTCTTTGGTCTTCAGTGCTATTCCTTCTAATTTTACCTTTCCGCTGAATTATAATTCCACGTTTTCCATCTGAAATCTTAAGCCTTAATTAAGTATTAATTGTGAATTACCATGACTTCTGATAACTTCATCAGTAGTTTAAAAAAAAAACCCCCCCCCCCCCCCCCCGGACTGCAGGCCAATCAAGGCGGTCAGGATGCAGAGGCGACTAACAACCTGAAAAGTTCTGGCTCAGCCCCCAATTCCTCTCCTCCCCCTCCCCGCCCTCTTACTAAAGTACTTGTCTGAAGCCAGAGGTGGCCATTTTGGATTCGGGCGGAAATGAACTCAAAACTAGCCGGTTTAAAACCCAAACATTAAAGCCAGGACACCTCTGCAGTCGAGCTGAAAATACACGCTGAGAGGCTTCTCTGCAGCCAGAGCCGGCTACCGGGAGGAGGCGTGAGGCGCAGGCTTTCCTGGCGCCCACACCTAAACCCTGCACGCGCCTCGCTGCACCTGTGCGGCCGCTCTATCTCGGTTCCGGGTTCTCGCCTCGGTGGTGGCGTCGGAGGAACTGAAGGCCGGTCTGTTGACCCGCTTCCGGGCCCTTTTAGAGCCGCCTGAGCCGGGTCCTCTGGGGGTGACTGTGAGTGCAGGAACCGTGGTCTGAGCGTCGGAGCCAGCCGCGGGCGAAGAGGGAGCGGAGCCGCCAGCCTCCTCCCGCCGCCCGCAGGTAACCGGGAGCCGTGCGGCCTGGGCGGCGGGGCAGGAAGGGAGCGGGAGCGGGAGCGCCGCTCGCAGGACAGCCCGGGGCGGCCGGTTGATGCTGCCCCGGCTTGTTCGAGGTCCCCCCTCTGCCCGGCGTCTCGGGTGACCCCCGCCGGTCGAGGCCAGTGGAGGGTCAAGAGGCCGGGCCTGGAGTCCAGCGGGAAGGCCGCGCGGTGCAGGGTCCCAAGCAAGCGTCAGCCTTCAACCCCCGGCTTCATGTGTAGAATAAAGATAACATATCTCCCAAGGTCGTTTTTGCTGAGTTCTGGGATCACTGTTACTGCTGGTTTGAGGGACTGGTGTGTATTCTGAGCTAAGGTCAGACCTCGGGGTACTTTTAGTCCACAGAGACCACATGTTTTGCTTGTCAGCTAGCACGGTGCGGTTGAGTTCCTAACAGGGAACATACATGGCTGAGGCAGATCAAAAAAGCACAGGGCTGTTAGTAAGATGTGTCTCCCAGTATCTAAGTGCCAACGAATAAATACCCTTAGGACTCTCGGGCAAGTCATAACCTTTGGCTCTTTGAAGCAAAGGGAACTAGAACCGAAGAGACTCTCTACTGTTGTGAGAACTAGAGGACATATTTTTTTCTCAGAGGATCTGTGGTTGAATACCTAGGCAAGGGTGCTCCCAACCCACAGATGGTCCCTTCAGAAGCTTCACCTGAAGCCAAGGAAATAAAAAGGATGGAGGGAAATAGGTTCAAGACAGCCATGGTGTATAGTCACATCCTAGACTGTCAACTCGACGCTTCATTATAGAAAGTGTAAGTGGTGTATTCAGTAAAACGCCTATGCTGAATCCTTTTCTACCTTCGTGTGACTTTCAAAGCTGCCTGACACCAAACCAAGAAAAATACTTGGAGTTGGGAGTGGTGTTTATGTCCTGCATTTCAGTAAGTTCCTTCAGCTCCGTTCTGAGGTTTTGAAAGCTCTGTTGATGTCAGGAGCATACCTGCCTCTTAGACACAGGTGTGGGAAGAACCAGAGCGACTGCTTTCGGTGTTCTCAGATCCAGTCCTCAGCATCTTTTACCCCACACAAGGCATTCTATCTGCTTCAGTGGAATTGAGCCTAACCTTTTCTAGGGTGTCCTTTCTTAGGGTCATAGGCAGTATATCACTGTGGAAAATGACTGCTTTTAGTGTCTGCCTAATATTTTTATAAATCTAAAGGCATCATCTACTTGTATTTATAGCATTGAATTAGGGCTAATAGATAATCTAAGAGCCAATATTCTAACAAGGACTTGTCCTTCTATTGGAAATAAGTAAGCTAAGTGCCCTTTGCCCATGCCTCTGCTGGCATAGCTCATGAATCTCAGTGACCGAAGTATCTCTTCAGGACTAACGAAATTAAACTGTTTTTTCTGCCAAGAAGATACTTACCTGCTCTGTTTTTCCTTTATTGTTTATTAATTTTGAAAACTTCTATTTTGTCGTGAACCAAGAATGCAGGCTAGCCCCACATATTTTTCAAAGTAAGCCTTCCCTAACTCACACCTTTGGTCTCACTGGTGTTTGAAGCAGGGGCTAGAGTAGAAGTGTCAGCTGGTCTCAGAGAGTGTAGGCTCACTCAGGTCACATCCGGGAAGCTGCAGACTCCAACAGTGTTAGTCAGTGAAGCAGTGGCAAAACTGGCTTGGAAGCCAGCTGCTCATACAGGCATGAGGCAGGTCTGAGATGGAGGAAGCCCAAGTGTTCTATAAAGCAGCGTTCCCCAGCCTGTGCCTATTGTTATCCTGCTGATCACTTACTTCCTTGGCGCCTGCCACGTTTTTTTGCTCCCATGAGGCCATCCTTTGCCATAGCCCTAGCTCCACCTCATGGTTGCCACTAGTGATAAAGAAAAAGATTACCCAGTTCATACTGTGGAGGAGACAGTGGTCTGCCCTGAAGATAGTCTGTGACTTGACTACTCTTTGGCCGGGAAGCAGCATCCACCCCCACCTGAGCAGAGTTGCTTTCTCCACCTGCATGCACTGCTTTTCTCGGTTGTTCTGGTAAAACCTGGCTGTTTCTTATAATTGAGGCTGTTGGATTTTTGGTATTATTTTTTGGAATTACACTTTATTATATCATTCCCCTCTTTCCTGTCCTCTCTCCAACCCTTCCTGTGCATCCTCCTCGCCATTGCTCTCTCAAATTCATTGTCTCCTTTTCTTGTTACATGTGTGTGTGTGTTCCTAAATACAGAAGTACAACCTGCTCAGTCTGTACAATGGTGTGTGTGTGTGTGTGTGTGTGTGTGTGATCTGTGATCTCAGTGCTGACCACCTGGTATTGGATAACCAGCTGGGAGCCCTTCCCTTTGGAAGAATGCTTCTCTGATTGTCAGCATTCTCCAGGCGCCTGTGGTTCTTTGGCTACGGATGAGGTTGTTTGAGATGTCACCCTTTCAAGTTAGCTTGTCCACTAGTGTCCTTGTTGTTTGGGTCTTATTTAGGCAGCCATGTTAATGAGACTGTCTTAGTCTCTGACTTTCCAGGAGATACAGTCTCACAATAAACTTCTTGTTCCTCCGGCTTTTACAGAGCTGATCCCTGAGCCTTAGGTGCAGAAGTCATGTTGCAGGTGTATCGGTTGGGACTGGGCACTGCACAGTATCAGGTTCTCTGAGTCTGGTTCTGTCACAGTGATTCTTAAGACAGAGAAATTGAGCTCGGTGCATTTGCTAAAGAGCAAAATTGTTACCTGTATATATATATATATTCCTTGATTTTGAAAAAGCCAATATTCTATAGCGTTTCACCCTCATACTTTTTGTTCCTCCTATAGTAACATGTATGCATCTGTACACCCTTTAAGTTCAGTGATAGGCACATAGTTTAGCAGCATTACATAGATTATATCTGTGGCTTTTCTTCCAAGTACAAGGAAAATCCAAGTCAAGAGATTTGTGTCATGATTATGGCATTTGTATTTATCCAAAGGCTACTTCCCTTTAAATGACAAAGCTTACAAGCCTTTATAGATATCTGTGTGTGATTGGGTTTGGGGAAGGGACTACACATGACTGTTTGCTAACATAGTTTCTCTGGAGTTGTTAATTAACAAGGATTCCTGATAACTTGCTGTTCGTTGCCCATTTGTATTCTCAGACCCAGTTGTGAGCACTGCAGGAGTGAGTACCTGTCAATGGTCACTTTGGGAACCTTGGATTCGCCAGCCTGGCTTATATTGCAGAGATTTGGTGGCTCAGTTTGTTCTCCCTTGTTTGTAGGGCTGTTTGGATTCGAGGAGGGGGTGCGATACTGCCTCACGGCAACAGGGATGGGATCAGAGAACAGCGCTTTAAAGAGCTACACACTGCGAGAGTCTCCGTATACCTTACCATCTGGACTTGCTGTGTATCCTGCCGTACTGCAAGATGGGAAGTGTGCTTCAGTGTTTGTGTATAAGCGGGAAAATGAAGACAAGGTTAACAAGGCTGCCAAGGTACTGTGCTGGGCTAGCCCTTCCTTACGGCCTCATGCACAAGTATTTTAGGATCCGGTGTGTTAAATAAAAGGAGTTGTCCTGTCTCTAGCACACCTTTACTATTGCCAAAGACCTTCACAAAACTCACTGTAATGGTTTTTAATCTCACTTTTAATGAGAAAGGTAGGTTGCCATTTCATATGGCTAATCTAAGATGAGATTAATCTAGTTTAACAAAAATGCTGCTCACTGTTGATATTTTAACTAATGTGTTGATGTGCTTGAAAATAAAGTATTTTAGGAATTTAAATTATCTTTCTTGTCCTGAAACACTATAATGTCAAAGCGATTTTAAAAATATTTTTATTTTTTGTGTCGGAATGCTTTTCCTTTTTGTGTCTGAATGCTTTGCCTGCATGCATGTCTGTGTGCCATGTGTATTCACTTGGTTCCAAGGGTCAGCAGGAGGCACCTTATCCCCTAGAACTGGAGTTACAAGTGGTTGTTAGCTGCTGTGTGGGTGCTGGGAATCAGACCTGGGTCCTCTGCTTGAGCAGCCAGTGCCCTTACCTGCTGAGCCACCTTGTCTTCAAGCCCTTGTCCTGACATTTTTAATTTGTGTGTTAGATTGGATGCCACAGAAAGAATGTTTATCCTACCTCTGGTTCTTGGTGAGAGACCTTACCGGATCATTGACTTCTGGAAGCCTCCATTTTGGCCCCAGTAAGAAAGTCCTTCTTGGCCCCTGGTCACTGCTGCCTTTGGTTGAGAGGATTAATGCATTCAGTTAGCTGTTTGATTCCATGTCAGGGGATATTGACAGCTTAGAAGAAAGTGACTTGGGCTGATGATATGGCCCAGTCATACAGAACTCAAATAACATGGTTAAGCACATGATCTGTCCTTAGCATATACATGTCAAAAAGAAAGAAAAAAAGGAAAAAGGAAAAATACCACAGGAAAAAATATGACCCCATCTTGTAATAGTATTCAGTAAATTAGCCAGTTTCCTTAAAGAGAGCAAGGCCATTGTTGATAGTTCCTCAGATAACTCACTTTGCATAGTATCTAATTCACATCATCTTCAAAAGGTTTCTAGAGAGAAAACTATAGTTGTGTTCATGAATTAATTCTTCAGTGTTTACTGTAGCAGGAGCAGGAAACTTTCAGTTTTAACTGATAGCTGTTTTGATTGAATCGTGGTCTGTATCACTATGGGCTCCTTTAGAAAAGTCAGTAGATGTAGAACATCTCTGTTGTCCTTCCTGAAGTCTGGGGGAACATAGGGAGGTTGAACACAGGGAGAGCATGACTCAGTACAATGTGTGTGAAGCTGTAATTAATCTGGTTTCAGTGATTAACTTCATCAACTCTTCTATTTGTGTTTTAAAGCACTTAAAGACACTCCGTCACCCTTGCTTGCTAAGATTTTTATCTTGTACTGTGGAAGCAGATGGCATTCACCTTGTCACCGAGAGAGTGCAGCCTCTGGAAGTGGCCTTGGAAACCCTGTCTCCTGCAGAAGTCTGTGCTGGAATCTATGATGTATTGCTGGCCCTTATCTTCCTTCATGACAGAGTGAGTGATTTGAGTCTCCCTCACAGGCATTGATGGGGATTGAAGCAGCCATCTGGGTGGTGGCACTTGGACAACCCTGAGAGAAACAGAAAGTAATCAGAAGGAACATGAGATGCCACACAGAGAAAGTTTGTGGGATTAGCGACTAGTTGTCTGTGCCTGAACAGTCCTCACACCATTTTCTTTCAGCTTACTGTCCTATACTTCTTAAGCCTTTGCACAGCTTTGTACAGCTACAGCCAACGTTGGTGAAGAGAAAGCTTTGGCAGTAATGCTATAGACCAAAGTTCCTGTTTGTTTTCACAAGTTCTACTCCATTTTAGCTTTCAAAGGATGAAATAACCATTCCTTAGGAAGAAACGATGTTTGCATTTGAGTGGGTGAATCCAGTGTAGAGACAGCCCATAACAAGGCGGCACAGCTTTTGTGCTTGGCTCTGGTGATGTCTGGGGTTGATGTTGCTTCTGTTTCCTTTTGCTCCATTTGTTGTCAGTATTTCTGAGATGTTGTTTTGTGGTTCTTACATTCTGAAGCATTAGGTCTTTAGCAATCATTTTAGACACATTGGCACCAGGCTCATCTTAACTTTTTAAAGCTGTTTCTGTCAGTGGGAGATTGGCTTTCCAAATGCCGTGTGCAATTTAGAATTTCTTAAAATTTAAAAGTCTATTGATGTTTCTCATGTCAACTAGAATTATTATTAATGCTTCATTGGGGAGGAATAATTCTAACATATAGAAAAGCAACAAGATGAGAGGAGCAGGTTAAATATGTCCCATCCTTGGATCTGACTCTTCTTTCAGAGGCAACCGTGGTACTCAAGAGTATTATTCCACTGCATATCAAGCAAATATGTGTATGTTTATTCTCTTTCATTCCCCCGAATGGAAGCATATCATACATACACCAAGAGTTTTCTGTATAAAAATGCATACACATTGGATCATGTGAGTAGCATATTTAGTGTACTTTTTTGTTTACTAGAATGATTCCTGGTTTGAAAAAGAAACTTAGCTAGTCAAACTGTTCTCATTTTCTCCTTCTTATTATTTATTTGACTCTGCTATGTTTTATGTGTATGTGTATATATATACATATAATTTTAAACTTGATTGTTCTGTGGTCTGTGGGAATTTTCTGGTGGTTCTTATCATTGCATTTTCCTCTTCTGGTAGGTTTTCGTAATTGCCTCCTGGCTAGCAAGCGTTCACTTGAAGTGGATCTGGGTTCGAGATAGAATCTAGGCCAGAGGGACTTTAGGAGGGAACATGACATACGCTTCAGGAGTCGAGATACTTTCTGTGTGAGGTATTGGATGCAAGTGGTACAGGCCTTGAAGACTTGTTTATGCTTAAGGACATGTGTGGCTCCTGATCCCCAAGAAATGGGACTGACAGCATCTATGCATTGGCTTTGCTTTGATATCTTCCCCTGCCAGGCGGGGGAACTAGGCAAAGCTCCCTGTTGTCTGCCTTTCCATTTTCACCACAGCTGGTTGGTTCTTCTAAGCGCAGCTCCATTTGCTTGACTGCAGGTGCCAAGGATCACACTGATCTGTCTGTGGTAACTAGTTTTTAATTGTTTAAAACCTTCAAATAGTGGGGTGCCAATCTTCTTCCTGTTCTGTTTTTGTTTCTTTCCCGCAGGGACATCTGACACACAACAATGTCTGCTTATCGTCTGTTTTTGTGAGTGAGGATGGGCACTGGAAGCTTGGAGGCATGGAGACTGTTTGCAGAGTCCCTCAAGCCACACCAGAGGTGAGCCAGGTGGCAGCTCTCATCCTCATGGAGATGTGATGGTGACTTGGGATGGGGTTCTTCCCCAGGTACTGTTCTGCATGGTTACCATGATTTTAGACTTGAAGACATGAACTGTTTGTTAATGCCCAAGTTCAGAAAGCTGAAATGTAACGGTTATTCCTCAGAGAGGTATGAGGTTCATATATTCCCTTCTCATTCAGTTGATCAGGAACCTAAGGCTGAGAGGTAGCAGTCTCCTCAGACATGTAAGCCAGTTGCCCACCTCTCCCTTCCTGATAAGTACTTGTGCCTCACTTGGCTTATGCTTACTACTGAGATCAACTCCGTGTGTCCCCCTTCCATCCCAGCAGTTTATGTCTCTGCCTGGGATAGTGCCTGTCTATTATGAGGCCAGAGGTATCCGTGGAACAATGTCCAAGGGGCTGCGTCAGTGCACTGTGTTCTGTTGGAACTGGGGGCTGAGTTGTTGCTGCCACGGTACTTCTATAGTTTTGTCTGGCAAGTCTATACATTTCCCTCCTAGTGGACAAGCTGCACTAGTCTCTAGTTTGTTTCTTTTCACCATTTGCACTCTTTTTAAAAGAAAAAAAGAAAAGCCACTCTCTTTATAATGTCTCTGTGGAAGTATTGGCTCATTGTCTTTTTTAAAAGGTGTGTAGAGCTTGTTCGTGTGTGTGTGTGTGTGTGTGTGTGCGCGCGCGTGTGTATTCTATATCTGGGCAGGTATGTATATGTGTGCGTGTGTGTGTGTGTGTGTGTGTGCGTGCGTGCGTGCGTGCGTGCGTGTGTGTGTGTGTGTGTGTGTGTTCTATATCTGGGCAGGTGCCCAGGGAGACCAGAAGAGGATGTCGGATCCCCTGCACCTGGAGTCAGGCAGTTATGAGTCACCTTACATGGGTGCTGGGAACTGAACTTGGGGTCTCTGGAAGATGAGGAAGCACTCTTCACTGGCCTCTCTGTGATGTATTGTCTCAGTCTGTCTTTGTGGGATATTTCTACACTTAGGCTTGATAATGGACACCTGCATGAGCTGGTACTCCAATCTGATGCTGCCAGTTCTGTATTCTCTCATTACTTCTGTCTGTTGTACTTTCTCCTCTGAGTTCACCTCAAATCTAACAAGCATATAGTTCATTCGTTCATAGCATAAATGCTTTGCCATGGCATTTACATAGTGCCCCTCACAGAGCCTGTCCATGCTACCTCAGCTCTGTTTAGCACCCTCAGTGCCTGAGCTGCTGCCTACGTGGAGCAGCTCTGAGGCTCCTCTCTCTTCTCTGATGTGGTTCCACTGCTGGACTGTCTTCTTCCTCCCCATTGTCCCCCTAGAAAATGGAAATGCATGTAAGGTGGAGCCTAAGTCCCGTCCCTTCCCTATCTGAAAGAACCCCATCCTTCTAGGCTTCCGTGGCACTCAGCACGTTTATTAGAATTGTTAGCTTCTCTCTGGGTTCTGAGCGCTGCTTGGGGAGAGGAGAGCTATTGCATTCTCTGTGTATTCCTAAATGCCCTAAATGCCGTTCTGTGCATGTAAGTTTTCAGAAATAGTCTTGAATAGGTGAACAGGTGTACCTATTCCCTGGTGTAGGTTTTATCTGTACAGCCCACAGGAGCCTCAGATTTTATGACTTGACAGCAAAACTTAAGATTTCCATGATTTAGTGGTAAGTTGTATGATAAATTTTTGTTCTGTGGTGAATAGCTAGATTGCTTGCTTTTTAAAAACAGGATCTCACTATGTTGTCCAGGCTGTTCTTGAACTTACTGGCTCAAGTAACCTTCCTACTTCAGCTTCCTTGCTAGTGAGCACTACAGGCATGTGCCATATCTGACCAAAGCACCTTTTAGTCATTAATAGCTATGTGGGAAAATGAATCGCTCAAGGAGCCTCTGACAACAAAGGCTGTCTCAGACCAACTGACAGGGAGAAGAGCTGCGGTTTATTCTTTTCCTCAGCTGTGTGCTCTGCTGGGCACTATATTCACAATGAATTAGGAAGGTTTTACCGTTGTTTACTGAACGTGTAGCTTCGATCGAAAGGTTTCATTTATGACTCCGCTTCTACTGCTTGTTGCCTTTATAAATTGACCTAAGAGATTAATTTACCAAATATGTATTTGAGTTCTTTTTCTTGATTGTCTTTTTCTGCCTAGTTTCTCAGGAGTATCCAGTCAGTAAGAGACCCAGCATCTATTCCTCCTGAGGAACTGGTAAGTAAAGGCCTCTTAGTGCAGCTGTAAGTCAGACTGTGTTGTGCAACAGAGTGTAACCCTTAAAAGGAGAACAGATCTTACTATTCCTCTGCCCATTCCTTCCTGAATTATAAATTATAGATGTCTCATGATGCCTCTGGCCTTGAAACTGCCTGAGATTAGTTTTACTATCCCAGTTAAGGAACCAGCTTACAATTTTGTTTGTATCAAGATGGAGATGTCCCAGTGTGGCCAGAGATGGTGTTTATTTCATGATAAACCACTGCTGCTTTTCTGGAGGATGTAATTTTTGGGGAGCAGTAACCTCATCCTTTTCTGCTTGTAATCCCGGCCACTTGTCTTCCTAGCTAGTCTCTAGCTAGAATTCTGTGATGTGTGGAAGAGTGCTTGTTACTATCAAGGAAACGGTGAGGAAAGACCGTTTAGAAGTAAATTCAGAAGCATTGCCCTTTACAAGCCCTAAAATAAGTGCCAACCTCCAGATTGTTAATGTTCTACAGGAAATGCAGGCCCAGGCAGAAACTTAAGGTTTATAATCTCAGGCTCAGCTAAATCTGTTTTCTACACATAGGCTTTGGAAAAGTTGAAATAAAAAACAAGTATCACTGGGCATGGCAGATTATAAGGGAAAACATTGTTTTATGACCTTTGTTTTCATCATGTACACGTATACCTATGTGTGTATATTAAACTGTATATAATGTATGCATATAATATATGTGTATAATATATGCCTACGTGTATATATTAGACTATGTATAATATATTTTATTCTGGCTTATGGCCAACACATTTCAGAAAGCTACAGATATGTATTATATTATGATGTTTCCTTTTTGTTCATATACAGATATTCTAAGTCTCTGATAAGCCTTAGTAGTTCCAAGTCTCTCTGTTTTGGAGAGAGACCCGCTCTTTCCCTGGCATACAGTGTGCACCTATTTGTCATACACTTTGAACTAATAATTCCTAAAACCTATGGAGTGTGGGGCCATGAAGTTAGGTTTGAGAATAATAAATGCAAGCATGGGAGAATGTTGGAGACAGCTTACAAAACAGGTCCTCTAGTTCTAATAGTCTTTAATGCGTTTATAGTCTCCAGAATTTTCAGCCCTTCCAGAGTCCCACGGACACGCCCGGGATGCCTATTCCTTTGGAACTTTGGTGGACAGCTTGCTCCCCATCTTTAATGAGCAGGGTGAGTTGGAGTCGAACTGCTGCATGCACAGAGTAAGGAGGAAAGGCATCCCTGACCCACTCTGCATGGGAATCCAAGGACTACAGTCTTTAGTACAGTGGGAAAGTTGCTGCTTACCATGCAGGTATTTAGACAGATAGCAGCCACAGAAGTATGAACAACAAAAAAGAATTTTAAGTAGGAAGCACTTGGGCCAGTGGCTGTCCCTGCCTTATGTGGTTATCTCCTGGCCTGGTTATTAGTTGTCGTGCTGTGAGTACAGGCCCTAGTGACTGAGCTGTGTTAGCTGAACAGTAGGGCACCACTCTGGTGTTTTATTAATTTCAAAATCGGCCTTAAATTTTCTTTATGCTTTCAAAGCCATTAATTTTTTTCTATTATAATTTAGTGTGTTTTCTTGCCTGTCCTCTTAAGCACAGGCTACTTAGAGACAGTTCTCTGCTCCCTTCAGTGTTCTCTGATTGCACTCTGGGCAGCCTAGGTCAGTCTCCTGGGATGGTCTCTAGGACAGTAACTCTGCACCTGTGATGGTGCTGAGGTGGGTGCCATGCTCAATCCTTCAATCCTTTAGTAGCCTGTCTCATTCTGTTGACACTTCCTGTAGTGCCAGTATAGCGTCTTCCAGGATGTGCAGTGTCTGGTGTTAGAAGTGCCTGTTGGCTGCCAACTTGAACCTTCCCTCCCAGATGTTTGAGAATTAAACCCTAAAGCTCTAAGGCATTGTTGCTTTTGGTTTGTTTTCTTCTTAACTAACTACTCTCCAACACACCTATAATGGTGGCAAAGGTGTAAATGAATTGAAAATACAGGTGTTTCATGAAGTCACTGTTTTTAACAGCTGAGTAGTACTCCATTGTGTAAATGGACCACATTTTCTGTATCCATCCGATACTCCTGGAGACTGATCCACCAACCAAGGAATACACATGGAGGGACCCATGGTGCTGGCCACATATGCAGCAGAGGAGAGTCTTGCTAGACATCAGGGGGAGGAGAGGCCCTCGAGCCTGAGGGTGTTAGATCCCCCAGTATAGGAGAATGCCAAGGAGGGAAGATGAGAGTGGGTGGGTGGGTGGGTGGGGGAATACCCCGATAGTGGCAGGGGAAGGGGGGAGGAAATGGGGAGGTTCCAAAGGGGAGATCTGGAAAGGGGGAAACATTTGAAATGTAAATAAAGTCGGAAAAATAAAAAAAAGAAAAAGAAAGAAAATACAGGTATTTAGTCGACTCTCTTGAGAAGAGCCTACACAAAAAGAACCTTCAAACCTTCCACCTTTGAACCTTCGTTTTTGGATCAGAGCTGTGTTAACAATCAGGAAATGGGAGCACCTGGGGGAGTATGGGCTGTGCTGACAAGACAGCTTCGGATACTTGCCAAGGCGTTTGGCCGAAACAAGCAGAAGTCATGCAGCAACAGTCAGGGTTGTTTGCTTGGGCTTTTACAGATTGGTTTTTGCTCTCATCAGTCTCCAGCTAGAGAAGTCTGAAAAGAGGGAGCAGGCCTAGAACTAACTGTAGCTCTGGATTTCAGTTTCAGCCGATGTTCTCTCCAGCTTTCTACAGACCCTGCACTCAACTCTGCTGAATCCCACACCAAAGTGTCGGCCAGCACTCAGCACCTTACTGTCCCATGATTTCTTCAGGTGAGGGCATCATGTGATATGCTACGGAGAGGGAGAGGGCGAGAGAGATTGGTTTGCCTTTCAGGTTTCTATCACAAAATGTTTTAAAACGTCTTAGCTGTCATGAAGGAATTATATCCAGATTCATTAGAAATTTTGATTATAAAGAAACAAGTCTGTGTCAAATAGTTTACAGTTCAAAGTTAATTGAGAAAGTAGATAAAGGCCTTGCCTTTCTGCTGCCACTGCATTATGGGTATGTGTTCTCTAAATTTGTCTTGTTGAGAGGGGGCAGGTTTGTGTTTCATCTGGCAGTAGACAGTTCCCTTCAACTCATAGTATATAGACATCGGTCAGAGGGAAGGGCACAGAATTAATCCTTTCCCAGGTTCACAGATGGTGTTGAACCCTCAACGTTAGTTTTAATTACGTTTTTCATTTTTGTAACCACAGATCTCGAGCCCAGGTTAGTTCCATGTTTGTGAGTTTTAGTAACAAAGCTAACCGATGTTTCTTAAACAAAATATTTTTATGTGTTTCTACTTAGAGAGCTTGGAAGGAATCAGAGCAGAAGGAAGGCTACTGCCGCCCCAAGGAAGATGAGGCACCTCTAGAGAGGCACCGTGTGGTGGGGTGTTACTGAGTTAGTGCCTGTAGTTCCTCCAAGTACAGTTGGCATTTCTGTTTCTGAGAAAATGTTTTGAATTTTCCCAATATAGCAGGTTCCCCCCTCCATTTATTTCTTAAATTGGCAAATACAATTGTATATATTTGCATTTATAAGTCTTTCAACAATTATCATCATTATTTTCTTGTATTTGTAGATGATTTTTAGAAATAACTTTATTTCTCACGATACCATAGTCTCTACAAAAATAATTCACTATAGTAAATTGTTACTACTACATGTAATGCAAGTCCTTTAGGAAATGTGTAACAGTACAGAGGGAAGAAAATCATCAAAGCACATTCCAGGTCACACCTCAGACATCCTTCTGTGTGGCACAGGAGGAAGCTGCCAGAAGCAACAGGACGGAGCAGCCAGCCTCCCTCCCTGAGACAGTGCACTTACATTTAATTAAAGCACTTGTGCATTAGCTCAGCTGCCGGAGAAAGGGGAGACACATGGCTTTGGGATGCATAGGTCTACTTAGATTTGACATGAATCTTTTGTTTTTAAACTTAAAAAAATTGAAGCTCTGTGACAAATGTTACAGCCTAGAAATACCAAAGAAGGAAAAAGATGTGATGAACACATCAAATAAATGTAGATTAACTATTTGTCACTTAGGGTCATGAAATGTAAACAACTTGTCTCTTATAAGAAGTTTATGATTATGAACACATACATTTATAGCCCACACACATATGCTACCATTTGTGTGAGAAATGTAAACAGACATAAAGATGTGGTATTAAACCATAAATGCAAAAAATTCACTGGAGCACATATTCTGGTATGCATTTCAAGTATCACCCTCAAATAGTAAGTACACAACACAAATCATCTAGACAAAAGCAAAAAAATGGCTCACGCAATACAAAGTGATTTCTTGAGTTTCTGGTATATTTTCTACTGTCTTTTAATTTATCCACCATAGAAAAGTATGTGTTAATTAATAGACTGTCTTCAGTAAAACTACTGGTCAACACCAGGCTAATGGAAATTAAGGTTTGGCAAAGCTAAAAGTAACATGAATTTTTATGTGGAGGAATCATAGAATAATGAGTTGTCCAAGAAGCACATGTAGGTGTCAGTGTGAAAATGAAGGCAGTACCTGGGCATGCCATGTAGGCTGCCAAGCTTGTGTGCTTAAGTGCCGGGCAGTATGATAGGATGGTATGGTAGGGATGTGGTAGGATATGGTATGGTAGGGGTGTGGTAGGATATGGTAAGGT
>JADRCH010000010.1:6537712-6555882 GCA_019843965.1 Rhynchomys soricoides | reverse complement strand
GTAGGATATGGTATGGTAGGGGTGTGGTAGGATATGGTAAGGTAGGGATGACGTAGGATGGGAGCCATGCTGTCTTGGAACAGAGTAGTTTACAGGTTTAGGACTTTCTGTGGACTCTTCAGAAACTAGCCTTGCCTAGGTGCAAAAGTCAGAAAAATGAGAAAACACTGATGACTTCTATAGAAATTTCATTTCCTAGGTCCTCTTTAGTGTTTTCACTTCACCACAGGGAACCTGGGAGTCAGCAGCTTCTTTGAAATGGTTGTGCCATTTCTTCCAGGGTGGTCCACTTAACCAGTGCCCTGTGACAGTGAAAACATTGGGAAGGTGTGGTCCCTGCTGAAGCCTACGTACAGCAGCAAGTGCCTTTCTGTTTATGTCCTCTCACAGTCGGCTCCTCTAGGATTGTTCTGTTTATTTCTCTCATAAGCATTTTGAATCTGCCATATGGTTTAGAGAATGTTTCTTCATTGCAAGTCCTGGCATGGTCTGAAATGATGGCTTCAGTACTTAACGCGTTTTACCTTCTCCTGCTTTTTTTTTTTCCACATTTAGAAATGATTTTCTAGAAGTTGTGAATTTCTTGAAAAGCTTGACATTAAAGAGTGAAGATGAAAAGACTGAATTTTTCAAGTAAGTTCAGAAAAACACTTAAATTCAGTCCCTTGAGTTAAAGCTGTGTATTCATGTCAGTCTCAACTAACAGGGTGAGTTAGACTTCTGACTTCACAGTGGTTATTGATGTTCCCCACATGTCCTATTTTCTACTTTGCCTCGGGATACACTGTCCTAGTAATGCAGACGCATCTACACTGGTAGCTTTTAAATGTAAAGGTGGGTGTCAGTTTTGAGGTGGATAGAGAAAAGCTCTTCTAGACAGGGAAACGAGTGAATGCAGCAAGGAAAGACCCACTGTGATTTGTGTAGCAAATGCAAGCACTTGATTCCTACTGGCAGGCAGACTTCCAAGCAAAGGTAAGTGGTCCTTGTATGAAAGGCAGACTATTGATGTGATGTCTACACAGTGAGCTTCTTGCCTTGAAGCCACTGTGAGATGGCTAGAAGTCTCTTTGCAGATCACTCTGTGGGGACAGAGTTAGATCTCATGAAGCTTGGATTGGTTAGTGTGTTGTCGTTCCGTCACCAGAGAGGAGGTGATGTAAGAGCGATGATGGACCAGTGAAGGAGATACTGAGATAGGAGAGATAGACATGATGGAACCAGGAGAGGGGAACGAGCACTTGGAGTTGCAGGTAAGGCTGGAGACTAAGCCAGTGGGCTGGAGAGGAAGAGGATGTTAGAGCAGTGGCCAAGGAAGGCTGAATGGTATTAACACTAAGTGTGTAGCAAGCAAGAGGAAAAAGAAAAACAAAAAGCCAAACAGCAAGAACAGATGAAACAGACGCACAGCAAACACCATCAGCTCAGGTATTTACCACATTGGCGAGAAAGCATCACCAGGTGGAAGGCTAACATCCATTCCTCATTTGTTCTCAGATTTCTGCTGGACCGAGTGAGCTGCCTGTCAGAAGAATTAATAGCTTCAAGATTGGTGCCTCTTCTGCTTAACCAGCTGGTGTTTGCTGAGCCAGTAGCTGTTAAGAGTTTTCTTCCCTATCTACTTGGACCTAAAAAAGGTGATTTTTTTTTTTCTAGTATTACTAGTTATTGAGGAGTTTGGCAATTATTAATGCATTTTTTTGAGTGGGGTAATATTACAGTATCCTAAAGTTAAATGTTTGGCATAAAGGCACAGAACAGTTGCTCCTCCAGTATGATAGCTTTACCTCAGGTACCAAGACCCAATATGGAACGAGAGCCATAACTGGTTTTAGACACACGCACACGCAGAGTAGTGCACACGTGACCTTTTAATGGGTTAAGGCATACATCCTCTGGTTATCTCTTCAGTGAGTCTTAGGCCTGTGCTTCCTAAGTCACTGAAAGTGAAGCATGTTGTGTTTTGAAGAAAAAGTTTGAAAATCTCCAAGATCACTGTTTCTTGGAACTATGGGTTGCTTTTTGTATGTTTTTTTCCTGAATGTGAAATAAAGCAGTTGCTTTGAAAGTTTGTCTTTAGATCGTAACACATCAGGTTAGAGAATACATTATTAATATACTAAAGAATTTAGAGTTAGGTTGGATCCTGTTTTGAGAATTCATTTTCTTAAAATTAAAAAAAAAATCAAGGAAAAGTTTTAAGTGTATGCGTGTTATCCTATCATGTATACATGTGCCTTACATGCATGCCTGGTTTCCACAGAAGTCTCAGGAAGGCACTAAATCCCCTGGAACTAGAGTTATGGATGGTAGAGCCTTTATGAGTACTGGGGCCTGAACCAGGTCCTCTGCAGTCGGTACAGGGCTCTTAACCAGTGCTTCGCAGAGTTGATTTTCTTAGATGATGTCACTCCTGCAGATATTATGGGTAGTTATTTCAATTTCAAATTGCATTTTCTCGCTGGATTGAATGTTTTTATTTTAGTAATGAATTTTCCTTATGGTTTTCCATCCTCTCACTTTGGGTTTTTAGAGGGAGGAGCCATGAATCACCTCAGTGCTCAGTAAAGATTTGCCTCGTGCCAGACTCACTGACCAGGAAAGGAGCAGGATGTAGAGAACACTTGAGACAGAAAAGCCTTGAAGTTATTTAAGCCCGCATAAGAAACACCTTTAGATTGCGGCTTAAAACTTAGACAAATACATAAAATATGTATAATAAAGTTCTGGACTCAGTTGATGAATTATGTTCTTTACTCTTTTCACTGAACGACTGTTCTGTCTGTACCCTCTGATTTGGGGTAGAGAATGCACCAGGAGAAACTCCTTGCTTGCTCTCGCCAGCGCTGTTCCAGTCACGAGTGATCCCTGTGCTTCTCCAGTTGTTCGAGGTCCATGAGGAGCATGTGCGGATGGTGTTACTGTCCCACATTGAGGCCTATGTGGAGCACTTTACTCAGGAACAGCTAAAGAAAGTCATCTTGCCACAGGTCAGAACCAAGTTGGCAGTGGGAGTGTGTCAAACCTTGTAAAAGCAGGATGAGAGACTGAGCAAAGGTGCTGCCACTGTAGGGAATGAAAGGAGAATGTTTTCAGATAATAACTCACCAAGACTTGAGACAGCAGGTGAGTTTCAAAGTTACTAGAACATAAAGGGCTGAAATTGTATTTTCAGTCCAGTCTTCCTGGCAAATTAAATAACATGTTTAGTCTTAGTCTGTGAACAATTACGATTCCGTGAGCTAAATCTTAGAGGCAAATGAACGAGAAGACAAAGACAGGCCTAAGCAAACTCATGGCCATTCACTAGCATTTGTGAGATGTCTTATGACATTACATTATGTTTTTTTATGCCATGGAGAGATTTGTTATCAGTGATTTTCAACCTGTTTGTCTACCATAGGGAGCATTAGTATTCGCTCACCCAGGGGTTTCAGCCTTGCATTCATCTTTTATGGTATAAAAAGTTATCACAGAGGCGTGACTCAAAATAACAGAAATCTATGTGGGAATCTGAAGAACTAAGTATGAAATCAAGGTATAGTCAGATGTGGCCACTTCCGAGGACCAGCATATTATAAGCCTGATGCTCCCAGCAGCAGTACTTAGTATCTCTTGTTGAGCAGCTGTATCAGGCAGTCCACACCCATTTTCATGGAGCTTTTGCTCTAGGACTGGCTTTTGGGGATCAGGGGAAGTGGGTTGAGTGTATAGCAGAGACTGGCTTCAAACTGATGGGATTTCAGGTGTGTTACCATATCTGACTTAACCTGGCACAGGATACCAATCATTGAGGTTAGGACTCATGCTAACCCAGTATAACCTTCTCTAAGGGTGTTATTGTTAAAGTTGTCAAAGCTACCAGCCACATGGTATTTTCAATTTATTTTCTAATGAGAATACTTCCTGTGTATTCAAGGAGCTTGTAAATGACAGATGGTTCCTTGGGTGATGCCTTAGGATGTCAAACATTTCCTTAACTCTTATGATCCTTTGTATTAACAGTGTTTAGGACTTTTGACACTTCACATGATATTAGCTAAAGCTTCAGCCCTCAGGGCCTCAGGCTGACTTATCCAAACTGACTTCCTGATACCTTGGATGGCTGATCGACTAGACTTAGCAGGGACCTCAGGATACCCAAGTTTTTCTCATCAAACTCTTGAGGAGAGTCTAGGTTCTTGTCCTAACCCACTAAGTCAGTTTACTAAGTTACTGTAGCATGTGTAGCATGGGCTGACACATGGTTGAGAAGCATGTTTCATTGGGGAGTTGGCTCTTTGCACTTAGATATGCAGGAATGAGTGTTAGCCTGCATTGTGTCAATTTAGAAGTGTAGTGTTCTAATCCTGAAATAGGTGTTACAGGCTGAGTCCAGAGACTGACTTGGGTGCTCAGCATGTGAAAGACAACCAACTCTCATAATTTAGAAAACTGAATTATTAGTAAGTTGTAAGTTAAACAACAACTAACTTCAGTAGCTATTCTTTGGTAACTATAGTTATAGAGTAACTGGGTCAAATTTTGTGTGCCAAAAAGTAGCCATGTGGAAGACAGGCCAAAATCTGTTGAATAGCTCAATTAAGACAAGTCAAGTAGTGGGGACTGGGTTAGGACTGGCTTTTTCACTCTACAGAAAGGTGTTGAGAACGGATTGGGCTTAGGTGAACTGTCTTGTGAGTAGTGTATTAAATGATAGAAGCAGGCTCTGGTTTAAAGGTTTACTTTCAGGAAGTGGCTGTAAGTTACCACTGGACTGCCACCAGGTCTTAGTAGAATGCCTTGATCTTAACCTACATGAGAATTAGCCACAAATACAGTCATACTAAGAATTACTAGTAAAACTATGGCAACTCAATATTCTTGATTATTAGGAGCCAGCTACCAGACCCTGCTAATCCAGCTTCTCTTCTAATACAGAATAAAACCTGCCCCAATATCTTTTCCACTGTTCTCCTTGTTTAAGGTGCTTTTGGTTGCATATAACTAAAATTCACATAAAGCCAGCTAAACACAAAAGAACAACAACTAAAAATTTTAATGTAATAAAAGGATGTCAGACTGCCTAACCTGGCAATACATCCTGCTGGGTTTTGCTTCTTTACTTTTTCTTTGCATCTGCCTTACTTTTGACTCTCTAAACACGAGCCCCTCATTGTTTTAGTGTTACATGACCGGATGTCCCATAACTTGCCATAAGAAAGGTTAACTGTCCTTATTTTAAGCAAAACAACTAGTTCTGTGAATTGCAGCTAGATGACTGGTGAGAGACCATAATTAACTCAGCCAGTGGGCAAGTGTTAAATATATACAAAGCTCTTATGGGCTCTTCCCATTTGAGTGTACATAAAGTTAAGAATTAGAATTTAGACCAGCAACATAGATAGCTTGTCAGTCCCTAGAATGATCTGAGAATGCTCTGCAGAGCAATGCCACTCCTGTACTGTTATGTTCTATAATGAAGTAAGAATACTTATACTTAAAATTGTCATTTGTAGCAGTTTGAGTTTTTAGTTTCCAGTGTATTTCAACAAGGCTATATCTTAAAAAATACATTTATTTGTATGTATGTGCCTGCATTTATGTGCATCCATACTTTCCACAGCTCATGTGTGGAGATAAAAGGACAACCCATGCGCGTCAGTTCTCTTTCCACCATGTGGGGGGCGTCCACATGGTCTTCAGGATTCAAAGCAAGAGCCTTTACCCACTGAGCTAGCTTGCCAGTCCTGGTGTTTAGTCTTCTTAAGTAGCAATCCATGATAGACTGATAGGATGGATACTGTTTCCTTCCCTTAGAAAATTGGAGAGCCACCAACCTCAGAAATTAAATGTCGTTCATTTGAACAAGCATTATGGCTGCAGGCCAGTTGGTCCTTTCCAGGATCGAAAGATAATGGCTGTCTGCACTTCCCCAATTTGGCTCCTAGGTACTACTGGGCCTTCGTGATACCAGTGATTCCATTGTGGCAATCACTCTCCGTAGCCTGGCAGTGCTGGTGTCTTTACTTGGACCAGAAGTGGTTGTGGGAGGAGAAAGAACTAAGATCTTTAAGCGCACTGCTCCAAGCTTTACCAAAACTAGTGACCTTTCCCCTGAAGGTAAGACTAAAAATTATTTTATAGTTTTTAGTATTATATAATACAGGTTTATGTTGAAGTTAATGGTCAAAAAGCATGAGGAAAGTTGAATTTCCCTTTTCAAACTCATAGTGGTAGGTAGAGTGACCTTTAAAGGCTTAGTAAGAATCCTTTTTCATAAACCCATGAGACAGAGAACTGTTTACATACAATTATTTTAATGATGCTATACACAAGCTTATTTTCATGTATTGTCAGAGATATGCTTCCAGGTCAATGCATAAGTTACCTCACTTTTATACCTTCCTAGTATTTCACCGAATCCAATTCAGTGACTTAATGGTGATGGTTGTTGTATCTGCTGCTAGATTTTAATCAGTATGTAATTGTATTGCTATAAATATTTACATATGCATCTTTATTATGTGTGGTCCCACTCCCATAAGAGAGTCTCACAAGTACACTTTGTAGGTTAGAGGATATATATGAACTTTAGTAGGGACTAAAGACTTATTCTTTTAAACACTAACAACTTAAGTTACTTTGTTAGACTACTGGGTAAAAGAAATTTTTGAGTACTCCGGGAAATCTTTCTTTGGTTTGCTCCCACTGTATTCTATGTGGGAGGTAACATAAGAATTTTGTATCAACAAAATTAAACATTTGCTACTTTGTATGACCTTGAATAGGACCATGATTTCATTACAAAATTCTGGGTCTCTAATGCAGTTTCTTGGCTTATGGTGCTAGACCCTGAGAGCTGAGGGTGAAGAAGAGAGGTGCTATAGAGAGCTGAAGCCTTATGACAGTTGACTCCCCTTACCCTAGCTTTAAGGTAGGGGAAATATTCAGCTGTAATTTATAAATCTTTCTGACTCATATCCAATCGTGAGTGTAAGCTTTCTGGTAAATTGTTTAGACCATTTTCCTCACTTAATGTCAAATACCCATAGCATAAAAGTTGTTTTTAGTGTTTAGTTTTGTGGTATTAAGTCATTAATATTGTTAGGCTTGTACTCTGAATAGCCTTTCATTCTTAAAAGGAAATTAGAATCATGGTCTTACATTGCTACCGGAACAGTTTTAAGGACTGAAATTTTATCTATGTATTGCTTCATAGTTCTTTTTCCATCACCAAGTGGTGACAGAACCTGTCTTTAACCTCTGGGGAGACAGGCAACCCATTTAATAATGGTTTTGGTCAAATATTTAATGATGTTCTTTTATCTGTGCTACATGCAACCATTTCCCTTGACTGTTGCTCACCAATCATGTGCTAGATGTAAGCACACTCCTCTTCCTTCAGGTTCTCCCATGCATGTTGTCTGCAGCCAGCAGAGTCAGATCTCAAAAGTCCTGGAGAACCCCTCCTCTAATGAATTGCCTAAATGGTTTTCTGGCAACATGCCCACCAACAGCAGGAAGCACATAAAGGAAGAATTTCACAATACTCTTTTACAGACAGGTAAGAATTTCAACTGTTGCTTTGAGCAATTCCTGAGAATATTGAGCTTAAATTTTGAAAATAAAGTACACTTTGGAATTCCTTTCTTGTCTTACCTCTCCAAACTGTTGGTTATATATCTAGGCCTTCCACATAATAAGTTAACATTACTTGAATTCATTTTTTATCAGATACTTTGGTATTCTGATGCCTTCTGCGTCATAATATACCAAAAATGAAGAGTTCTAAAAGATGTTAATAAAGACATATAGTAAAAAATGATCTCTTAAGTAGGATGGAAAATGGAGTAAACCTAGATCTCTCAACACCTGATGACATTTGAGAAAATCTGTTTCAAACTTATTTGGGGGGCAGACAGATGGTTCAGCAGTTAAAGAACAAATTACTCTCGCAGGGGACACAAGTTTGGTCCCCAGCACTGGCCTTCAACTACAGCTCCAGGGCAGCCAGTTCTCTGGCTTCTGTGGGCACTTGACTCACACACACACATAATTAAAGATGAATCTCTGAACAGTAAAATGGGCTGGGGAGATGGCTCAGGAGGTAAAATCCCTTGTGACGAAAGGCTAGGAACCCAAGTTCAATGTCTGGAACACACACAAAGTAGAACCACTGCACACTTGTCCTTTGCCTACACACCTGCACTATATGGCATGTACGCACCCAGACCCCCCCTCCCTCCATGGTATTAAAGACTGAATCTGTATTTATTTAGGAGACTTATATCTAAAGATCAGTTAATGACGACATGGTATGCCTTTGAGTTAAGTGCCATGCATATTTGGAGAATTTATTTGGCATCTTTGTTATGTTCCACCTAACTTTTGCTAGTGTTCATGGGTCTTTCCAATTAGACCTACTTACTGCTTGCTCTTAACATTCCGTGAGACTAACTCTTGCATATACCCACAGGTGATCAGTTTTCTCACACTATTAAATTCCCTATGAATGGACTCTCAGATGTGAAAAGTACCTCAGAGGACAATGAAAGCTTTCCCACAGGTTTTAATAAGCCCGAGGAGTGGCCTGACTGGAGTGAGCCTGAGGAGCCTGAGCACCAGACTGCCAATATCCACACATGGCCCCAAGAACCCGATGTAGCAGAGTCACAGCACACAAATCTGAACGCAGAGTTGTCGTCCTGGGATGATTGTGAGTCTAGCTTTGGTACTGAAGTAAACACAGCAGCTAGAGCCTCTGCTCCCGTGCCTGTTACCTCAGGGGAACAGACGCCCACTGCAGCTTTGCTTCCTCTCACTGAAGAGTCAAAGCCTTTGCAATCCAGTCCTTCCTCAAAGACCAGTCATAGACAGCACAAGGAAGTCAAACCACCCCAAGTGTCACAAGAAAGACCCCTGAAGGTTCGATCAGAACTTGGTTTGGGAGAAGAGTTTACCATTCAAGTAAAAAAGAAGCCAGTACAAGATCCTGAGTTGGACTGGTTTGCAGATATGATCCCAGAAATTAAGCCTTCAGGTACTTTTCTTATTTTGCCTGAACTAAGAACAGAAGTGATGGTCTCTGACAAGGATAACGTCTCACCAGTAATGCAGTTTTCCTCAAAGTTTGCTGCAACAGAAATGACCGAGGTGAGTAGTTCATTCTTTGTATTAAATGTGCTAGTGTTCAGGGTTTTTCTCATTTAAGTCCTAGCTAGCAGTAAACAAGCAGTTTTATCAACGAAAGAAAAGAGTACACAGCTGGCTAAAAGTGATCAAAGTAAACCCCGAAACAATACAACCAGTCCCTAGAAAATGATTTCATAGTGCTGCAAAAAAAAAGGACTAGTCCTTCAGGCATTCCCAACCTATTAACATGACACAGTACTGTCATTTACAGTGTTCATGGTTCAGACTTCACAAAAAAAAAAAAATCAAATTACCAAATAAAATCTTGGGGTTGCAGAGATGGCTCTAGAGTTAATGGTACGGGCTATTCTTCTAGAGGCCTGGGTTTGACGGCTGGCTCTCTCATGATGCTTCACATGAAATGATCTGTTAACTCAGTTCCAGGAGATTCAATCTCTCTGACCTCTACAGGCACCAGACACAAGTAGTGCATAGATATATGCATGCACATCAAATTAAATAAATGTTTTTTAAAGATACAACCCCATTTTACATCTTCTGTGTTCTGCCTTGTGTATAACTGTCCTTCAGGCCACACCTGAGTCCACCTACTACACGAGTAACTCCCTGATAGGAAGATTTCACTGTACTTCATATTTACTTCCAATGGGTATGGTTTTAACATCAGAACCAATGCAATCTTGCTTTTAACTTTTCGTTACAGCTTTATCTTTTCTTATCATAAAGCATTCTCTCTGGGTCATGTTTAAATGCTTGGTTTTTCAGATGTGTATATAATTTGCCTCGGATGGCTAGTGTCGGTGTGTTCTGTTGCAGGGAGAGGCAGAAGGCTGGGAAGGAGGAGAGCTAACCTGGGAAGATAACAACTGGTGATGGTAATGAAACGCTTCAGGAAGAATCCTAAAAGAATTAATACCTCAAAGCAAGCTGCATGGATGTAAAACCCCAAAGCAGCTTGTGTTCCCCATACCAGGAGCTCTTTTTTGCAGCCTGTGCCAACTCAAGCAGAGAGCAACCTCAGGTTGCTGACTTAAGTCCTGGTGGCAAAAGGTTCTCGGTGCCAGATTCCAGGAGAAAGTGCCTGTGTGCACCTGACTGAGGCCAGTTTTCATACAAAGCAAATAGCTAAAGAAGTGCTTTTTTCCAGGACAATTCTGGAAGTAAAGAAATAAAAAAATTCAAGCTGGTAAGCTTAATTTTGTGCCATTTCTTTAAAAGTAAATGAATAAACTCTATTATGAAATAACTTACTGGGAAAAAACAAAAAACAAACCTAGCTGTAAATTATAACTTCAAACTGCTAAGGCTCCTTAGGCAGCTTATTTGTTTACAGTTTGTCATCTGAGAAAGGAAAGGTCCCTCCCCTTTGGACCTGGTCAGTTACTGTTTCAGCTGTATTACACTGTACCAAAGCTCTCAATAAAAGGTATCCACCCCCTCCCCCATCTTGTTCTCTATGTCAAATAAAGTCTATTTTCACATTTACAAAAGCTCTTTTATGTGCTATGAAAATATACAAACATAATTTACATTCACAATTTCATTTACAAACCATCCGAAGAGTCAAACCCAGTTCTGTCCAATACTGTCCATTCATATTTTACCCTCTAAGCACACAGCATTTTAGCTTCTCGATCCGTTCTTGCAGTGCCTCCAGTTCCGGCAGCAGCCAGGCTGGAGCAAGAGTGTGTTTGAGTAAAAACTCAGTTGTCTCTAAAGCCCTTACTGCAGCTTGAAATGTTGATCTGCATTCTTGCTCAAAGAGCAACTCCTGACGGGCTCTCTTTGTGCGAGGCTGGAAAATAAGGAAAACATGAAGCAAGTAATGTATAATACTCATTCTAAAAATAATGTAAGAGAAACTGAAGTCATAGGATCACGAAGCAGGGCAGCCTTCCCAGCTACATTAATAACTATTATGTGCTAACTCTGTCTAATTTGTATGTGGCAGACAAAGAGAATCATCCTGTGTTAGGGTTCCCAGTGACAAATGCTGTCTTGCCCAACAACTATCCAGGAGTGTTCTTTAAAAACATCATTAAGGAAATAAAGTGTGAATTTCCTAATATGTTTTATAAACACTGAGAACCATATTAGTTTTCAATGTGCTTTTGGAGCCAGTTAAGGAAAACTAAGGCTCAAGATATCTTGCATAGAGGAACTGAGGTGAAACCCAGACATATCTAATATCAAAGGGAAGTCACAACTTGAACTTAATATTCAGGCCTACAGCTATATCTAAGAAAAATTACTATTGCACTATAAACCTAGAACATTGTTTTTCTTATGGTCCTACAATTCCCAATTATATCAACTATGTTCAAAACACAATTTTGAATGTATGTAGTCGTGTCAAATTTCTGCCAATTAACAGGTCCATGTGATATTTGAAAAAAGTGATTATTATTGATGATGAGATGACCTGAACAAGCTGACTGACATTTATGGGTCAGAAAATGCATTTATGTCATCATTGGTACAATATGCAATTACCAACAATAAAGAGTACATTTGGTATAACGGTTAGAGCTATTTCGTGTGCTCTTGTCTGTGTTGGTAACACTTCAGGGAAAATGGTTTTTGATGTACAGCTACCATAAAGTTGAGAATTTGACCTGTCGACATTTTATTTGGAATTCAACATGAGGACAAGAATCAACCTAGTTTATCAGTAATGAGGGCAGATTCCCTTGTTTGACTAGTACATGCTTAAAAGCAGCCCATACCTGAAAAGCTGACCCCTTTGCTGCTTCTACAGTCGCCTTAGCAACAGGTTCCCAGAACGTGCCTTTCTCCTGTTTCACACTGTCCACTGTGGCAGCCTCAGTTTCATCTACAGATTCTGTCTGTCAAAGAGCAACAAAGAACACTGACCCATTGCATTCTCTCCTAGATACCAACTGGTATGGAACACAGAGGATGAAAACACTGACTAGTTTATCTGTTATGTCTGTAAATGCTGATGTTAAGACTGTTCTGCTGTACCCTGTGACCAGGCAAATTCTAGGTTAGGTACTCATCTTACTGTAACCTGGATACGATTCCCTTAGAGCAGTGCTTCCCAACCCTCCTAATGCGGCAACCCTTTAATACAGCTCCTCAGGTTGTGCTGAGCCCCAACTGTAATCATTTCCTTACTGTCATAACTGTAATTTTGCTACTGTTATGAACTGTAATATAAATATCTGATATACAACCCACAGGTTGAGGATGATCACCTTAGGTTGCTGTTCACTACAGAAGAATTAAGAGTTGTCACCAAAGAAAAAGTCTGTTAGCATTCACCTCACCGGACAGGTGTGATGCTGACAAAACAACTACTTACAAATGCCCTTAAAGTTCTTTACTGTAACATGTTTAGTAACTGCACAGAAGTAAGTTCTATACCCAAACCCAGTTAAGTATGTGCTTAACCATAGTTTATATTTTCTGGTATTCTAAGTGTGGTTTGGCAGGTCTGAGTATTAGTATTTCAATTACCCCTATATCCTAACACCAGTTATGATACCTATACTAAAAATTTTTCATTATATACACACACACAATCCCTGTACTTAAAAATCTGATTTTATTCAACAACTGTAGAAATACCACTTTAGCTGGGTGTGGTAGTACACATTTAATTCCAGCACTGAGGAGGCAGAGAGAGGAAGGAGGCTACACAGTGAGATCCTATCTATGAAAACAAAGTCTTAGAAAAACACACTGAAATCACACTAAAACAGAAACCAAGATTCTAGGCCTTGTAGTCATGTGTGGTCAATTATGATCAACAATGTTAGGAATCCATGCTTTCATTTTATTGCCAAGGTAATCAATGCTATTATGTCTCAAATGTAGAGTTACAGTGACTTAAGGTGATTTAGTCCTTGGATGTATGCTCTTAACTGATTCATACAAATTGTGTTTCCTTTTGCATTTATACAGAATGCTTCAGATTTCTTCAATAGACAATCAGATACCGTGGGGATAGGATCCAAGTATAAGCATGAAATTCATATAACATCCCTGAGGGGGTAATACACAAAATTTTAAATAATTTTTATGCATGAACTAAGGTTTTACTGCATGGTATTTTCTATGTTTTTTCCTCACATTGGTGGTTTATAGTATCAGATTTTGGAGCACTCTGGATTAGGGAAGTTTAGCCTATGTGTATTAGCGTTGTGCAATTACCCTTTAGTGTAAGTCCGGGGCTATAGCTTAGTGGTAAAGCACTTATCATAGGCAAAGCCCTAATTTGAACTCCAATACCAAGAAGAAAATGTTTAAGCTAAGGTGCTTACAAGTATATAATTTGAATAAAACATCAACCTTACATATAAATAATAGGTACCTTCTCCAAAAAGGATACAACTTTGTTCCTGATTTCTTCAGAACCGAGACACTGTGGAACTATCTCTTCATGCTTTGTTCCCTATTAAAAGATCAGTAAATAAGACAGACTGATTATAGTTCAACAACTTGTTAAGCCAATGAGTTTTAAAACTACCTTAACTGAAAACTCAATTATAAACAAAGTAGTAAACAAGGGTTCTCAAAGGCAATACACTCATAGTTCAACAGAGCCTTGACATATAATGTAATTTTGGCTCCTATATACTTAGTAATGCAGGGTTTAATTACCTGAGTCACTCTTAAACCAAAGGCACAGCTGCACAAAAACTGGGTCAGAGTAGAAGCATTTCCAATTTTCTTTTTTTTTAAAGGATTTGACCTCACAAGAGGGAGGTCACCTTAAAGTACTAATCCCCCAGTACTGCTGAAGGCGTGTCTGAGTCAGGCAGTCTGAATACTTAATCCTTGCTGATCAGAGAACCTTGGGAAAGTAACTTCATTTCTCTAGGCCTCATGATAAGGCCTTGTAAATATATGATTAATAATACCTCAATAGAAATATATAAGCAGATCAGTATTTTTTAATGTTACAGAATATTAGAAATATTAAAATACAGAGATCAATATGGCAAATTGATCTTACCGCAGCAAACTGAGTAAATGCCTCCAAAGTATGCTGCTCTAGCAACCAATTCTTGTTGACAATCAGTGAAGCAAGAATACAAGACAAGTTGGGCAGCACCTTGTCCTGTGAAGAGAACCAAACCTTGCTGCAGAAAGAACAACTTCAATACAGGACAGTGTCAACTTTGGGACACATTATGCTCCATTTCTCCGGCTCAGATCCTAATAACTTCCAGTTCCCTTCAGGGCATAACCACCAGGTTTACAAGGAGCTGCAAAGCATCCCTGCCCACTGCTATACTGCTATACAGCCTGAGCAATCAGGCATGCTCCTGCCTACGAGACGTTGCGCTTACTCTCTGTCCCCTGCTCAGAACTCTTCCAGAGAGACTGACTGCATGGCTTTCTCCTTCCCCTTCAGATTTATACTTACTGCCGCCACCGTGGTAGGGGCTCCTCGATTCATCCCCATTTAGAACTCCCATACTGCCCTGTGTTTGCTTTATTCTTTCCCCACAGCACTCATCACCACTAGCATTTTATATTTCTGGACTTTGTTGTCAACTGCTTCAGGGGCTGAGACTGGGATTTAAGTTTTCACATCACCAGGAGTTAAAACAGCCCCTACAGCAGGTATTTATTTGAACCCCTCTTACGGCTTTCAGTGTGGCATATGCTCACGAATCTCAAACATTTCTTCAGGACTTGACCTAACCCTGGCCAAGTCTATGAGGCACTGCTATTTCTGACAAGAGCATTTGCAGCCATGTACCATCAACAAACCGGCACTCTAGACTAAACTTGTTTTATAATAAAGAGAACATATGTGCAAGTGCAGCATTCTGGAGGTAGAAATAGGACTGCAAATTTGAAACCAGCTGAGGCTGTCCTGAGAGCCTTTCCAACAGGAAGGATGACAACTCAAATGCAAGCTGGTATTTCTGTCAGCTTTCAGCATCTACATATATCTCATGAAACAAAAGTTTGCACAATGGAAATATGATTGGGTGTCATTTTCTTGTGGTGTCATTTTCTTGTGAACCAGAAATTCAACTTTCAAGGATTTTTTCCCACGTGTACAGAAATAACTATCTTACTTTCTGGACATAGAAAAGGTTCTCACCAGGGAGCTCTTTTTATAGTCTCCCCTGTAAAGAAAAGCCACGGATCTAGAAATACTAAGATTTTATTACAACATTAAGACAAAGCTCCCAGTTGAGAAGAATTTATTTTTGTTAGAAAGTCTTAAAATTTGGTAGGAGTCTAGGCCACTAGAATATAATTTTAGAAGTAGAGTACACATTTGTCAGCTACACTTATTTTGCAATATTGTCTCTTAAATGCTGTTTCGTGAACATATGAACACAGTAACTGTAATTACTAGATTTCATCCCTAGACACTACTTGCCTATTAAGGCAGGAATGTCATCTTCCTTTAGATATTGGGAACAACAGACTCTATTTTAGAATCTACTTCATAAATTATTTGTATGACAACTCATTTTTAAAAGAAAATGACTTGAAATGTGATGTTCTGACAACTACCCTTCCTATCAGAAAGGTTTTCCCCACAACTTCATTAGTAAACCAACTTAAAAGATTTTAGAAATTAAAACCTACACCCATTGTAGCTCATACCACAGTCACAGCACTTAAGAAGGTTGAAGCAAGGGAATTATCTTGGGTTCTAGATCAGGTTAGGCTATACAAGGAGACCTTGTCTCAAAAACATAACAAAACAAGCAAACAAAAACATCAAAAGCCTAAAATTTCCCTAGTCATTGTTGAGATTTTGTTTCTAGATTTTTGTATTTTTGTTAAAAGAATGTATTACCCGGATAGTTTGAGATAGATAAAGTTTGCCCAGAGAAGATATAAAATCCAGCACTGCCAAAGAGACGTGGTCAGGAGGCTCTAGTTTAATTACTGAGGTCAGGACATTTACAACCTGGAAAGACAAAAACAGAGAGCTGTTATAAGCAGAACCACCGCCAAGCTGTGCTTGTGTGGGGAGGGGGAGGAGACAAAATCGAGAACAGTCAACAGCTGGTCTATAAGCCTCCGCTCTGGAAGCTGAGGAAGAACATCAGGTGAGAACTGCTAGCATTTCTTCTCACCACAGTCCTTTGCCTCCAACTCATGTGTGCGTCCCCACTAAGCAGTCAGAATTTTGTGTGGCGGCTAACTAGCCAGGATATAGCCAAACAGCAGGAACAGTAATGGAAGGAACAAAGACATTAGGTGACAACCTTGATGAAAACAAGTAATACTGAGACACCGAGTTTATGAGGAAAACATTACAGATGCTGGAGCTGGAGCTCGGCTGGCAGAATGCTTGCCTAGTATGCACAATCCCCAGCACTGCGTAAGAAATGTGGGCTGGTGCCACACTCTTCTAAAGATCAAGGCTGGGGGACAAGAAGTTTGTTCAATGGCATCCTCTGCTTAATAATGAGTTTGAGGCCAGTCTGGGCCCCATAAAACTTAGTGTCATTATAAAAAAGAAGAAAAGAGGAAGGAAGGAAGGAAGGAAGGAAGGAAGGAAGGAAAAGTAAAGGGAGAAAGGGGGTACAAGCACACAAGATAAATCACTGCAGGCTCACAAACAGTAAGTAAACAAAGAACCAACTTGACCACTATCTTACCTGACTTAGCAGCTGCAGATCTACAGTTTGGATGAAAAATGCCAACAGTTGAAGTAAAAGGCTAAATGCCTGTTGAACATAGGGTTGACTGATTATCTTCAACAAGAAACAAAAGTAATTTTGGTGAGAATTTAGACTTACATGATGAAAGACTTTTCCATCAACTTGACACAAGCTAATGTTGTTTTGGGTAGAACCTCAATTAAGAAAATGTCTCCATCAGACTACCTGTAGAGAAACTGTAGGGCATTTTCTTGAAAAACTATCAGTGTGGGAGGGCTCAGCTCTCTGTGGGTGGTGACACCACTGGGCAGGTGGTCCTGAGTGCTGTAAGAAAGCAGGCTGAGCAAGCCAGTAAACATCACTCCTCCATGGCTTCTGCATTCCACTGGGTTCTTGCCCTGACTTTCCTGTATGGTGGGCTACAGGATGTAAAATGAAATATTTCCTCAAGTTGCTTTTGGTCATGGTGCTTAGCCTAACAAAGACACATGAGAATAGCTACAATACCAGTATTTTACTAAGCATTTATTATATACCAGTCGATATATGCAGTTTATAGTTACTACCTCACCTTTATGCTTTACATCAACTACAAGTGGTAGATAATATCTCTACCTTAATAAGAAGAAAACAGAGTGAGGAAATTATTTGCTCAAGATCACATGGCTAAGAAACAGAGGAGCCATCCTTCCAATCCAGATGATTTAAAGTGGGTCTAATTACTGTTGTCTGCCACTGAAAAACTTGTACATCTGTTGGTGTCGGTAAAAGTCCACCTCTTCACAGTCAGTGTTTATGTCATACTGCATTGAAGACGCATCCCAGCACAGGTATGTTGAATGGCTACTGAGCGATATATAAATATCAGTAGCACCCTCTTGCTGAAGTGACACCACAGCAGGGTGTTAATATGACCATAAAAATGGATCATAAAACCTGGTCTTTCTGCAGGGCTTAGGGTGTAGCTCAGTGGTGGAACATACAAGAGGCTCTGCAGGAAACTTGAACCCTAAAAAAGCCATAAGCCATTATTTGCAAAATAATTTCTATTATTTCCCCAAAGTCTGGGTTTGGCTCTCAGCTTCCACTAGTTGCCAGAGGTCACAAGTTCAACCAGAGAAAACATACATTGTATTCTGGTCTTTAAAATGAGAAGTTTAAGTTTACAACAATAAGTACGGGTTGTTCTAATTTTAGCCTACAATCACTTTATTTCCTAGCTTTGTACTTTCTAGAGGAATACAGATTAGCTATATCCATTTGCTAGTCCCTTCACTTTTAAGTCGACTTGCTCCTGTCATCTGCACTTTTTTTTTTTTTTTTTTTTTTTTTTTTTTTTTTCGGGGTTTTTTTTTTTTTTCTTCCTCGTTTTGTAATACACTCTGTTTACCCGGCGGGGCTGGAACACAAATAAGAAACGCCCCT
>JADRCH010000010.1:6510218-6537612 GCA_019843965.1 Rhynchomys soricoides | reverse complement strand
TTTTTTTTTTTTTTTTTTTTTTGGTTTTTCGAGGCAGGGTTTTTCTGTGTAGCCCTGGCTGTCCTGAAACTCACTCTGTAGACCAGGCTGGCCTCAAACTCAGAAATCCACCTGCCTCTGCCTCCCAAGTGCTGGGATTAAAGGCGTGCACCATCAATGCCCGCCCATCTGCATTTTTTTATTAAAAAAAAAAACAAAAACAAAAAACCTCAAAATCACAGCCAGACATTAATCCACAGACGGGGGTGGGGGGAATACAAAATAAAACTTACTCTTTTAAAAGGGCCTGGCAAATTCTTAAACATAGATAGATGGCTGTGACTGACACTTTGGTAAGGTCTAATATTAGTATTTTATCACACACTTCAAAACCAAACAAACAATAAAACCTGCCTGAAAAGGCCAAAGCTCAGACAGTAAACCGCCTGATGCTCCAGCTTGAGGATCTGAGCTCTTGCTCCCCAGCACCCACACAACAGCTGAGGGAGGCAGGCCTCACCTGTAGCCAGTATTAGGGGGGAAGGGGTAACAAACACAGGATCCCTGGAGCTCAATGGAACTCCAGGTGCAGTGAGAGATCCTATCCCAAAAAATAAGGTGCAGCATAGTAAAGATGCCCAACATTAGCTCTGGCCTCCACCTCACACAAGGACGCACACTGACACTCCTTTATCCCCATACACACATACAAGGAAGAGAGAATACAATTACGTGAATTGTAATCACAGCTTTTCACATCACCTCAAGAAATTAGAAAATTTAATCTATAAGTAAACTGCAATATTCTCTTGTCAATATTTTGTAGTTTTTAGAGAAATGAGTAGCTTCCTTACTTGTTCAATGTTTATAAAAGCCCAAAGCTGACCCACAACTTCAGTAACTGCAGTTAGTTGTCTACTATCCAAAGCTCCTCCAGCAGAATTGCATACAGTAAGCAAAACAGAAAGTGCTGTGTTCTAAATGGAGAGAAAAGAGGATATTTTGAGTTTACAAATCCAGTCTAACGGACCAGGGGCCCAATTATAAACATTGTGTGAGTTACTTATAACACTTTATAACAACGCACACAGACTATTTTGAAATTGTCATTTAAAATAGCAACAGTATTGAATTTTACTAGTCTTTATACATACGATGTCCTGTTTTTCTGTTGTGGCTTTTTTGGTTTTGTTTTGTTTTCGTTGTTTTGTCAACTTGATTGAAGCTAGAATTATTTGGGAAGAGGAACCTCAATTAAAAATATGCCTCCATCAGATTATCTGTAAGCAAGCATGCAGGGCATTTTCTTGACTGGTTGTTGGTGTGGGAGAACCCCACCCACTAGGAGCAGTCTATCAGCTGCCACCCATGAGCAAGTGGTCCTGACTGTAGATGAGAGCAGGCTGAGCAAGTGATGGGGAGGAAGCCAGTAAGAGCACTCCTCCATAGCTTGTGCTCTAGTTCCTGCCTTGAGTCCCTGCCCTGAAGACCCTTTATAATGGACTCTCAGCTGAAATAAACCCTTCCCTTCCCCGTGTTGCTAATGGTCATTGTGTGTGTCACTGCAATAAAAACCTAACACATGATGAGCAAGCCTAACTTAAAATATTCATCAGTAGAAAGCTGTATTTTTTTTCACATTGTGCACCCAGAAATCTATCTAGGTTACTAGAGTTCTATTATTCCTGTTGTTTGATCATGAGATGCTACAAAAACACTACATTTTGTAAGCAATTAAAGTACTTAAGAAATACACTGTCTAGAATTTGAAACTGAAAACAACCTTTTTCTGGATTTATTCTTGCATCTACAAACAAATACTCAGATCTATTTCTGATTTGCACTAAAGTCTAGGGGTGGTGTGTCTAGGGTGAAGGCCATACTGGAATCTAATAATCAGTTGCATTGACTTGAATCCTATACTTCAATATCCACATTCATGTTTAAGTTACCTTATAGCATCTCATTCAAAATTAATCCATTCACTTTGCAAATAAATACATACAGGAAGTTTTGGCCATTGTTTAAGGAGTTACACAATTTTAGAAAATTAGTGCTTTTACATAACACGCCTAAAATACTATAAAAGTGTAATGTGTACTGACAGTCTACTGACTGAGTTTGCTGAACAATTAGAAACTAGTGAACATTAAATACAAATGACACATTAGCCCACTCGTGTAAAATAAAGCCACACCAAAAAGAGAAAGCAACTTCTTTGGCTTTAGGTAAAAGTTTTAAACTACCTTAATAATTATGGCCAACTGCCATTTTACAACAGTATAGAAGAACATCTCAGTATGAAAGCATATGCCTTGAGCAACTTCTAATCAAAAATTAAAGGAAAGCCTTCAAAAGTCCTTGAATGTATACTTTATCTCTGTTAAGTTTTTGCATCCTTACCATAAAGAGGTATTTATTATACTGGTTACTGCTTAGCAAGAATATATATCTACAAGAACAGAAGGTTTTAATTGTTTCCTATTGTATCTATCCCTCAATGACTAAAACAAAATGTACTCCATAAAAGCACTCAAAGTGTATTTGTTGAATTAATAATAAGCAAATGAAGACTGAAGTGGAAAGTTCAACTGCATATATACTGTATCTAATCCATTTTAAAAATTTATATATTTTCTACTTATAAATGAATCTCTGGTTGTGTTTTATGAGGAAGCAAATAGATGCACAGAGGCTTAGAACAGGTTTCTATAAAATACATATTGTACTTTATCAAATAAAAGAGTTATGTCTAAGCTGGTTATAATGGTACACATCTATCATCCAGCACTGAGGAGTCTAGGTTAAGATGCTGAGTTCAGAGCCATCCTGGGCTATGCATTAATGAGATTCTGTCTCAGGAGGAAGGAGTGCATCATATCTGCTTCATCCAGACGATGCTAGCAAAAACAGTAAATGAAGTGCAGTCATGCTTTCCAAATGTGTCTTACCCAATAAAAGAAAACCTTCCCACTCAACAATATGATTTAGCTTAATTGATATAATTTTCTCAAAGATCCTTTTATTGGGAAAAGTTTTCAATTAGCAATAATCGCGCCTCGGATAAACCTCATTGGCTACGATACTGCCACTGAGAAAAGCTCAAAGATCCTTTTATAATGTATAGATCTAAAAATATTGCTAGGTTTTGAAAGAGAGCATATACACAGAGACTGTAGCCAGTACTTAAAATAGTGCTCAGTAAACTGCTAATTAATCAAACCATCTCACCAGAGAGTCGAGTTCTGCCAGCGGATGACTGCTGCTCAACCATGTCCTGCACTGTGCTGTGCATACTCTGACCACTTCACATGCAACTTGTTTCCTGAGATCAGCAGATAATGCCTGGAAGGAAATATACTGCCACAAACGCAAGTTGTCTGCTTCTTTTGGAGAAAATTTCTGGATAAATTCCACCTGAAATAAGTCGAAAAAAATTGAGAAATTTCAGACTAATGGATGACTGAATATACAAGATCTAAATATTAGCTTCAACATTTATGCCAGGAGTGGTGGTGTGTACACACATTCAGGAGGCAGAGGCCTAAGGATCTCTACAAGTTTTAAGACTGCCCTAGTCTACACAGTGAATTCCAGGGCAGCCAGGATCACATAATGAGATTCTGTCTCAATCAACAATTTTTTATTATTATTTTTTAATCTGCTTCTTAAATGCACAGGAAGATCACTGGACCAACATAACATAAATGAGCGTGACTATTTTTATTGCTTCTATATTTGTTTCCAAGATGAAAAATCATGCTTAAATGAAGTATGATACAAAATGCAAAATATAAAATGGAGTGTTAATACTGAAATAATATATTTCATCATTATCCACACTAGATATGTTATCTTCTTTCTACCCATTAGACCTGCTATATTACAAGTACTCATCACCTTATATAAACTAGTACCCCAGATGACAAAATTCACCACTCTCATGGCTTTTATCTTAGCTTACTGCATTTGAGAACATGAAGGCAAGATCATGGGTCCACTTTTCAAATGGATTAGCTGGCTCTGCTCTGCCTTAGAGGACATACTAAATTAGTTTCCCAAAAGGAAGCTACAAAACAAAACAAAAAAAGGTTGTGTTTGGTAAATTTGTTGTTCCATTAACACAGTCTAACGCGCTCACTATGGTAGGAGAGAAGCCACACTGCTCTGTTAAAATAGATGTTAAGAAGAGGGGATAAAAACAGAAACCCAAAGTTCAAAACAATAATCTAAATGTTAGATATTTAGTTAGATTTTGGTTGAAAAAATAATGTATGCAATTGCTAAGTTTGTAGAACCCAATTTAAAAAGTACACTAGTATATTTTTTAAAGAAATAAGATAACTCAATTTATAGTATCTAAACTTCATTGAATATATGAAAACTTCTCATACATCAAAAACTAAACAAAAAATCCCTTCTAAGCCCAAAGCAAAACATTAAACTTGATAGTCAGACCTTGCACTATATATTAACCCTACTTCATCTGCAGCAAATATTTAGCTGACAAAACAAGCAAGAGACTGTATGGTCACCCGCTGTGACAGAGGACTGGTGGAAAAATGGGTCCCTTAAGAGCTGAAGGTGCTTAATAAGCAGAAATAAGCACCATCAGCAGAAAACTAAACTGCATCAGTAAGACCATGATTTGGTTGACTGGAGAAAACAGTTCAAGAACCAATCTTCCTTAGAATAAAAGTTGAATAATCAATGAATGCGTCCCCCTTCAAAAAATAAATGACATATAATAACTGTCCTACACACACAAAAAAAATTGTAACAGTGTTACTAAGACAGATCACTTAAGAGTTCAACTGGTTGTACACACCTTTAACCCCAGCACTTGGGAGACAGAGGCAGGTGGATCTCTGAGTTTAAGGCCAGCCAAGTCTATAGAGCTAAGTTTGAGACATCCAGAGAAACCCTGTCTTGAAAAACAAAAGTTCAAGACTCTACCCTAAGGTTGAAACATCATTTTAAATATTTAAAACTGCTAGAGCTGTCAGTTCAAGCAAAAAGCATGAAGCGTAAGGAAACACTATGCAGAGAATTTAGATCCCTCCTTAAAACTAAGAGGGAAATAACCTGCGGTCCTACGATGAAAATGTGGTGCTTTCTACCTTACATAAACATAGTAGCACGGTGCGACAGCCACCTTTAACTGCCAAAGGCCACCTTTAACTGCCAACGTAACAGGAGCTAGAGTGAGTTGGCCAGTGTCTCAGTTATGTTTACATTTGCCTGTGGGGGCTGTCTTAGTTAAGTTACTGATCTGGGAAAATCCAACTTACTAGGAAGGAGGCATCATTCCTGAGGCAGGGAGTTCTGAACTGTGAGGAGAGTGGAAAACCGAGCTAAGAACAAGCATGCACCACGTATGCACTCACTGCTCTCTGACTCTGACTATAGATGTTATATGACTAGCTGTCTGAATTTCCTGCCTTGACCTCCCTGCAGTGATGAACTTCTACCTGGAATTTCAGCCAAATCAATTCTCTCTCTCTTTTTTTTTTTTTGGTTTTTCGAGACAGGGTTTCTCTGTGTGGCCCTGGCTGTCCTGGAACTCACTCTGTAGACCAGGCTGGTCTCGAACTCAGAAATCCGCCTGCCTCTGCCTCCCGAGTGCTGGGATTAAAGGCGTGCCCAGCCAATTCTCTCTTCCTTAAAGTTGCTTTTTGTCAGTGTTTTATCACAGCAACAGAAGTGAAACTATAACACACAATTATTAATATGTTTAAATAAGAAGCATTACTTTTTCCTCAATCAGGTGATAAGTAAAATAAGAGTACTGAGTTATAATACATATTCAACTGTTTTCCTCCCCATGGAAACACAAACACATCTCGGCATGTGTCAGTTTTTAGTAAAACATATTCAATCTGATGTGTGTTAATGATGTACTACTGCTCTAATTCTGGATTCAAGCCATGGCCAAAGGGCTTTACAGGCAAATTTTTTTCATGCATCTAGTGGGTTCCAAGCTTGACTCCATGTCAGAATCATATTAAGTGCTTAACAACAAAAGCAAATTGCAGAGCCTATTCACACCCACCACTGCATTTGACCAGAATCCAGACACTTATTTTTAAACACACACACGCACACAAACCCCCTGCTACTGGAGCTCAAATGGTGCCCGTCTACAAGACTGCACAAAGCTACTCAAGCCCTTGAGACAGGAATCTCAACCACAGCAAAGCTTAGTGACATCACAATATCAAGCAGCTGAGGCTCATCATACTTGTAATTGTCCTTAAAACTCAATTTTATTTACTCTCAAAAGCTAAGATGCATCATTCAAAGCATAATAGAATAAATAAATGAAACAAAGATACAAAGCTAGCTCACTGCCCACAAGTACCTTAAAGATATTAAAAAAAAAAAAAAAAAAAAAAATTATTCCAGGAAGACTGAAGCAGATTATCTGTAACCCAAAACAGGAATATCAAAATCTATACAGACGTAAACCACCAAAGCATCAATGTTAATTTATGTTCCAGTTATATTACATTTAAACAGAATAAAGTGTAGGGGATCTGAATTCCATTCTCTCAGCTGATTGAAAACACTGATACAGACAATATCCTTGCCTGATGGGGTGGGGCCATGAAGAAAAAGAGACGCTTCAACAGTATGGATAAGTTGGTAAGCTGAACACATTTTCCAGGACAAGATTTAATCTAGAAAGACAGGAGAGAAAGAAGAGAATGATTTAAAACTAGAGAGTCAGTTTGTAAGACACAACTATATGCCAAAATACTAATCATTCTTTCTGAGAGAATTACGGCTAATTTAAATTTTTAATTTAGGGCTACTCTTTAACTTTTTTGCTTCAAAGAAACTTGGTTGCTTTAATGAGAAGGAACATTGTAATTACTACTCTGTTAACTTGGTATGTTCATGACGCTACTCAAAATAATTTATGTAATTTTTAAAGATCTAAGCACAGTCATGTACAGAGAAAGTTGAGCTAGCATCTATAAGATAATCCTAGCCCTCAGGAAGCTGAGGTAAGAATACCTTGTTCAAGGTCAGCCTAGACTATATAAGATAGCTTGGTCTCAAAAATACAAATTAAGAGGAACTGGAGAGTTGGCCCAGCAGTAAGAATTTGGAGAGGACCTGAATTTGGTTTCCAGCATCTAGCTCAGGCCACTTGAAAACTGCCTGTAATTCAGCTTTGAGGGATCTGATATTTCTGGCTTTTGTGGAAATCTACATTTACCTCCCCTTATATTCACAGATACATATAACCTAAAAAAATAATTAACAAAGACTTAAGATATAAGACGTATAAAAGATCACTCTTTTGTGCAAGATGTGTCAGGCTTTCCAATACCAGGGTGTGAGCTACAGAGGTAGGATGTCTGCTGTTCAGGCTCTGCTACTCATCATTGGAGTATACAATCATTAAAGAAAATGCAGAAATGTATGACGCAGGAACTACTAAGAAACAAAGGGCGGATGGGCGCAGAGATGACCGTATCAAAGGCAAGGGAGAAGCAATGACAAAAGGTCATAAGCACTTCATGTGGAACTCATCTCATAATTTAAAAAAAAAAAAAAAATCACCACTAAAGATTAAAAAACAGGGCTAGAGAGATGGCTTAGCAGTTAATAGTACTGGCTGCTCTTCCAGAGATCCTGAGTTCAATTCCCAGCAACCACGTGGTGGCTCACAACCATCTGTAATGAGATCTGATGACCTCTTCTGGTGTGCATGAAAATATCATATTAATATACATAAAAATATATGTAAATATGTACTGATATACATACATCGTTTTTAAAAAGATAAAAACCATTAAGTCCATGTATGCTTGTACTCGATGACAACCTTAATTTCTTTTCCTAAGAACACTGATCATGATCACTGAATCCCTTTCACACCATCCTGACTAAACTAATCAACAAAATCATAGGAGACCTGCTGTATTAAAGAGAAATAGATGAGCACTTAGCCATCAACATCACAACATTTTCACTTTTACTTTACATTTTATTTTAAACAAATTTTCAGTTGAACTAGTCTTTTTTTTTTTTTTTTTTCTGCCATTGACAAAGAGTAGAACTCTAAAGGTCTGAAAATGAGAAAATTTCTATACTTTATACACTGGGATTTTTACATTTTTGTATTAGCATTAAATTAGCTGTTAATAATAATTAGCATTAAATTTAGCTATTATTTCTACCACTTTTATTAACATCCAAAAAATACTGTATCTCCAAAAAAACCATACAAAATGAGTGGTTTAGCCCGTTTAATTCTACTTACCAGATGAGCCACTAAGGCAACATGGTGTGCACCAAGTTCAGCAGTCCCATATCTGTGACATTAAAAAAATGCACTGAGTTTCCAGTTAGGCAGAAAAGCAAGGAGACAGAAACACTCTGGTGAAGACACATGAGCTATTACAAGTTCAGATAACAGATCTGAAATGTCTTATACCAGAAGTGTTTCAGATTTTAGATTTTTTAGCTATATACATAACTTGAAGGTAATATTTAATATTTCTAGTAGTCTTAGAAGTTAAACAGTTTCAAGGAAAGTAACTTTTCATGTTTAACTATTAGTGCTCAAAGTTTTGGATTTTAGACATATTGGACTTAAAATTAGGCATGTTCAAACTAAATACCTATCACCAAAGAACATCATAATATACAGAACTGCCCCAGCATTCACTTTGTACATGAAAAAACATAGACACCTGTTTCTAAACTTAGTGACATGAAATCTAATCGTTTTTAAAACCTTATTAAAAGATTAAAACAACATCTGTTTTATGAACTTAAAATTATTTAAGGTTGGTCACTACCATAACCCAATCCAATTCTGGTGAGATGTTTACCGAGCAAGGAAGCACCACACATCCATTGCTAACAAAGAGGCACTCATATTAGTACTAAGCACAGCAGTCAATAGAGCAGCATCCTAATGAAAAAAACATAAATTTCAATTTATTACTAGGCAGACACTCATGAAATATAAACACTGTATTTCTTAGACTAAATGAGAAAGCACTTTCTTGTTTTAGTAAGATGCTCAGTGGAACCCTCGGCATGTTCTCCATGCTACTCTACAAGAACTGTAGGGCATTTCCTTACCTGTGGAGCACCTAATATATGCTACTCGTTGGGTTGAGCTGAAGGGAACAGAAACTAATTTTAAATGTGCTAACTCAATCCTTGTAATCCACAAAGACCATCTCGAAAAGCTTTCAAGCAACATGGCAATTTTTCCTAAAATATTTTCAATCTTTTTACCAATCTAATTCCATTAAAAATAAAACCATCTATAACAGACCAAGCATTACATTTAATTTTTTACTATTTACTTTTCATGAAAAGGTATAGTGTTTTGAATGAAAAATGTCCCCCACAGATTCAGGTATTTATACACTTGGTCTGCGTCAGTGACACAGTCAAGAGAGGTTATGGCACTTTTAGGACATGAAGCCTTGTGGGAGAAAGTACATCACTGGAGGGAGACACTGGGAGTTTACAGACTTGCTCCACTGTCAAAGAGCTTTGTTTCCTGTGTGTAGTTGGCATGTGATCTCTCAGCTTCCTCCTCTGGCCATCTAATGCCACACCTCCCACCACTATATGGACTCTGTGTTAACAGTACTGTAAGCCAAAACAACCTCTTCCTTTTTAAGTTTCTTGCAACAGAGACATAACTAGCACATGGGTAACTCCCTGTATATTTTCGCTTCTCACAGGGTCTTCTTATACTTCCCTGTGTAAAATGCAAAATGTTTTATCAAGGATTTTAGCTAAATAGTATATCTAGTATTATATGAATCAAAAATAACTATCTGTTAATACACAAATGAACAAAAGGACAAAATGAACAAGTTGAGATGACTAGGGTTTACAATAGTCATTAACTCTCATATGTTCTTCTACATATCAAATATAATTTCAATAAAAAAAAAAAAGAAAGTGTAAGCTGCACTTTATCAAGTTTGTAGCACACTTACCAGCTCAGGAAACAACGAGGGATGAAAAGAAGCCACAAATGCACACAGATGAACACAAACGTGCTGATACAAAGTGACAGGCACCTCAGCTTGTCCTTTACCCTTTGCTCCTTGTAAATGAATAGGCAGAGAGAGTTCACCAGAACACTGCCCAAAATTGTAGAAAATGGCTTTGAGTACAGACATCCTGCAGGAAAATTAAGAACATTGAGCCCAGCATTAATAGAAGTCAATGAACAGTAGGTAAAATAATGTCATATATAGGGCTACTTTAGAGAATCAAAATGTCTAAAGATAAAAGTCAGTAATAATTGGTATTGAAAATGCACAATGTACACAGACTTTTAAATATATATATATATATATATTTACTGCCATAAAAATTTTCTTGAAAAACTTTTTTCAAAATGGGCATGTCACCTTAGGAAGAGAATCGAAGACCCAGAGGTAAATCCACACACTTATGAACACTTGATATTTGACAAAGAAGTCAAACTTATACAGTGGAAATAAAGAAAGCATCTTCAACAAATGGTGCTGGTCTAACTGGATGTCTGCATGGAGAAGATTGCAAATAGATCCACACTTATCACCCTCCACACAACTCAAGTCCAAGTGGACCAAAGACCTCAACATAAATCCATAACCTGATAGAAGAGAAAGTGGAAAACGGTCTTGAATACACTGGCACAGGAGACTAGTTCCTGAAGAGATTACCCACACATCAATAGCTTGAAAACTTAGATCAACAATTAATAAATAAGACTGCATGAAACTGAAAAGCTTCAGTTATAAAAAGTAAGCCAACAAAAGGTCAAAACAGCAGCCTACAGATTGGGAGAAGATCTTCACCAACCTCATACCTGATATAGGGCTGATATCCAAATATTTTAAGAATTCAAGAAACTAAACACCAAAAAACCAAATAACCCAATTTTTAAAATGGGGTAGGAATATAAACAGAATTCTCAACAGATGAGTCTCAAACGGCTGAGAAGCACGTAAAGAAATGTTCAGTGTCCTTAGCCATCAGGGAAATGCAAATCAAAATGACTCTGACATTCTATCTTTGGCTAAGATCAAACACTCAAGCAATAGATCATGCTGGTGAGGATGTGGAGCAAGGGAACCACTCCTCCATTGCTGGTGGGAGTGGAAGCTTTTATAGTCACTTTGGAAATCAATTTAGTGTCTTCTCAGAAAATTGGAAATAGATCTACCTCAAGACACAGCTATGCCACTCTTGGCCATATACCCAAAGAATGCTCCACCATACCACAAGGACACTTGCTCAACTATGTTCCTAGCAGCTTTATTCATAATAGCCAGAAACTGGAAATAACTTAAAATGAAAAAAGAAAATGTGGTACATTTACACAATGGAGTATTACTCAGCTATTAAAAACAATGACATCATGAAATTTGTAGGCAAATGGATACAACCTGATATGGCAAGGCTTGTTGATAAATGGGAGATCTCCCCTTTTCAGAAAAGAAAGAAAGGAGGAGTGGATGGGAAGGGAGGGGAAGTGAGGGAAGTGGGGGAAGAACTGAGAAGAAGGAGGGGAAAACAGTCAGACCAAAGTTAGTTAGTTAATTAATTAAAAGATCAGTTTAGTCCCTTGCATGGGAGGTGTGTGTGCGTGCATGTGGTATCTCACTAGTTCCTGCTGCTGAGGAGCTGACAGACAGACAGTAGATGCCTTCTGACCAAGGGAAGATTCAGTTTACTTTAAAAGTGTGGCTCCTGATTAGTCAATCATATTTCACTTGATGGCCACACAACCAAGAGGATATAGATAACATAAACTGGATTTAGTGGGTTATAAAAACACACGAGCACACAAAGTTAGGAATGAGTGGGAAGGTAGGGAAACTTATGGGTGAGATGTGTGTGTAAATATGATCAAAATATATGCATGTATGAAATTCTCAAGTAACAAAAAATATCATATATATTTTTATTAAATAAAAGAATGGGGTATCAAAGTTGATCAAACAGGCCGCAAAATTTATAAGTTTGAAGATTACATTTTGGTCATCCCAGTTTGCATAAATAGACTACCCCAGAGCACCCATGAGGAAGGATGAAGAATTAGGAGCATAGCAATAATCCATGTAGTAACGAATTAGTGCCTAGACTATAGTGCTGGGAAAGAGGGAGAAGACGAGTGATGATTCCCAGGAGACACTCACTGTATTGTTATCTATCACAGCTCTTTTTATACATCTTCCTGCAGAGAGGAGTTACAGGCACACATCACGTCTGGCTAAAACTTAAATTCAAGGCCATTTCAAATGTTAAGAGACCCCTAAGCCACTGGTAATATGATTAGATATAAATAAAATGTTACCTAGTCATATCTTCTGTGCACCACAGGGTCTGTACATCCTCTGGCTGAGAGGGCAGTTTATCCATGACAACAACCAGGAGTAGGACTTGTGGGAGCTGCAGTTCACAGGGCAGGTCTTTCCGGGAATGAAGCCATACATTAATTTAAAATAAACTGGTAAACAACATATCCAAAATATTTTCAGCAGAAATTTGATAGTTTTATATAAAGAAAGTAGGGGTATGACTTAATGACAATGTTTCAATAAAAGTACAATAAATTTTAATTAAAATTTGTAACACAAAATAGTGGTTGCTTAAAGGGAATAACTGTATCTGACATGCCATAATAAAGGAGATGATTTAAATCTGTTTTTGAAGCTTACCAAGCTTACTAGCCAAAACTGCCTGCACAAAAGCCTGGGATCCGAGCAGCTGACTGAGGAGTGAGTCCAGTACCACAAGGAAAGTGCCTGCTATTTCCCCCTGCTGTACTGTAGGAATCTTGGCAGCATACAGGCTTGGAGGAAGCTTGCTGCAAAGATGAAACCATATGCATTCAATAGCCATCTTCTAGATTTACACAGATGTATTTCAAGCTCATGCCACAGTAGTAAAAAATAAAAACATAAAAAAGTGAAGTACATATTTTATAGGAAAAATCTAAAAGTACTGAAATGATAACAGACAGATAAAACTAAATAACAGCTATAATTCTATAGAGAAAACGTTTCCTAGAGAAATCTAGTACTGTTTTGAAGTATTTTAAAACCACATGGTGGTGGTGTCTTATAAAACAATGTAAACAAAAATAACATCGACTAGTAAATCTATGTGAAAAGATAGGACTGACAAATTCTGGCTTAGTTACTTCTATGGAAAGTTGCTTTTAGCAGCTCAGTTGTACTCTCAACCTTCAGGAGGCCAAGGCAGGAAGACTCTGAGGCCAGAGTACAGACTCTATAGCAAACAAACAAAACTAAACAATTTAATTAAAATAAATATAAGGTAAAATAGTTGTTTTAAGATTCGTAAATGCTGAATTTACTATAAATTAATGCTGTTTCTTAGAAGCTAATGCTTTTAAAGAAAGAAACGATATACAACTAAAGGAGTTTAAAAAGACTTTCATAGAAATATCTTGGGAATGGAGTTTAAACTAAACTTCAACTAAAACCTATATGAAACGAAATGTGTACTCAACATTTTTGAAAATACTTGATACTAATTATGGTAAAAATGTGGCAATTATAAGCAACCTGTTTAACAAATAACATTTAAAAGATGCACCCAACAAATATCTGAATTCTTTCTAGTGTGACAAAGAGAAGCTCTTTTCACTTATAGTCAATTATCTGTGTCACTCTGTTCATCTGACCGCCTTAATCCTGTATTCCTTCCTCTGTGACATGTAATTAGTTAACAAGGTGTTTGATTGTTAAGATGAATAAGTAATGAATGAATAAAAGTAATGAAATTAAACAGATACGAACTACAATTACTGAGTAAATACTTTCTTTTTCAATCAAATGATGTACTACTTGAAGAGAGTACTACTGTAATTCTAAACAGAGTGAGAAAGCACTGCCCTTTATATGGCTTACATTTTAACGAGAGGGGACAGTAAGTGAAAAAGTAAACTTGTACAGCAGTCTCCCCATATATATGATTTTAGTTTCTTGAAGTCAACTGTCTAAAAAACACCAAATGGAAAAAAATGCAGGAAAAACCAAAAACAATTGAGTTGTGTGCTGTTCTTAGTGACATGATAAAATTTCACATCATCCTGATCCACCCCAACTGTGATGAGACATCTCGTTGTCCAGTATAGCTCTGTTGTATATATTAGCCACTCACGGCTCACTAGGCGTCTTCTCAGTTATCAGCTCCACTGCTGATATATGGCAGTCCGAGTTTTCAAGATACTTTTTACATAGTAGCCTAAGCCATGTCACAACGATTCTGTCATTCACCTCACCTCATTCAGCTCACATTGAAAAGGTAACTATAGTAAAGTAAAATATTTACGGACAGTGGTTCTCTGTTATTACATACAAACACTATTAACCCTAATATATGTATGTATGAGAAAACATAGTAGAAAAACCAGTACCATTTATCTTTCTGGTAACAACTGTAGGTTTTTAAATATATTCCTCATGAATTGTGGGGTCTACTATAACACAGCAGATCTAAATGTTATAAAGAAAAAAATAATCAAGGAAAATTGTAAATATTACTTTTATTAACCTGAATTGCTGTCTTGGAGGCTTACTACTGAAGCTCACCCCTTCTTTTTCTGAACTCTGGCTGGCTGATTCAACTCAGCTATTCTGGCTCTAGCTCCTCTCCAAGTTGACCGATTGAATCTGCCTTCTCTCAGATTCTGACTGAATTGTTCTACTTGGCCTCAAATTAACTCTGCCATTTGTTCTAATCTTCTGGCTCCTTATTCTCTGGCTTCAATTACCTCTGCTGACCTGCACTGAACTGCATGAACTCATGAACGAACTCAATCCCACTGCACTGCACTCACCACACTGACTCCCAAATGACTAACCAAACAATAGCACTGCCTCTCGACTGAGTAAGCAAACTGACTCTTCCTGTATGCACTTTAAAAAAAAAAAAGCTTCGCTCCTCAGAATTGGGCATGAAGAGCTGGGCATGGAGACTTGGGCTTATCCTATCTCTGACTCATTCTGTCAAATCTTTCTCTGATTCATCACTTTGTCCGCCTCTCAATTAGATGTCAGTGTTTGGGATTAATGTTGTATGTATACTAAAGAATTACAGCCAAAGAGATAAAAGATGTGTACTAAGGGCATGTTACATTCCAGCTGTCACACAGACCTAGATCAGAGCAGCCATTTTACTGGATTAAAATTCCTCTACAGAAAATAAACAGGAAGTTCTCTAAAGTGCCCATTTGAAGACTGAATTGATAGATATCAGGTTCTGGTATTAAATTTAAAGTTCTATTAAGTTAACTTTAGCTATCAATGTGATTAACCCTTAACTAAAGACTTTTTTGAGATAGTTTACAACCCTAATTTAAACCTCACAAAAGTGTAATAAAAATTAGTAAAAACAAAATCAGGACAACATACTGTCCAATGTGAAGGGTTGAGTGTTACTCTCATTCCTTGAATGTTCTAGCTTCCTAAAACCAGCTGAACGACAATAAGGAACTTGTGTGAATACGGCACATGTATGGAGACGTCATACAGGCAACTCTTCTAGGTTCCAACCAGGTAAGAAACTGAGTGTACTTTGTATTTTTTTCAGGCACTTTGTATAAGTTACCATAATCAAAACAAAGTCCCTGAAGGAGATGCTGTTATGTCAGTTTCCAGATGAGAAAACTAACAGCTGAAAAAAGTTCTCCCAACTTACACAGAACTATGCTTTGTTTTATACTGAAGCTACAATAAAACTTTATGGCCAATAAGATGGCTCAGTAGACAAAGGTACCTGCATCTGGATCCAAGGACCTGCATTTGATCCCCAAGACCATATGGTGGAAGAAAGAGAAGAAAACCCTTTTGCAAATTGTCCTCCATACACAGACAGACACACACCCACACAATCATTGCATGTGCATACCCCAAAACAAGCTCATAAAACTAACTTAGATATTATGAGGAAAGGCCCTTCTCCTATCCCATGTCCTTCTATTAACTCTCCCTGAGTCTCAGCCATCTCTTTCCATCTATCATTGCCTATCTGATTCTGCAATTCTTCCTCAGAGATGTTCCTAGTAAAAACTTAAGAGGATAAAGTTTAAAACACCACATCCAAACCATGGGTTGTTCTCATTACTGAGATAAACTCCACAAAAAAAAAAAGAGTATCACTTCATAGTGTTAACCTATACAAAGGTAAAAACAAAACAAGACAAAATAAACCCTTCAAGTTATAAAAAACATTTAGGCATCATGTCAATTGTTTAAAAGACTCTACTCATTCTTCTTATGAATCTACACTAATATGTGTATCAGATTATTTTATACTATCTTATGCCCTTAATAATCTGTTCAGCCTTTGCGACTCAGCTGATTTGATTTTAATTTACTATTTGTCCTGTCTACTGTGTTCTATCTGCTGCTAAAACCTCTACAAATTAACTTTATAATTCCACGTAAAATTTCTAGATCCATCAAAACAGAACTATGCTGACACAAAATGTACAAATACAATATACATATAATTATTTGTGTGTGTGTGTGTGTGTGTGTGTATATGTATGAGTGTATTACACTCATACACAAATGCTTTGGTATTTATCACCATACCAATTATTTATTAGTCACTTTAAAGATCTAGTTAAAAGGTCACATGGACTGTATACTTCAAAAGGGTCCATCTCCCTGTATTTTAAACAAGCAGGTAAAACTTTACTGAAACATTTAAACAATATTAATGTTAATAATAATATTAATATTTTAGTTGAGATAAGCATTTATGTTTACATAAAGAGAGTAATACTGTTACACTTTAGTAACCATAAAGTACCCCTTTTTACCTGTATATCTGAAGATAAAGCTGGTGCAAAATACAGCAAGAATCAGACAGGAAAGGAAGAAATTCCTAAAATAAAGAAATTCTACTCATTCTTTGTTGTCACACAACTTTCTAATTCATACCCCCCACAGATAACATACAGAATAAAAACTTGGACATGTCACATTCAAATATAAAAAGAAGCTTACATGAGACAGAGCATGAGGCTACGCATCCAGACTTGACTATTAGAGCCACCATTACCCACAATTAGCCGCTGCCACTTACTGAGGTCCATCTCTTCTGTCTAGTTTTGGCATTGTTTGGGGAGAAAGTTGTTATTTGTTGTTTGGTTTTTTGTTTTGTTTTGTTTTTGAGAGAGAATGAAAGATCATAAAGTTGGATGGCCAGGGATGTAGGAGAAGAGAGATGTTGGAGGAGGAAAAAAACCAAAAATATTTCAAATCTTTAAAAAAAAAAAAAGACAGACATCAACATGGGAGGGGACTTAGGAAGAAGTTCTGCAGGAGGGGAATGGGAGGGGGTAAGAAAAATTATATCAAAGAATTAATAAAATTAAATTAAAAACATTAACTTGGGCAACAGTTTTTTAAAAATGACTAACATCTATCAATAATAAAACTCCTTTCACTATTTGCTCATCTTTCCTAACAATCTTAGATAACTTATTTATCTTATTCTCATAACTTCAAATATCATAATTATTCTGAGAATACCCAAAGTGAGTCTGTGTGTGTGTGTGTGTGTGTGTGTGTGTGTGAGCATGCACACTTGAAGGGTGCAAACACTTGAAGTTGAACTTAACTAAGAAATGTGGTAGAAATAATTTCTAAACAGTATTTAAATACAAATTAACTTATTTTCTTCAAATGGACTTTGGTTTACAGAAATTGCTTAACTTATAGAAATAATTTTCAGAAAATTAAAATACCAATGATGCTAACAATATAAGTAATATAATAGAAACATAAATAATATTAAACCATAAGATCTTCAAATGAACTACAAAAATGCATTCAAAGGAACTGTGGCAGTCCTGGTACAGCATTCTGTAACCTCAGCACTGGGAGACAGAGATAGGCAAATTCCAGGAACCCACTGGCAAGATACCAAAAAATGGCAAGCTACAGGTTCAGTGAGAGACCTTGCTTCATAAAACAAGGTGGAAAAACAATAAACAGACTCCATGCCAAGTACTGACCACATGTGCACACACATGAAGCCCACCCTGCCATACATAAAAGGACAATTTAAAAATTAGTGTTTCACATTTATGTATTATAAAAAAGAGTCTTACCTTAGTGTAGTGCAAAAGGGAGTTAGCAAAGAAACGACACAATTTCAGTGTTTTCTGAAATAATCTGTAGTCAGCATTATCCTGTTCCAAAAAGAAAGAAATATAAAATTAGCTAAACCTGTAAATGAATCACAATTTTCTAAGACAACTTAGTAAACAAAGGGATTATACTTGTTTATTCTCTGTATTGTTTTGTTCCTACCAGTTAACAAGACATATTTTACAGATTAAATTCTGTATTATTAAATAGGAATTATAACTCCTAATGTTACTGATTTGAAACTGAATAATATAGTTCTTGCTATACGGGGATCAAATTAATCAAAAGATGAAGGTGACTGATACGTAAAAGGTAAAAGAAAAAAAAAAAAGGCAATGGGGAGAAACGCGGATACAACTACCCATGAGTAATCCTGAAAAGTGACACCCTAACTATCTATCCTATTGGATGGGAAGGACTGAAGGCTACTTGATGCAAAGCTTAAAAAGACATGCTACATAGTATTCATGAGCTGGAGAGGGAAGTGGGGTAATAAGGACATTCTCTAACTGCTGATGGAAGCATAAAATAACGCTGTTCATTTATATCAGGAGTTTTCACTGTTAAAATTTGACTAGAACTTTCTAGATCAATATACTATCAAAATACGGCACCAAGTAGGTAATACAATGTTTTTAAGTGTTTATGCTTTACTTAAGTGACCCAAGCATCCATCACAGAGTGAATAAAAATATCAATGGTATATTCATACACTGTAATATAGTATGAAAAACAGGGCAAATGCACTGTCATGACACAAAAATTCCAAGCATGGATAAAGAGTTCAAAATTAGCACCATAAAGTTAAGTCAAACAAATTATCTCTAATTTTGAGAATTATTTCACAGGAAAATAACCTATCTTAAGATTAATATTAGCTGACTATGTTTGGTTCTTTCCCTAATATGGCAAAATCCTAATTTAATCTAATCAAAATCCGAGTGATCCATTAATGGGATAATCATTTACATCTGACTTTCACCACAAACAGAAACAGTTTTCTGCAGTAAAGACTGTGTAAATGGAATTCCTTTATATTATTAACATGAACTGTTATACAGAGAATAAAAGCTGGAGAGACGATCAAGAGATAAAGGTGCTTGCCACATAAGCCTCAAGACGAGTTCAATCCCCAGAATATACATAAAAGTAGGAAAGAACCAACTGCACAATTGTTCTCCGACCCCCACACACACACACCCACCCACCCACACACACACGCACACACACACGCACACGCACACACGCACACACACACACGCACACGCACACACACACACACACACACGCGCACACACACACACACGCATGCATGATGCATGCCACACTACTCCCCCAGAGTAACTTTTTTTTTTAAAAAGAACAGAGATTAGCAGAGGCAGGCGGATTTCTGAGTTCGAGGCCAGCCTGGTCTACAGAGTGAGTTCCAGAACAGCCAAGGCTACACAGAGAAACCCTGTCTCAAAAAACAAAAAAAACAAAACAAAACAAAAAAAAAGACTGAGATTAAAGATGAATCTACACTAATGTCCACTTTTATCATCAGCACAGATTCCCTTAGCAACCTGGCACCACCAGGGTGAGGCAGAACATACCCAGCCTGTTCTCCCCTTCTGGGGGCTCTGCAACTGTGGGAGGCAAAAAGGCAGTTAAGTTCAACACAACTAAGTAGCCAATGTTGATATAAACTTTGCAGTCTGACCCTGAATAGTTGATTTTAGGCATCTTTAATCACAGCATAATTTGGGGAAACTGTTCCTGGTGATATTTAACTCAACCCCTGTGTACAATAAAACTTAACATAAATCCCTTTGAGGAACAAAGTAATTGAAATAAAGATCCAAGTGACTACACTGAAACTCCTAGTATCTGTGACACTTTCCATGAAAATGGGTTCTATAGACTGAGAAAAGCAAGCTTATGATAAGGGTCTCCGTGGGAGAGGAGGATCCACCCTTCACAGACAGAAGAAAGGTCACCAGGTTATTAACCAGGTCCACTCCCAGCCTTCTGGGTAGTAACAGGTTATGTATCCTTTTGTTTGAAGGACTCACCAATATGCTTAACATTCCCCTAGTGCTTATCTGTGAGTACAAGAAAAAAAAATCTACAGAGTGAGTTCCAGGACAGACAGGGCTATACAGAGAAACCCTGTCTCGAAAAACAACAACAACAACAACAACAAAAATCATCTAGACTGGCTGAAGCCTTACTTTTGTTTCATCGCTAAGTAGCATATATTAAATGTATAGCTTTTAGTTCAGTGTCATTATAAAAAAAGAAACAAGTAAATAATATAAATACATTCAGATTCCTACATGATTTACTTAATTGTTAAAATAAGTAGGAAATATAAGCCAGGAAATTATGTTTTTTTCTGAGTTTCAAAATGAGTTACCATATTTCCTTCCCTTAAATACAGTAAAATCTAAATATAATAGAAAATAAACTTTAAGTGGAGACTCCAGATACCCAAGTATGTGCTTATTTTCTAAATAACACAAAAGTTTAATAAGCAATGTATGGAGGCCAGCACTTAGATGGAAAAGGGAGAAGGAATAAGCTTGAAGACACCCTGGTCTAGATCCCTTAGCCCAAGGAAGCACTGGATCAACCTAAGTAAGAATTACATGCGGGGGTGGGGGAGGGTGTACACACACGTGCACTAACACGTGCATGTGCTAGATGACGGGTATCTTTATCTCTCTCCACCTTTATTTTTTAACATGGGATCTCTCACTAAACTTGGAGCTTGTCAGTTTGGCTACAGTAATGGGCCAGTGAGCGCTGGAGCCTCATCTGTCTCCATTACCCAGGCCCTGGGTTTTCAAGCAAGCTTCTAAGGGTACTCGGCCCTCTTGAGAAGCGACCAGTAATCTTCTCAGCACCACTGCCAGAAAAGAATTATAATGGTTATTGTAAGAATTTATTGCCTTAAACTTTACATATTTTTGAAAATGAGTGAATAAAGGTGGATAAAGGTTTATGATGAGAAGCCTGAAACAAAATTTCTGAAACAAAATTCAATCTTTCGGAGATGAGGTCATCACAGCCATAATTAGTAAGTCTAGGCCACACCAAACTTACGAACACTTTTAACCCCTGATGTCTTAAGATGGGAGACACAGGGAAGCATGCCATATGAAGATGGATACAGAGACTGGAATCTATACCAAAGAATGCCAAGGTCTGCCAGCAACATCAGAAGCTAAGAGAAAGGCACCGAACAGACATCCCTGGATAGAACATAACCTTGCTGACACCTAAGAATTTGGTCCCTTTAGAATGGTGAAGATTAATTTTCTGCTGTTTTTAAGCTGTTCAGTTTTTGTTTTGTTTAATGGCAGATCTAGAAGACAGAGAGTAATATATCTACATTCCATACTAGAATTAAATTCGCTGGCTTTACTGTGACACTAAGAAAGCCAGGTACTGGTCCGAATGTGGGTCCCGTGCCATACTATGCTAGAACTTAAGTCTCCCATAAAAGCCCCTCTGTACTCCTGGCACTCACTCTGAGCTAAGCCAGATCAATCCCCCATCTATCCCATCCTACTCCACTCCCCCACGCCCAGGCTCATCACAGGCCTGCAGACTCCAATTCCCCACTCCTCACAGTTCCCAGCGGGATTTGGGAGCATAGGAGTTTGAGAACCACAGCCTTCATCCTCTGCTGTTTCTCACCTGGAGAAACACAGGCTGGGACCCCTTAGACTGCATTTCACTTTCCATGAGCCACCCATTGGTGGCTGGGCACCCCAGCAGCGAGGAAGAAACACAGCCTGAAGCCACTGCATTTGCCTCCTCTGAATTGCACATCAGCGACATTCTAACACCCCAGCAGCAAGGTGGAAACACAGACCATAATTTAGGGTTAGGGTCTTTGAAGAAGTGATTATCTCATAACTGGGGTGAGTGTCCTTATAAAAAGAGGGTGTATCAGGGTGTCTTAGCTCTTTTACCACATGAGGATGCAGCAAGGTGACATTTTTTTGAGCTGAGAGCAAGTCCTCACTATCCATCTGCTATGACTTGATCTTGAACTTCCCTGACTTCAGAGCTGTGAGAAATAAATTGCTATTAACTCCAGATGACTTAGTTTCATATACTCTGTTGTAGAAGGAAAAGTAGAACACCGCAAGATGATTACTGCTTGGAAAAACTCCCTAAATAGCAACAGTGAGCAGCAGAGGGCACTGCTGGTTAGATATAGAGAGTGAAAGACTAGAGACATATAAGCTATCCCAGAACTCCATTTCATTTAGTGAATGGAACTAGTCACATTATCAGCCAGATATGTATGTATGTATGTATGTATGTATAAATGAATATATATTCATAAACAAATACACGCACACATACACAAATAGCTATTCTATCTAGGAACCAAACTTTCTTCCAATTTGCCACTATCGGCTATAAACTATTCTTTGGGTTTTTCCTATCTCCTGGCCAGGAACCTAATCTGACTTTTGAACTACCAGTTGGTGAGACTGTGGCATCAAGCAAAGGAAATTAAAAGAGGGTTGAGACTGAAGACAGGTCTACAACAGAGCTTCTCAGCCCTCCTAACGCTGCGACCCTTTAGCACAGCTCCTCAGGTTGTGCTGACTCCAACCATAAAATTATTTCATTGCTACTTCATAACTGTAATTTGTACTGGTATGAATCATAATGTAATTATCTGTGTTTTCCACAGTTTTAGGTGACCCCTGTGAAAGGGTTGTTTGACCCCCAAGTTGAGAAACACTGGCTTATATGCTAAGGTGGAGAGTTCTCTGCCATTAATACAGAGTACTCAGTAAGTAAGCTCCCCTTTCAGCACTGTCCAGGGAAACGGAAAGGCGACCAACAAGTGAGAAAAAGCAGGAATGAGGGATCTAAAACGAGAGGCGGATGGACAAGAAAAATGTGAGCCTCTTTCTGCAACTACCCCACTTCTGTGTGTTCCTTTCTCACATTTCTACATTCTTTTGCAATTTGTCCTTCTGATTATCCCTGTTCTAGCAGTCGTTGCCACCAGACTGGGAATTTCAATTACACTTAACCCTTTATATTCCGAAGGCTGGGGTAAGGAAGAACACATGCACAAAGGGCTCTCCTGTCAGCTGTAGGCCTGTAAGAGGAGGAGCTGTCTTTACTGCCATTTGGAGAAGAAATATTCAACTCATCTTCCCATAAAAGTCACATATTAGTTGCTGGGTCCATTAATCTTGTAAGTCAGGGATGTTTAAATAAATTTCAAAATACTCTGAAGCAAATGTTAGTGTACACAATTTCCAAGAACCCTAATCTACATGCTTAGAACACAGTCTTATTTCATAAACGTGATGCCAATTCAACACTATAACTTCCTGAAATCAAAAGTAATGTATCTTTCAATTTTAAAAGAATAAACACATGTGCACATGCACACACAACAGAAGGGTTGATAATGTCTGTATTAGGAAGACCTTAAATAAATGTAAAACACAGAAACAATAACTTTGCTCTAGGGGAGAAAAGAACAAAAAGATTCTGAGGAGAACGCTCTGACCAATGACTAAGAACGTAAAGATGGTAGGCAGGTAATGCCAGAGGAAATGAAAGGAGTTAATGTAATAGAGTGCTCTGGGTAAAAATTATGAGCTGTAAATAATTCTATAGATTTTTTTTAACAAAAATTAAAACCCTAAACCATGCTGTATATGTTCAAATAAGATCAATAACTGCCAAAATAATATCTCCCCTTTGTAGTGTCATTGAACTACAGTACCTGTACAGCTGGCTGTGTTATCTGCTCAGCTAACTGTAAACAAGAATGAAAGGAGAAAAGAACGTCTTCACACAAGCTAGAAATTATCTCTTTGTGTTTCAACTGGCTCTTTATAACCGACTGGTGTTTGAGGCTCTGCCTAAGGATAAAAGAGATAAATAAAATCACCAGAAGTGACAAGTGATCACATCAAACAATTCAGGCCCAGAGAACATTTCAACAACACAATGTACAATTCAACAACACATGGTACAATTAAGAGGTGACAACTTTTGAAGTTAGAGGCTAAATGTCTATCTTTGTAAAATATTAACTGAACTTCTATTTGTCAAGCAATCTGCTATGTCTTGAAGATTAAAAATAAATCAAATGGACATAATTTTTGCCCTATCTGTATGGAATATATGGATGGTTATTTTTTTATATATATATATACACACACACACACACACACATATGTGTTTATATATAAACATATATATGTGTGTGTATATATATACACATATATGTGTGTGAAAAAAAAAAAAATATATATATATATATATAAAAAATAACCATCAGAACAGAATTAGTTGTGATAAATGCTAAGCGGAGAAAGTCCTATGTGCTATGAATGTTAATGGTGCACCTTGGAACTAAGGATAAGCAGGAGAGAAGAACAGCCTTTGCAGAGGGGCAAGCTGTGGGAGGCCTGGGACCAGGGAACTTCCTCGGTATGAAGAACTGAAAGCAGAAAGCCAACAGTAGCAGAGGAGCTGGAGAAGAACGAACTGTGTAGAAAGGCTTCAGCTATTACACTCGACAGTGGGAACTTTACGCGGCTGAGTGATATGACCCAGGTGCAACTGTAAAGGTATCAGTCTGAACAGAGTAAGCGGAAAGGACCTAGAGTGGAAGGCATACGACAATGCTGGTTTGGTGGGGTGAGGGTGGCCATGAGCCTAACTCACCAAGCTTGCTTAAGGCTCCTGTGACGAGTCAGCAGTTACCAACAAGGAGGCCATCATTTAGTGCAACACTATCCAGACAGTGCTATTACTGTCCTATTTTAAGATGAACAATCTAAGGTTAATAAATATTAACCAAATGGCCCCAAAACTAGTGATTTCAAGGATTCAGGTACACATATTATGGCTCTTAAATGAGACTGTTATCACTTTTTTGCCAAATTAACATCTTGAGGGAACAAGGAAAGTGCCTAAACTTGAATGGGTTATACTGACCTTTCACAGTTACACTTAATTAACAAACTGGCTTATTATCCTATAGCCAAGGACATCTCTTCTCACCCCTCAGCCTCTAGTAGCTGCTATAGGCACTCTCCCTACTAACCTTTATAAGGCTTCAATTTAAGTTCAAATTATTTGATAAGTAAAATTAGGGTTGAACAACTCAAGTGTATATAACAAAGAGATTACGGTCGGCTCCAAATAGTTACTAATGTGTGAGCTCAGAAATGCCATATTTGATATTGGTAATTATGTAACAATAGTAGCAGTGGGCACATGATTCAGGCATACTGTGGTTCATGGTCCATTATTTCAGCAATATCAGCTAACTAGCTACAACTCTGGGGATTTTTTGCTGCCGTTGTTGTTGTTTGTGTTTTTAAGAGAGCTGTATGGGGAGTTCAGTCTGGTTCGGAGCTACAGGTATAGCACCTGGATCAGCAGCAGAGCCACGAGTGTTTGTACAACCACGCAGGATCAGCATGCAGCAGAGCCATGAGTGTTTGTACAACCACGCAGGATCAGCATGCAGCAGAGCCATGACTGTTTGTACAACCACGCAGGATCAGCATGCAGCAGAGCCATGAGTGTTTGTACAACCACGCAACATTTTTCAAATGTAATCTAAAGACCATTAACTATTTAGAATTGAGATATAGAAAATACAATATGAAAAAAAAACCTAACAAACTTACTTAATAATAAACTTCCAAGTATTGGCATGAAATGCTTGGTCCATACTGGAGATAACAGAGCAGATATCCAATAACGAATGAATAACTACAAAAGGAGGATAAAACAACTCAAGATAATCAACCGTTATATGAAATGACATTCTCTTATATTTAGAGGGATCAAGTGAATGCCTCAATGTGACTGAATTCATGTATGTATTAGTTTGAAAATAACTGAGTCAAATAATGACTAAAAATAAACCTCATACTTTTAGGTTTCAAAAATAATGAAATATTGATTTTGCAGTTTACATCTTCCCAATGACAATTATAACCAAAAAAGTTCAATTGAATAAAAGTTATATCCTATTATAAAATGTTCAGTGGAATAAAAGTTCTGTCCTACTACATACAGTTCAAATAGTCTATCAATTCAATTCTAACTTTAGAAAAATGACACTACTAAGAAAACCTAACAAGAACTGCAACCAATTTACTGAAATCAACTTACACTTCTGGTTGTGTTACCTAGCTGTAAAAATGGCTCCAACTGCCCTTCCTGCAGCCACACTGCCTCCAAGTATAGGTCTCTGACTTGACTGATAAAAGAACAACAGTCAAGGCAAAGTGAGCCAAGATTTGCTGTGCTGGAACTTGTCCTCCCTTGCTATTCTTAGGAGCCCTAAAGCTGTCCGCCCTTAAGAGTGATTGAGCCTCAATTAAAATGCATACGTTGTTCTCACCATGCAAACAGCCAGAGGTGAGTGAAGTTCTTAGCTGCAAATACAAAAATGAGCCAGGTGCATAGAAAATGACTACAGATAATGCCAGCCTTAGTTGCAAGCACATGGAATTGTGAATAAGTAAACATTATTTTAAACCAAAAGATTTTTAGGTAGGTTACTTACAGAGCAAAACGTACTTCGTAAGTGCATAAAATCAACCTATTCTCTTTACACTAAAGTTAGGAATATAATCTTTGCTTGCCTATATTATTGCATTATTTTTAAGATCCTAGATCAAAATGCATTAATGAGTGATGAAATCAATGATATAGGTTATAATCAGTAACTCTGCTTTGTGTTGTATGTGTGAGACAAGGCTTTACTGTGTGGCTCAAGATTCACCTAGAACTTGCAAGTCCTACTGCTTCAGCTTCCCAAGTGCTGTGCAGGCCTGTGGCCTAAACCTTGCTAATAATTAAATTAACAAGTCTGCAGAACAAAATAGTAGTACAAAACCTTGGATTATTTCCCATCAAAGAAAAACAAGAAATAATAGAGTAATATATGTAAAGTGGGTATTCATTATAATAAAGTGTCTGGGTGTACATGTATACATTCATAAGCCCACACATGCACAGAAAATTCCAGAAAGAAATTTAAACTCCCTTTTTCTTTTTTCTCTTTCTTCTTGCTATGGGTTAAGAAGTAAAAGTTTAAGGTTTTCTCAGAATATAGAGTAGCTTAAAGGGTACAGTTACATACATCCTTTATTGCTAAATCTTTTAAGATTTAGGTTACTTTTATACATAAGCAGGAGAGCATGTATCAATAGACACATTACCCTGATGATTTAATC
>JADRCH010000010.1:6463674-6510208 GCA_019843965.1 Rhynchomys soricoides | reverse complement strand
ATTAATGAACTATAGCCATTTTGCATCCTATTGTAATCAATAATTCTTTGCTCACCTTCTACCATCAAAATGTTATTCTCATCTACTGAAGGGCCCAGGCAAACCATGTCCAGAAGTTCCATTAGCTGCTTCTGGAGAGAATAGGCCTCCTTGAAAAGAATCTGGAGAAGGTCTGACACTAGGTGTAAGCGCCCAGAATACACAGATTCGCTATTCTGATTACAAAGTATAAAAAGGAGAGAAACAATTAGATCACAAACAGCTCAAAATTCACATTTTCTTTAATCCATACTATCAGAGACTGAAATCGTAAGTTTAATGTTTTGACAGAATCACACTTATTGAATCTACTTTGATAGATATGAATGTAAAAAGCGTACATTTTGGTACCCCATCACCACGCACAAGACTAGTTAATGAGTAATTTTTCACTTAACCAACAAAACATTGATAGCAAAAACTGCCTGTGTCCTATAAACTCTAAGCCTTACAGCTTTAAAGCTGCCTCAGAAATGTGAAGATGGACTGAGTTAAGTAACCTCCCTCTGCTATCTAACAGAATAATTTCAAGATTCCTATGGTTAAAAACAAATATTTACCATTTTTTTTCTTTAGGAAGGAGAAATACAATTCAAAGAGCCGTATTTTAGTCACCCATGAAACAATGTATGTCTTCTCTCCAAAGAAAAGCCTATCCCAATAACACCAACTAAAATGTAAAATCTTATGCATAAACACTACTCAGCCCTCAACTAACAGTAATCTTCCAGCTTCAACCTCCCAAGTATAACATGTATGCATAAGGTACCAACCCTGCTACCAAAAACTAAAGAGTGACATACATATACATACTCCTACTGATTCCAGGCTATTTAAACTCTTCCATTACTCACCTTACAGTGTACAAATGTACTTTTAATTACATGCAGGATGAATGAAGGAAGACTATGAATATTTCCTAGAAAGATAGATTCCTGTGTAGCACATACATGATGAACACATCCTGTAAGACCTCCTACGATCTGCACCATTGTCTGTAAATAAGGGAAAGTTGATTGAAGACATACTTTTGTATATGCAGCAAAGGAATTAGACAGCATTCTAAGTGCTGGACCCAGAGCACTGAGAAAACACTGTCTCTTTTCGGTGACCTTCACTCTATCAGAACACCACTTAGAATCATGACCCAGTTCAAGGTGCCATCTTGATCTGTCTTCTAAGATACCTAACATAAAGTTATAGAAAAAATTCAGAATTATGTAGGTATTTAAGTCCATAAAATTAATTCCAGCATTAGGCCATTTCAAAAGGAAGGTATGGTTTGTCATTTTGTTTCTTGAAGTCAAGATTTCACTCTCCTACCCAGATTGGCCTCAACTCATAGTAATCTTTCAGCTTCAATCTCCTCCAAAATAAAGTGATTTTACACACACACATACACACACACCCCTATCACTTTTTCTCTTTTTGAGACAGGATCTCACCATGTAACCCAGTCTGCTCTTGACCTCAAGTATCTCTTGCCTTGCGCATGTCTACACACACGCAGCTCCATTCTCTAACACACTCACTTACTTGTAAAATGTTCCTTATGGTAACCTGGATTTCTAAATTTTGGCTGGAGAGTTCTCTGGCTTCACTGGTTAATTCACATATCATGCCATCAAACAATTTTATAGTCTGTGAAAACAAATCAGCTTATAAACAAGAGTAATAAAAATCACTAGAAAAAGACTTATCATTCAAGGAAAAATAAAGACAGAACAATCTTATTAGCATTTCCCTGATAACTAAGATGATGAACATTTCTTTAAGTGCTTCTCAGCCATTCAAGATTCCTCTGTTGTGAATTCTCTGTTTAGCTCTGTACCCCATTTTTTAATTGAGTTATTTGGGTTTTTTGGAGTCTAACTTCTTGAGTTCTTTATACGTTTTGGATATTAGCCCTCTATCAGATGTCAGGTTAATGAAAATCTTATCCCAATCTGTAGGTTGCCATTTTGTATTATTGACAAGTGTCCTTTGCCTTACAGAAACTTTTCAGTTTCATGAGGTCCCATTAATCAATTGTTGATCTTAAGAGCCTGAGCCATGGTGCTCTGTTCAGAAATTCCCCTGTGCCCATGTGTTCGAGGTTACTATCCCCACTTTCTTTCCTATTAGATTCAGTGTATCTGGTTTTTATGTTGAGTTCTTTGATCCACTTGATCAACTTTGTGCAAGATGATAAATAAGGATCAATTTGCATTCTTCTACATGCAGACTGCCAGTTAGACCAGCATCTTCAAAAAGTTTCACCCAGAATTGTTCCTGTCTAAAAGAAATGCTGAGACAAAAATGGAGCAGAGACTGAAGGAAAGGCCATGCAGTGACTGGCCCAACTTGGGATCCATCCCAAGGGCAGGTATCAAACCCTGACACTATTACTGAGGCTATGTTGTACTTGCAGACAGGAGAAGCCCTACCAGCAGCTGACCAAGACAGATGCAGATACTTACAGTCAACCACTGGACTAAGGTCAAGAACCCCTATGGAAGAGTTAAGGGAGAGTGAAAGAGCTGAAGGAGATGGTAACCCTATAGTAAGACCAACAGTCTCAACTAACCAGATCCCTAGAAGCTCCCCAAGAGTAAGCCACCAACCAAAGAACATATACAGGCTGGTCCCAGGCCCCATATGTAGCAGAGAGCCGCCTTGTCTGGCCTCAGTGGAAGACAATGAGCCTAATCCTGTAGAGACTTGATGTGCCAGGGAAGGGGGATGTAAGGGTAAGGGGGTGGGTGAAGAGCACCCTCTCAGAGGAAATGGGAAGGGAGTGAAGAACTCTGGGAGAGGGGGGCTGGGACAAGGCAACATTTGGAATGTAAATAAATAATTAAAGAAATAATAACCTGATTATCATTAGTAAAACCTATTCACTATCACAGTTACTCACTGTTCCTAATTTAAGAGTAAACATAAAATGTATTTCTATAATACAGACTTGTAAACAAAGCCTTGAGCTTGCTTTGCTTTTGATTTCTGTTGTGTCAAATTTATTTAAAAATATAAATAGAAAAACTCATTCAAAGTTCATTTGGAGGAACAAATGTAAGTACTAGTCTGTAAAATAAAAGACAACAACTTTAATCAACCAAATTTCTTCGTAGTGGCAATGAATTTATACTGAATCTTCAATGAATTCTTTTATATACCTTGTTTGTTTTTGGTTCTTGAAACAGGGTCTTTCTATGTAGCTCCGGCTGTCCTGGAACTCTCTACATAGTAGATCAGGCTGATCTTGAATTCAGATCTGTCTACCTCTGCCCCCCAATTGCTGGGATTAAAGGTGTGTGCCACCTTATCAGGCAGCACGCACTTATATTTTGACTAGCTCACCATTTTAAATATAAGAACCACTTTATAGTAGTGAACTCACAAATAAAAACATCATGCCTTTAGATTTATGTAACTACTCAGTCATCTGGCCCCAAACTCCACAATGAGCTGCTACAGTACAGAACAGCTTTATATACAAAAAGCCTAGCTGTAATATACCCCTATTCTATGAAGGATATCTCAGATTAGTGCAAAGGTTGAACTATCTTTACTACTTAGTTGTACTTAAGTATGCTTGATATACTAGAAAAATAAGAGTTAAGAAAATTAGAAATGTATTATATAAAGTTGAGACTAGGTTTTAATAACTTCTATGGTGTGTAAATTAACATCAAAACTGTACCTTTGGTAAAACTTGGGAAAACAACGTCTCTTCCAGTGTCAGGTGGTTCATATGAGGCAAAAACATTTCAACAATGATTTTCAAAATTCCTATAAAGCGAAATAACATTTTGTAAAACTATCATACCACGTTAGTAAGTTACTGCCCTTTATCAAATATGAGACTATATAAGTAATGCCAACCTAAAGTTTTGAAGGCTTTAAATACCATATTCCATAGAGAAACTATTAAGCATTTCAATGTAAAAAGTATATTCAAAAAAAGAAAACAAAAACAGCAACTGAAAAAAAAGCTAAATAAGTTAAATGGGTGTGGATACACCTACTCAACAGGATCTACCACAATTAAAATACATTTTTTAAAAAATGTAAATTTCTAAAATGGTAAAAATTCCAACTTTAACAATTATATAAAGAGGCATACATGTCTCATAGCTGGGCACCAGAAATTTAAGGAATGAAATGACAGTTCCCATCATAACTTTTCTCTGAAAGTTCCTTTGTCTGTGTACATATTTGTATGTGTGAGTGCACACATACATGTACCATAGCATGCAGAGACATTAGAAAACAATCAACATTTCTTATAAGGAAGTCTTGAAAAGAGATGAAGATGAGAGTAACCGTTTTCCAAAAGACAAATTTGTCATCATCTAGATCTAGAGTCCAGACAGTGAGCCTTTTCTAACTTGAGAATATTTTCTAAATGACACTAAACACGTTAAGAGGTTGAACATTATAACAGACTGACATGGTATTATTATCTTGGTCCCATCATAGCAAAACATTGAAATTTTTATTGTGCTTATACATCATCAAAAATGAAATTTAAAACTTAAAAACGCTATGATCGGAAGGAATTGGCTCATTTTATGTAACAGGAAGTTACTGAAGTTATAATAAAAAGATTAAAGCTAAAGGTAATATAAATATGTAAAGTCTACTGGTATACATATACACAATATCATATATACAACATAATCTACTTACGGATATGTTCAATCCAGCTTTCAGAATGCTGATATATAGAGTAAAATATAGATTAAGGAACAAATTCAAAAAGAGTGCTTAAAATTTACCCATAATCCCTAAAAGACTGAAATTATGCCCAAATCCGTGGCTTTCTTTTTACCTTTGAAAACTTAACATTTATCAGGTGAACAAAGATTTTGTGAAAATATTTTAAGGAAGGAATTTCTAAATTACTTAAGGCTAAGGAACTTTCAAACTCAGTGTAGTCATGAAATGCGTATGACTGACGGAAGAAAGCACGGTACAATCCAGAGTTCAAGTTTCAGAAACTCTCCTTCACACTTCTGTTTGCATCTACATTAACTCCCATGTTACTTACACGCCTTTGAACTTCCACTAAGTAATGGTTTCTGGAGGGGTGTGCGTCTGTTTCTGCGCGTGTAATTTTATATAGAAGGTAGGATCAAAAACATAAAGCTAAAATCACCTTTTAACACGAAGGGAGTCGACTTCCCGTTACAAACACAAGAGCGTTTACACTAATTATTCTTTGCACCTGACTCCACACAATTACAACCCGATTAAAGCCAATTATCTGAAGCCTTGCAACTAGGGAAACAAGTTCAAAAGAGGAAAGCATTTTTGTTTACAGACCATCTTTGAAGACATGGTACCACAGAAGAACTATAACTATATCCTTCAGCTCTCACGCTTCATCCAGATACTAAGCACCAGCGCTGGCATCTCCCACACTTAAGCAAGTGCGGCCTAGGGAGAAACTTAGTAACAGAGTAAGGTATGAAAGCGCCAATCATCTTCAAACGCTCCAGTCGCAATCGTCCAACAATGCCTAGGCCTCAACCCACGGTCGTCCTCGCTCCCTCCACCATCACCTCTTAAAAGAGGGTTCGAGTCCCAGGCCGCCCGCGTCGGGAAAACAACCCAGGAGAACGCTCGCGACACGCCCCCCTCAGCGCCCTCCAAGGATATGAGGAGCCGGGGCAGCACCGAAGGCAGCTCGCGACGGCACTTCTCCTCCGGCCAGCTGCTGAGTTCCTCGAGCATGACCCCGTTCGCCACCACCGCATCGTCCTGCGACATTCTTTCGTCCCCAGACGAACGAATCCGCACGACTCCCGCCACAGCTTAGAACGCCGTCCCAGCAAGCTTTGAGAGAGCTCCGCCCACACAAAACCATAGAGAGGAGGACTCTCGCCCCCAAGCGTCCGAGCCTTCTCTAGCTGTTGGAGGACTCATCTCTCTGGTGTTCACCGTGGGCTGCGGGCGAGCTTAGCCGGGAGCTCCGTGTGCGGCGGACTTCATTCACCCTGGCGTCTGACTTTACAGTGCTGAGACCAGAAGTCATCAGGTTTGATATCCTCAGTCCCGGGGGACTTTGAGACTACGCGTAGTTTCAAGGGTGACCTGGGCTGAAGCCAGGAATGATTCTACTCCACTGTGAGGTGCGTTCGAGAGTAGGAATGATTTTACTGGCGCGCGTGCTTCCGTTTGTACTGCTCCTGCCAAGTGAGCAAAGATCCCACCGTCCAGAAATGTGCAAATTAAAACGGGTGTTATGGTCTGGCATATTGCTGGAAATGTTTCTATACAATCGATTATACTTCCTACAGTCCTAGTCCTAGTCACGTAAGGTTTAGAACTACATACACATAAATATACCGCTTGGATGAGTTTACACACACCAGATCACATCTGGGTGTGTTTGAAAATGGATGCCCCACTCACTCAAATAAGACCTTAAACTGTTTTGCAAGGCAGAGATGAAGATGTGTCGGAAATTTAGTGAGTACTGGGCATAAGGAAACTAAAAGATCAAGTAGCTAGACTGTCCTGTCTAAAAATCTTGGGCTTTATTGTTCTGGTGAAGGCGGTGGCTGCTATAGCTGTTCCTTTGTTTGTTTTTATATTTTATCTTCTACTTTGGAATACTTAAAGCATCTGTGCATTTTCCTAAATCACACACACACACACACACACACACACAGCCTTTTTTTTCCCCTCCTAAATCATTTTCTTTTTCCCCCCTCCCTTTCCAGAGCTGAACTGAAAAAGGAGCAAAGGAGTCTGAAAGGTCTTTGGAAGGCCCTCTAAATATATCTGGTGGTGTATAAGCAGCTAACAGACATTGGGCCCAACAGAACTAATTGACTGTGTGATCAGTTATACCATTAAATTCTTTCTAGAGGTTGAAGCATCATCCTTTGATTAAAAACTGTGTGCGTGCATGAAGAGGATGGCCTTTCAATTCAATTTCAGTATAGAAGAAGATCTGGAAAATAAATTAACATCCCTTGATGATGAAACTTGTGTCTTAAAAAGCCAGAAAGGAAAGCAGGACAAAAAGCAGTCTACAGAACTGCTGGGCTTGCCTCGGGATCACTCATGGAAATGCTCCTCACTGGGAAATGCGGCTTCCTCTGAAGACACTGACAGCCCACCCAGTCCTGCTGACCGGTCAGGTGACCCAGAAGCATGTGAAAAACAGCCCTCCTTAAAACCTGCTAAAGAACATGCCATGCCTAAAGATTTGAATCAAGCCTTAGTAAATAAAGTTTTGGAAATGTTGCCAGGTCTCCAGCATGTTAACACAGCAGTAGTGAAAACCATCTCTTTGAAAGAGAAATTCCCTGGAGAAAATATAGTTTCAAAAAGCTTTTCTTCTCATTCTGATCTGATTCCAGGTGTTTATGAAGGAGGCTTAAAAATCTGGGAATGTACCTTTGATCTCCTGACTTACTTCACAAAAGCCAAAGTGAAGTTTGCAGGGCAGAAAGTGTTGGATCTTGGCTGTGGATCTGGATTGCTTGGGATAACTGCATCCAAAGGAGGGGCTAGAGAAGTTCATTTTCAAGATTATAACAGTTTGGTGATTGATGAAGTGACCTTACCTAATGTAGTTGCTAATGTCCCTTTGCAAGATGACAGCAATGACATAAAAGAGCCAGATGGGAAAAGACAAAGGAAGTCAGAAGTAGGTCAAGAAATATGTAAATGTCGGTTGTTCTCTGGGGAGTGGGCTGAGTTTTGTAAGCTTGTATTGAGTGAAAAGCTGTTTGTGAAATATGACCTCATTCTCACTTCAGAAACCATTTATAATCCAGATTATTACAGCACTTTGCATGAAACATTCCTCAGACTCTTGAGTAGGAACGGCCGGGTGCTTCTGGCCAGCAAAGCACATTACTTTGGTGTTGGGGGTGGTGTTCATCTCTTCCAGAAGTTTGTAGAAGAAAAGCGTATATTTGAGACTCGAACACTTGAAGTAATTGATGAAGGTCTCAAGAGGTTTCTAATGGAAATGACTTTTAAGTGCCCCAGTTAATATGCACTGAATGGCATAATGAAAGAAAAAGAATAACCCAGAACTTGTGACTGTTCAATTTCTTTTTTACTGTTATTTTTTTCTGAAACCATGCTGTTTCTATGTTTTTGCTTATTGAAATAATAAGCCAAGTATAGTAGTAGTAGCCACGTGTTTTCAAGTTTCCCTGAGAATTTAATGAGCTCTGGAATTACTTTGTGTGAAAGTTCTTTTTCCATCTTTATTCTATTTGATCTTTCTACAGTCTCTAACACTCCATAACCATGTTCCCAGGGAATGGTCCCATTTCTTACCAAGCTTGTGAATCTTTCTGCAGTCTTTAGTAGTTCCTTGTCTTCCTGAAGTGCCTGGCTAGATCATTAAGGACTTGCATCCCTGAATAATACTCACCTCAAGCATTTGGCCTGAAGGCCCATGTTAACTCAGAAGACTTTTATTGATTTGCATTATGTTAAAGTGTTAGCATGCTAGGCAGTTGGATGTGCATTAAGATGAACAAACAAGAATCTGTTACAGAGTGTGAAAGTGGCTGGGGATGCAGCTTGGTGGCAGTAGGCTCCATTCCAAAACCTCAACAAGAAGTAAAATTGTACAGGTGGTAATGGAAGGAACAGTATTTGAAGTTAATCTCTCACTGATGTAAGCCAAGTATGAGACCCTGGGACCTTGATAGGAGAAAAAAATAGGATGATGTCAGGTTCTGGGGATATAAGATCCTCAAGAAAGAAAGGGAAGACGGAAATGTACTGCTTTGGCTGACTCTGGTACAAATATTTTCATATCTCTTCCAAAATTGAGATCTGCTGTGTTGGGATAATCTTTTTGTACATTGTATGAAGGTGTGCCTCTGTCCTCCCTCACCTGCCTAAGGCACCTTCTGTTTGTTTTAATAAAGAGCAAGTGGCCCATAGCTAGGCAGGAGAGGATAGGCTTGACTTACAGCAGAGAAAGAAACTCTGGGAAAGAATCAGGTGCAAGGCTTTCACCAGCCATACAGGAAGGAACAAACAGATGTCAAGGTAATGGGCCACATGGCTCTGCCATGTGGCAGAACATAGATTAGTATAAACGGGTTACTTTAAGTTATATGATCTAGTTGGGAACAAACTAGCTAAGACCACGCTTTCATAAATAAAAAGTCTCTGTGTCATTACTTGGGAGCAGGTACCTCAGAGCCAGTCTGGCGATACTGTCGTGTTATCTAAACTTTCTTGGAGGACCCTAAAACACACTATACCTTGGACTTAATGTAATATTTATTGAAACCGTGATGACATACCATTTTTGTGTAGTATTTTACTTAATTATAATCTTGTATGTCATCCCCTGTTTAATTATGATTTGTTATTCCCGGTTGTGAAAGCTAATGTGTTTGCAGCATTTATTTATACACAGCTGATAAGAGTTACATAATATTATTATTTGATAGTTAAATAATAATAATAATAGTTAAATATTTTATTATTTAACACCAGTAGATTAGGCTATGATAACTTCCTTCAATTTATAGGTAAGTTGAGACTCAGTTAAATTGTACCTACTCAAACTTTTTACCTTAAATCATAATGTTTTATTTATTTTGTGTGTAGGGGTAGGTCTTGCTTTTTAGCACAGACTAGCAATCAACTGACTTGGACAAGCTGACTTTTAAATCACAGTAGTCCCCTGCCTCAACCTCCTTAGTGTTGGGTTTATAGGCAAGAGCCATGAGTAACCTGTCTTTGAGTCAGAATCTTAAGTCCTGAAAACTCTAGTTTTCAGCATGTAGAAATATCAACCTATGAGTGCCTGTTTTGATCGTAAATCTTGATACTTTTATTCAGTAATGACAGTTAAACATACATCCTTACAATTCATATGTAATCATGTGTTTTCCCAATTGTTTTATTGCTGGGGGCCTTCTCTGACAGAGAGAAGAGAGAGGGTTCTTGCTGACAGGGTGGCCCTGCAGGGGAGATAAGGAGTCTGGGAGAGGAGAGAGTGAGTCAGGAGATGGTTAGGGGAGTTTTGTACCTCTGACTTGCTATCATCAATCAGGCCTTTGACTCAACATCAGGCAGTTTCTGCTGCTCTGACTGACTAGCAACCAGGCACTTCGATATTTATACAAGGTATACAAAAAAACAAGCTAATGATTATCCACCTGGTACAGAATGTATGTTTGACTTTTCATTACATGTCCAGGGTTACAAGTCCAGTCATAACTAGAAAACATAAACAGAATAGATTCTTCTCGTTATTGTTACCCTATAGCTCAAATCTAAAGAATGTCTCTTCCAAAGCAAACACATTGTATTATATGACAGCCTGCTTTTAGGCTGGCAGTACTTGTTGTTTGAAAGCTTTCCAGACAAACAGAAACTATCTGAACCCATCTTCTTATGGATAGCAAATACTAGTACCTAACTTCTTTAACTATATGCTTCATCATGTACAATATAAAGTAGGAAAACTTTATTTTAGTTTGTTATCTTATTTATTGAATTTTATTACTTCAAAAGTGTACATTGTGTGTCCCCCTATCTTTAAACTATATTTTAAGAGACTGCTAACCCTATAATAAAAAGAGAGACCTTGAATCTGTAACCTATTTTTTCTGGCCAGTCAGAGTTTGTCAATTGTCTCAGTTTGCCCTGCATCAATTATATTGTTTGAGTTAGCTCAGAGGCAGATACCCCAAGAAGATTCCTGGAGTAATGGCTTCATCTAGCTTTGCTTAATGATCTCCAGGGCATATGGAAGACTTCCAAATAGTGGCCAGATAGAGTTAATTTTAGGATTTTCCTAAAAATACTCGGACATAATTTTTCTCAGGAAAAGACATAAACTGAAATAATGCAGAAAGTCCTCAAGAATGCAGCATGCAGAGACCAAAAATTAGAGACAGAAGGACAGCAGTTGTAATAATCCCCTCAGCTTTGGTGGAATTATGTCAGGCAGCTGTGTTGGCTTCGTGACTCTCGCTGTTTCCAGTGGATATGGCCACATCATTTCATGAAGAAAGTAAATCGAATACTTTGACTGTCATGAGATAAATCCACAGGTATAAAGACACAGAAGACATAAAGTGTTCCAAATTCTTGAACAGACATACTATTGTCAAAATTGCCACAGCTAACAATTCCAGAACCCCCCCACCCATAGACACAGACACACATATACTAGACAACAGAACAAAGTCTGTTTTCTAAGCCATGGATGAGTTGGCTAATTGTGGAGTTACAAAGCACTAGATGTCCCTTGATGACCAGTATTAAAATTTTTGAGGCAAATAAGAATTGAGATAAATTCTCCAGGTAAATTGGTGAGGGGTCATCCATGAGGCCTTTCTAGAAGCAACTGATGCTCGGCACACAATTTCAGCTTGTAGAGTGAGGTCTCAACAAAACATGATAACAAAAGTGAAATTGAGTTCTGGGAACTAAATTAATACAATCATTAAAGATCATTCTAGGGATAACAACCCAAAGGACTTTTACCCAAGACAGCCCAAGTCAGTTGACTACAAAAAAATTGAGATAGGAATTTTGGTTACAAATCCGTAAAACAGGGCTTGTAATAGTAGATCTATAATTTTTTGAAGAATAAGTTAATGTTGGTTATCATGGACCAATTACATTTTCTTTGAATTCCTCTTTAAGAATTTTTTTTTTAGATTTTAGTGTGTGTATGTGTGTGTGTGTGTGTGTGTGTTATACACATGAGTGCAGTGCCCATGGAGTGGGAGTCCCAAAGAAGGCATCAGATGCCTTCGAGCTGGAATTACAAGCACTTGTGAACCACCCTACATGGGAGCTGTGAACCAAACTCAGGTCTGTTATGGATAGCCCTGGGGTTGCTTGTATTTTGATGCTAATTATGCTCTCCTGAGGGGCTTCGGCAAGGAGTGAGTTATGTACTTGTAGTTATGATTTCTTGTGAACCAATCCCCTAATGAATAAAGGAGCCCATCACTGAGCAAGTAGGAGGGACTTCCAGGTTGGAGAGGGGAAGAGAGGAAGGTGAGAAAGGCCCCTTTTTGGACAGGTACAGCATGAGGACAAAATGTAGCTACTAGTGTCTCCTGGTTTCAATGGTGAATCCATCAGGATTGACCACCAGAGAATTTAGATTTAATTAGGCTTACAAGATAGGATTTTAGTTGTGCCCAGAGATTGAGTTACCATTATTTCTGAACTAAGTTTGTGTTGTGTTTTCCTTCACACGGAGGCTTGTCTGGGTTCCAGAGAGAAAGGTACAGCTGCAAAGTGTGGGTTTGCCTGGTGCCCCACAAAGGCTGGCGTGGTAGCAACCTGCCAGTGGGAACCTAGCAAGCTTGGTGGAGAGATCGTGGAGCTCTGATTCAGAGTCTCCACGAGATAAAACAAGTCAGCCCTTGCCCACCAGGGCATGGCCTTGCAAGAGCAGCAAGCGCTCTTACCTGCTGAGAAGGCTCCTCCACCCCTCTCTCTAAGACTCTGCATAATGTTTAGCCCCCATGCTTTCCCAGTTGGAGAGGAAGCCCTGCTCACTTTTGTTGAAACGTAGGTTTATAAATCTTAGTCCAGCAGTTGGAGAAAAATCTAAGTTTTAGAATTTAGACTGCTCTCTGTGGTCTCCATTCTCACCACACATCCACTCTGACCCCACCCCTGCCCCTACTTTTTATCACCTCATCCCTAGGTCTTCTTTTGGAAATTCAGTGTTGTGGACTGCTAAAGGTGAAGGAGAGTGCATCTCACGAATATGTTTCTAAACTAACTGCCCCACATGTGTTTGTCATTTTTTGTTTGTTTGTTTCTTCTGTGAGCCCATGCCAAAGGCTAGACCTTCTGTTTTGGACAGCTTTTTGTTTGGGAGTCAGAAACCAAGCATTGGGGATTTCTCTATGCTCACTAAGAACTATGTCGCATGCAGTCACAATTAATCTTCATCTTCATTGTCAACTGGATTTGGAATCCCCCAGGAAACACACCTCTAGGCATATCTGTGAGAACATTTCCAGAGTCTTAACCAAGAAGGGAGCACTCACCTTGAATGTGGTGGCACTACCTCCTGAGTTGTGATCCCAGATGAAATGAAAGAAATAAAAGAAGCTGGGTGAACATCAGCTTCCTGCTTTCTAACCTATCAAGACATAAGGAGTCCTAGCCACATGCACCCACCTCCTTGGACACACTGTGTTTTCACTGCAATGGTGAATTATTCCCTCTTAAACCACGAGCCAAAGTAAATCCTCTTAAGACACTTCTGACAGGCATGTGTCACAACACTTAACCAAAGTAATGATATTCGTGCAATAGCTGCACAACATGTGCTGGAGGCTGTGGGGCAGGTAAGATCCTGCCGCTCACCAGAGAGTGAGTATGGAGAGGAACAAGCATGTCTTATCTTTGTGGTTCCCTCTGAAGTGTTTCATTCAGATGCTTAATAAGTACTTGAAAAGGAATATCCAGGAAAGTATGATACCATGAACCCAATGCTTTGCCAGAATATCCAGACCTGTTACAGCAGCCTTATATTTGCTGGCTTGAAACTTTTCTCTGGGTAAAAGCTCAGGTACTGGGTGATGATAAGAGCAGCTCAGCAGAGAAAGTTGCCCTACAGTCTAAAAGAATCCAGATATGCAACTTCTAGAAGTTTCCACAAACTCGATTCTGGGTTTATTTTACACAACACAAAAGCCTATAGAACTTGTGGGGTGGGGGGAATACAATACAGCTAGAAATTTGGTTGGCTCGCTGGCACACCACATTCCCATTATCCAAGAGTCTTCAGCAAAGGGCACGTTGTTCAGTGATTTGTTGATGTTTCCTGGCTTTCCACAAACAGAACTCTTCACTTCCTGTTTGCTTTGCTGAGCTCAAACTCCTTCAGAATTTTCATAAGAACAATGTCTAACCCCTGGAAAGCACAGAGGAACGTTTTTTCTAGGAAGGGTGGTGCAGATGTTTAAACACCTCCATTTTGCTCCTTTAACAGGAAATGCATCTGTGCTTGAATATTAGCATTAAAATAACCACATTCTCAACTGCTTTTCATTTTCCCTAAATGAGAGATGATGTCTTAGTCTCTAACCTCCCTCCCTCAAACTTCACAATGTTATCTTGACCCTAAAACACTTCCATATAAAGAGAAAAGGTTAGGTCGGATTTAAATTTGTGACACCATTTTGTCCCTTTTAATTTGTTTGCTATCATTTGTGAGTATCATGTAGTTTTAGTCTGTTAGATCAAATGAAGCAAATCCAGAAGCTAAATTTAAATACTTTTCCTCATTGTTCTGGAACAAGCCAGCTACTTTAACTTACAGAGCACTTACATTTTTCTAGAGGACTTCAGGAAGAATTAAGTTCCCTCAACCCTGTGCGCATTCTCATTCTAACAAGAATTCACTGAATATTGCCTGTATGTAGAGTTGACAATGTCTAGTCTCAATAATGTCAATTAGTGATATTTCTTTCCTGTAAGAGACCATTGCCACCATGTTGAATAGTAAGTCAGCCTACTTCCAGTTCTACTGCATTTCTCCTGGGCCTTTTATAAAAGCAGAATAATTATCCAGACATGTCCCCAGTCATATCTGTGCTCTGTGTGTCATGTTTTACTGTGACATGTGCATTTCCTTTGTTAATCAAGGGACTTTGTCAAGTTTCATTTATAATAGGTAACATATTTGGCAAGGGGAAACAGAACAGTAGATAATTGACAACTTTGGTTCAAGCATCTCCACAAAAGGAGAGATACACAAATAGCCAAAGACCAAACAAGCTAAATAAGGCATAAGGTAAGGAAAAGGTAAATCATATTTGTTTTTATTAATTAAATTTTACAGTGGGGGCAGGCGTGGTGGTGCACACAGTTAATCCCAGCACTTGGGAGTTCCAGGGCATCCTGGTCTATATAGTTAGCTCCAGGTCAGTTAGGATGGAATACAGGATTAAACAGTCTGAATACTGAGTCTTTAAATAAACAAACAAACAAAGCAGAGTAGCAGGGAGTACTGATAAAGGTAAGATGGCTTCCCCTACGCCAGAAATTAGGGAACCAAGAGATTGTCTGGAGTTCACACAATAGTTGAACTTTTAAACAAGAAGTAAGTTGGGATCACCAATGACTCAATAAAAAGGAGAGACAATTAAGCGAGGGGCTTAGCAAGATCCTCCAAGAAGCACTGAAGACAATCCAGCCTCTCTGAACCCCTTGCATAACACTTTAGTGGGAGTTTTGTATTATGGACCTATGCACCTAACTTTTTACGCCTAAAATAACCTACATTCCAATTGGCACAAGACAGGACCCATATAGGTTGCCCCAGTGTTCTAATTAATTTTACATTCTAGCACTCTCAATAGCACACCGTGAGTTTGGGAACAGAGCTCAATGGATAGAGCACTTGACTTGGAAGATTGTGGCCTGGGGTTCAATCCTTAGGACTAAAAGGTAGAATATACTGGTTATCCTCTGCAAATTTAGGTCAAACTTGTGGCTGTCTTAGGACTTCATGTTTTTGTGGAATGAGTCATGAATGTTTTGAAGAAAAAGTCACCTACTAAGCACCAACTTCTCATGTATTAGACACTGAGCTTATAGCTGGGATAGAACCACAAATACATTTTTGTGTTTGGGAAGAATTACTCTAGGTTAGGTATGATAGCACAGCCATGAAACATTTAATGAGGATGTTTCATATCTTATGTGTGATCTTTGAGCTCCATGGCCAACTGGACAGGATTTAGACTCACGTGAGAGAAGCATTTCTAGGTAGGTGACGATATCAGCTAAAGAGATTTAGCTGCTCAAGAGGTTAAGGATTGATTGTGGGCAGAACCACCCCAGGGGATAGGGCCCTGGACTAAAGAAAACAAAAGATTGAGGAGCTGATTGGCCCTGTTCTTCTGTGCTTCCTGGCTTAGATGTAACATGAGCAACTTTCTCATGCTTTGGCCACCAAACCTAGAGACTCCTGACTATCACACTCTTCCCAACAGGATGCACTAAACACTCCCAGAACGAGTCAAAAGGAACCCATTATTCTTTAAGTTACTTCAGCCTGTTGTCATGTCATTGAGAAATGTAACTAAAATACTCTGCAAGTCTCTGATAGAGCCATCTTGTTGCGCTAAAAAGTAAAATCAGGTGATGACATGGACAGGAAAGACATCTGAGGAGGAAGGGGAAGGTAATTCCCAGTGTCAGTCCTGGGCACAACCACATGAGTAGATTTTTGTACAGAAACAGAAATTGGAAAGTTTATCACAAAGCTAGGATATCTTTCCTCTTTTCTCTTGACTCAGGATTTCCAGAAACTATATTTAATAGTGAGGATACAGGTGGCTCTACTAAGGCTAGACTGCTTTATGAGGAACCAGAGGCTGAAGACGGGTAACTTCAATCTCATACTTGGAACATTAAGTAGAATATCTTCTTCCTTTTTAAATTATGGCTTCCATTATCCCACTGTCAACCCCAAAAGCCAGCGATTTTATTTCATTGGGGAAGAAGCCTAATTTCCTGGTCTATACATATGCAAGCAAACAACTAACAAGAACAGAAGAGCAGCAAACAATGGCAGCATTGGGACACTTCTAAAACAGAGAGGGGGGAGGAGACATCATAGAGACAATAGTTGTCTTTGTGCCAAGCTGTTCATCAGACTGAGGCAAGAGTGAGGATGGATATTGAGAGATAGGCTGGAGGCAAAGTGCTGATCTCTGGAACATGTTAATTCATTAATTCATTGAGTATTTTATGAACACCTGCTATCAGAGAAGGATTTTTCTAGGTCTAGGATACAAGAGGAAATTTTGCATTTGTAATAGGCTCCAAGGTGATTCAATGGTCCTGGATTGTGGGGAACACCCTAGGTAACCAAGCGCCAGGCCATTGGGTAACAGGACCTCCATCAGATTTTAAGGTGGCTCAGTGATTAACACTAATTAGCCTTCTAACTCACAACTGTAATCACAGTACTTGGAAGGATAGGCAAGAGGATCCAAATTCTAGGGTTTCTTCGGCTGTACAAAACATTTGAGGCTTCACTGACTTAGAAGATGGACCATCTAAAAGGGGTTTTCATCAAATAAATATCTCCAAAATCTCATCTTAACAATTTAAAATACATCTTCTATAGGCCCTTTTACCTGTTGTTCTTTTTATTTAAAAAAAAATTGAAGCTGGGCATAGCTGCACACACCTTTAATCCCAGTACTGGGGAGGCAGAGGAAGGCAAATCTCAGTGAGTTGAAGGCCAGGCTGGTCTGCATAATGGGTTCCAAGACAGCCAAGACTACACAGTGAGGCCCTGTCTCAAAAGGTAGTTCATGCACATATCTAACATGTTTTGATTAAATCCCTCCTTTTTACTCACATCACTTTTCACAGCAAACTCTCTCTCTCTCTCTCTCTCTCTCTCTCTCTCTCTCTCTCTTTGTGTGTGTGTGTGTGTGTGTGTGTGTGTGTGTGTGTGTGTGTGTTTAAGCCACTAAATCTTCTTAAGGGCTACCTATATGTGCAAGGGTGTAGGGCCATTCACAAGAGCATAGGTAGCCTCTCAGAGGCCACATTTTAAAAGAAAGCTGACTGTCCCTCCCCCAGTTGCCATCACTTGTCAATAGCTCCTAGCTAGAGATGAGATTTCATGAGCTGTTTCCTATTCATGCTCGGATTCTGGCTGTCCTTATCTCATGCAGGTCTTGTGCATGCTGTCACAGCTTCTTTGACTTCCGGTGTGCAATGGTACTGTTGTTGAAGACACCACAACCTTTGGCTCTTACATTTTTCCTGTCTCCTCTTCCAGGATAAGCCCTGAGTTCTGTGGGGGAAAGATGTGATGTAGACACTCCATTTATAGCTGATCATCTCAAAGTCTCTTATTCTCTGCATATTGACTACTTGTGGGTCTGTGTATTCATTGCCAACTACTCCAAAAAGAAGCTTCTCTGATGAAGATGTAGTAATCTATGGACTTAATAATAAAAAGCATAGGGGGTAGTTTATTACTATGACCATTTAGCACAATAATCAAATTGGGTTCTCTCCTAGGGCTCTTAGTATAGCCAGTCACTGGGATTTGGCCCAGTTGATGATACCAGGCAAGACTTTTGTCTTGTGGAACATGCATTAAATCTTTACGCTCAGATAGTGATTGGTTACTCCCGTAACATTTGTGCCAATAAGGCATATCTTACCAAGCCAGTTATTATTGTAGTTTATGTAGTTCACAGCTGGGTAAGACTATTATTACTTTTCTACCCCCAGTAGTATGCATGGAACCTTACAGCATTATGAAAGCTAACCAGTAGGAATGAAGCTTCTAGGCTGGTACCAGCTTCATTTCTCCATGTCCTGTGACTCAAGGACATGTTGTATTCAGCAATTGGGTCTTACTTTCAAGTTCTGAAGGGTAACAAAGAGCAATTTACAATAGCCTATATGGAAGATGTTCCTTTCTTATAGGGTACCAAAATTTAAATTCCTTTTATATATTTAGACACTTTAGGAAGCTTCTACAGGAGTAGGTTCTGCAGGGCATTTTCGTAGCATTAGCTATTCTTCTATACCCCTCCACATCCCTCTCTTCTCTTGCCCATCCCCCACCCCATTTACTCCTCCTTGTTCCGGGTTTTCCCTTTTCCCTTCATACCACCCGTATCCTATCCCCCTTCCCTTTATGTTTCCCAGCCATGACACCCACCGTAATAGTTTACGGTTTCAGATTAGCTCATTCAGAATAACCATTTCACCTCAATATATTTACCAGTATAATTTCATTTTTCTTTACACCTAAATGATATTCCATTGTGTTTATGTACCATATTTTTATTATCTACTTATCAGTTGATGGGCATTTAGGCCATTTCCAATTCCTGGCTACTGTGAATAGAACAGAAATGAACATAGACAATCAAGTATCTCTGTAGTAGGAATATGGAGATACAGACAGATCAGTTGGTAGAAGTATTTGTAGCTTTTTGAGGAAACTCTACACTGACTTTTAGAGTGGCTGTACCAGATTGCACTTCTTCCAACAGGGCATAAATCTTCCCCTTTCCCCACATCCATGCCAGAATTTGTTGTCGGAAAAAAAATCTTAACCACTGTGACTAGGGTAAGATGAAATCTCAAATTAGTTTTAATTTGTGGTTTTCTGATGACTAAGAGTGTTGAACAACATTTTAAACAGGGTTTCTCAGCTGTCTGCATTTTTGTTGTTGTTGTTACCGCTGTTCTTGTTTTTAAAATTCTATGTTTTGTTCCGTGTCCCAATTTTAAATTGGGTTATTTGTTTCCTTGGCAGTATTTTGATTTCTTTGTGCATTTTAAACAGCCCTCAATCAGATATACAGCTGGTAAAAAAATTTTCCTTTGCTGTACAGATTCTTTTTTAGTTTCATGAAGTTCCATTTTCTAATTATTGTTCTTAATGCCCATGCTACTGGGGTCATGGTTAGAACATCCTCTCCTGTACAAATAAGTTAAGTATGTTCTATACTCTCTCCTCTACCAGATTCCGGCTATCAGGCCTTATGTTGAGGTCCTTGATGTATTTTGAGTTGACTTTTGTGCAAGATGAGAGATAAGGATCTAATTTTCTTTTTAATATTGATTTATTATGTATGCGGCATTCTGCCTGCATGTATGCCTGCAGGCCAGAAGAGGGCACCAGATCTCATTCTAGATGGTTATGAGTCACCATGTAGTTATTGGGAATTGAACTCAGCACCCCTGGAAGAGCAGCCAGTGCTCTTAACCTTCGAGTCATCTCTCCAGCCTCCTAATCTAATTTTCTGTTTGACCAGCACCATTTGTTGAAAATGCTGTCCTTCGTATGTATTTGAGGCTTAATCATCTTCCATTAACCAATGTGTTTGTTTTTATGCCATGATGTTTTTATTACTATAGCCTCAGAGCACTACTTGAAATAGGGGGTAGTGGTACCATTAACGGTGTTTTTAATAGTTTAGGGTTGTTTTCCCTATCCTGAGTCTTTTGTCTCTCCATAGTAATTTTAAGATTTTTTTTTTTTTTCAATTTCGGGAAAGTAGCACATTGAAATTTTTTCCAGCCTGCATTGAGTCTATGCATTGCTTTTGGTAATATGAGCATTCTCAGATATTAATCCTACCACATCATGAGCATGGGGGGTCTTTCCATTTTCTGCAATTTAGTTTTTCAATGTCCTAAAGTCTTTATTGCACAGATCTTTTGCTTCCTTTGTTACGTTTATTCCAAGATATCTTTGAGTCAAATATTTCGAGACATTTGTAAATAGGACTTTTTAAAAGCTCATAGGGTGGAAAGGAATGGGTCCAATCTGAAGGGGCAGGCTGGGAGATCCTGGAGGAGCCAAAGATCTTTAGAGAGTGGCAGTGAATGCTGACCGGAGCTCAGGGAAATGAGATCAATCACAGAGAACCGGTTATGGAGAGGAAGGAATAAAGCCTAGCTGATGGTCAGGGAGGGATGGCCCAGACAAGAGGGAAGAGGGTGGTCTAAGGGTGATGGAGGAGGAGGAGGCCTAACTGATAGGCAGAGAGGGACTACACAGACAACTAGGGAGAAGGTAGGGTGGGCTAAGGAGATAAAGGAGCAGGCCTAGCTGGAGGTTTAGGAAAGAATTATCCTAATCATTGGGTGGACCTTTGGGGTAGGAAGAAGCAACCAAGAGGATGATGCAGGGCAAGGGGAGTTCTGCAGCTATTGGGGTGGGGAAGGAGGCCATCTATCTGGTGTCGCAGGGGAAGAAAATCCTAGAGGAATCTGGCGAGCTTATGGGAAGGAGAAGCAGACCTTGGTGGAACAAGTAAGGGGAGTTCAGACAGGCCTTTGGGTTTGGAAAGAGTAGACCTGGCTGCTAGAGCAAGGTAGGGGGAAGGGAGCCTCAGAGGGCCTGGGTGAGCCCTAGCAATGAGAAGGAGCTGATGCAGCTGGAGAAATGGGAGAAGGGAATGCCCGAGGACCCTGGAGAGCCGGAGGAGTAGGAAGGGGCGGGCCTTTTAAACCTTGGGGTTATTTTTAAACAGCCTAACTCAGCTTAGTCTCTTTTTTCTTGTGCCATGGCGCTCTGTGGGTATCACAGCATAGCTGACAGGCGTCAGTTTTCGCTTTATATCATGTGGATTATTTTTACCCATCCCCCTCACAGTTACTGAGATTATATAGACTCTAGGACTTTATTCTTAAAGACTTCACTTGCAATTCATGCTTCCCCTTTGTTTCCATGTTTGACTGAAACAGCATTTTGAATACGGCTACTGCCAATATTTAGTCAATTGCTTCCTTTGTTTATCTCTCTCTAATCAAGGACTGCCCCAGTTCACCCCAATGACAATCATGCAAGACACATCACAAAGATAACAGTTTTCCTAATGTCACTTGCATCCACCTCTTTCCTGGCCAAAATGTTCAACAGCTTTCCAGTTTCAAAGACTATCATTTTCAAAGTGAGTGTAAATGGCATTTCATTATAATTCAGGAAGAAAATGCTTAGCCATACACTTGCATTAGCATTTTAAAATCTAAAACATGGATGAGGTTAGCTGCTCATTTGTCTCCCATGGTATAAGATGCACCTTAAGTTTAGTAAAATCTCATAATATTTGACCTCTAAGATTATCTTTATTTATGAAGCCCCAGAATGGTAAGGACACATCTATAGGTAAGAAGGCTCCTGATGTCTTCATAAGGAAATTATACAAGCAGGGACATGACGAAAGACCTTCTGAGGGACATTTTGGGAAGGACTTACTACTTGGCATCGTGGTTTCTCCAAAGCAGCCTTTTAATAGAGACGGTGAAACACCCGAGGAAAAAGTCAGGATTTTAAAGCATCACTCCTTTCCCCAAATGTTTTCTATGGCAATTATCTCAAGAATAAACTTCAAATATTTTGTCTTCGTTTAAAACTCTCCTTGATTTAGGTCAAACTACCATTCCTATCCGACTTTAAAAATAGTTAGAGAGATCCTGTCTCAAAAACCAACCAGCCAAATAAAATAAATAAAATGAAATAAAATGAATACCGTAACTACTGCAATCTTCCCCCTGCACTGATTATCTTTATAGTATATAGAATCTATCATCCAAAACCAGCATACCTATTTACAATGGAATGAAGCAGTTTTAATTTCCCTCCCTCCCTCCTTCCTTCCTTTCAAATAGTGGGCATGAATAAAATTTCAAACATGCCAGGCAAATGCTCCATCGCCAGACCAAACCTTTAGCCTCGGTGTTTTAACATGTTTTCCAGGATAGCAGCTAGAAATCAAGACTGTGTTAGACAAGGAGGCTACGTGGTCCCTGTTTATAGTGGCCAATACCTTCCCAGGAATATTTAAGCTCTTCACAGTCAGAACTGTGTGTTTTAAATTCTCCCATTAGTTGGGTGCTTTATTAAGTAGTAGCTTAGTAAATACTGACAGAAGGTTTAATCCATGTGTAGAAACATTTTGGACTACCAGGTCATATGTTATATCTGTCACCAAATTTTGTTCCAAAGTTAGTGAAGCACTAAGAGATATGAGAAGCTACTGAGTGGAGATGAGTCACGTTTTGTTTGTGCTTTATGTGGGGTTCTCTTCACCAGGCTCTATTTCCAGGGCAGCATGGAGTAGCCATAGATGCTTAGGAAAACTGCAGCTCACACAACCAGACACCAAACATCACGATGCAGAGTCTCTATGCGTGATTCTTCTCTGGGTCTTCACGATGCAGAGGCTCAATGCATCTTTCTTCTCTGGGTCATAGGCTGCCAGCTTAGTCTGTTGTGTCTAGGATACACAAACACCTTCCAAGTACATCTTTCACTGTCATTTGTCAGGACACATTTCCAGCCTCTAAACAAAGGAAGTCTGATCCTTCGTCATGCAGTTTCTGTGCTGCTGTTTTATGCTGAATCACATTATAATCCCTTGCTGGGTGCCAACAGTGGGTTCAGTGGGCGCATTTAAAATGTCCTCAGACGGATGAAAATGTATTTGTTACTCGAAACTCAAATTTAACTGATTTTGTTTGTATTTTCAATTCTGATAAGCCTACTTTTGTTATGACCTTATTTCCTTACATAAATTCTTTTTGGTGACTATAAGCTAACCAACTCTACTTATTGATACTTGTGCAACGTTTTGCTTGATTTCTTGGCAGATAACTAATAGAAAGAGGATACACAAGAAGCCAGAAGAATGATGGAGTACAGTCAGATTGGAAAGAAAATGATGCCCCATGTAGGAAAGTCTTTCTCTTAATGAAGGCTTGGTAAAAACCTGTTATCAGTCATTAGGTAGCAAACTGCAGTGTACTTTTGAACTGCCCAAAGGGCCTGAGATTAATGAGTGTGTAGGAGAAATGGGTAAGAAGGCTGATAAATGAGAGACAGATGGCATCAAGTGCTGTAAGTTAGCCAAGCTACACAAATACCCCTGGGCTTGGCAAGGGAGAGGTCAATGGAGATGTTGCTACAAAGAGTTTCGGTGGAGTGACCAGAATAGAAGCATGAAGGGATTGTACTCAAAAGAATCCGGGGTTTGGGGAACCAAAAAGTGGAAAACACATGTAACTTACTAATATGAGGGATTTTTCCTTGAAAATAAGCAGTGTTTAGTAAAATGTAAGAGAAAATAAAATGCAGGATCTTACCTGATGATGGACACTCCTGCAGAAAGGATAGGGTTAGAGGGGGAAAGAGAGAGGCCAGAGCCATAGTCTGGCATGGCAAAGAGTTGGTTGTATCCAGAGCTGAAGTGGGCGAGCTGGCCTCAGGAGAGTAAAGTGCATGGTATGGGGCAGATAAGGAAGTCCTGTTTGGACTAGGAGTATGTTTTGATGTGTCTGTTTTCTCGGAGAGACAGAAAACGGGAACGTCACTTTAAAACGAGGGAGTGGAGAGTAGAGTGGAGAGGACCATGAGGACCCAAGGAGACAAAAGATGGTATGAAGCAGTACCCTTAAAAAGTAGGCCGATCAGCAGGAAGCACCCAGAGGAGTACTTGACACTTGTATGTTGTTGGTGGTCTTCTATCAAAAGCTCAAATGTTCGATTTTGCCAATAAAGATTGTAGAGAGCCAGGTGCTGCTGAGGAAAGCCTGCTAGCTCAGAGAGGTAGAGAAAGCATCCAGATAACCTTCTTCCTTCTCCCCGCCAGTCTGAAAAACAAAAACAAAAACAAAAATAAAAAAAAAAACAAACCCTCAAACTGAATGACCTCCCTTCTACTTCCTGTGTGTCTCTCTATCTGTCTTCCTGACTTCTTCTCTCTCCCCTCCCCCCCATATTCACTCCCTGTTACTGGTTGCTTGCTCCACTTCTCGACCTATGGTTGATTTGACTTAATCCTGTTTGCAATAAACAGAAAACTCTTGGATTAAAGGTGTGTGCTAGGGCTGAGCCAAGTTTTTCCAATAAATAACAAAATCTTAGGGTTCATGGTGTGATCCAATATCTTGCAACACTTGTAATTATGAATTTGAAAGGAGCCCAGTGAGTAAGGATCTGTAGGTCTATTTTTTGTTGTTGTTTTGTTTTGTTTTTCCTTCCAACTATGACTAGTAAGGGAGAAGACCCAGAGGAGGTGGAGCACGGGATTTAAACAGGGCTGATATTTAACCAAGAGAGATCAATGACTGGAAGGTAGGGTAACAATGGGTAGTACTTATTCCTGGTTACATTGATTTCTCAGGGCAAGGGGGGGATTCTGAAACCATCAGACTCTGAGTATTGACACTTGGGATATTCACATTGTGAGCATTGTTCAAGGCAAAAAAAGGGGGAGTGGGGACAAACCAAATCAATCAATCAATCGATCAGTCAGTCAATCAAACAAACAAACAGCACCAATGTATAGCACTTCTAACAGAGTTTAAAATATGCTTTAGCCATGATAGCCTCTCATAAGAGACCCTTCCCTAACCAAATTTCCACTCATTAGTGCTGCCCATCTCTCTGCTGTTTTCTGACTTGCATCATGACAAAAAGTCGTTTGGCTCTTGCTGGGGGGATTTTTTTTTTTTTTTTAATGCCACTATTCAATGTTTTGGGCTTTCCTGTATGAGAGAATTGCTGCTTCCTTGGTTTTGATTGTTGATGAGAAGAGTCATAACACCAGCTCTCTGTGGACTTTTGAATATTTCCAAGCATCAATTAACCCTTCAGCATACTTACCAAACTGCTTCTATGCACAAAGTCAAGGCTGACAGAAATACTCAACACATTTCTCCTGACACTGAAGGCCTTCAGATCTTACTGGGTAAGGAACAAATGCTAAAATGTGCTTTATCTACATAGAGAAGAACAGAAACACATGTCTGGGGTTTCAGAGCAAAAGCACTGAACTAGATTTTAGAGTAGGCTCCTCAGCCGTTGGTCTTGAGCTATGGAAGCTGCCAACTGGAGGTAAAAGGAGGTGGTCCTGAAGGTATTTTTGCAAGGAAGGTGGTTTGACAAGGCAAGACTCAAGACTAGGAGGCAGGCATCACCTCAGCCTTGTTGGGACAGTATCCGTGAAAATAGAAGTTTAAATAAAACCACAAAGCTTTAAGAAATTACTAAGTAATTTTACCTTTATCCTCGAGACAGCTGAACATTGTTTATGGTTTGTGGCGAAAGCGTGTGTTGTAAAACTGGACAGTCCCCATGGGCCTTGCTTGCAGCAGAATGTTGTTAGAGAACACCATAGTGTGAAAAGAGGCTGAACATCAGTATCTGTATGATGTTTATTGCATGACTTCACCATACCTTACAGACTCAATCTGTGTATTTTTAACGTTTGACTCCTGTTTTTCAGTGTTAACAGTGGTATGGTAGGCTGTTTTGTGTGTTAACCTTTATGCTTTCTTGATATAATGCTGGTGAAACTGATAGGTATAAGATTGTTTTCCATTTGTCTATGATGTCAAATTAATGTCCCCCAAAATATATAGATTACACGTATACACATTGATGTGTGGAAATATTTATTTTCCAGAAACATTTATAGGATATTCTAGCATAGTTTTGCTTCTTTTGGAAAGGAGCCATTTTCTTTTCTAGTTTATGTTCCAATGACTGGGAATGGTGTCGAATTTTTTCACATATGTATATGGATGGTTTAGATTTATATATCTATTTGTTTGCTTTGGTTTGGAATCAACTTTTCAGCAGTTTGTTTTGCCATGGGGAGCATTCATTTTTTAGGTTTAGGGAGGGTCATTGTACATTTGTGTGCATGCATATAATAGATTTTTTTCCTGTTCTTTTTTTCATTCGCTTTTCAACTTTTCTTATGGAAATTCTTGACATAAATTCCAAACTCAGTATTTTAAATCTTCTAGTTTGTGGTGATAAGGTGTTATGTTTAAAATATCTCAATAAAGATTAAATAAATCGCAATTCCTATTTCCTATTCTCTTTTTTTTTAAATAGATTCAGAATTAATTTTAGTGTGCACTGTGAGGAGGGACCCTAAATTAACTCTCTGCTCACCTCTCCAGTGATTGGTGAGGTGTCTGAACTGTCCCTAGGCCTACACTTCCTTGGGTGATGCTATCTTCACCACACTCGAGCTACTGTGGTCCTCCTACCCCATCGCTCTGTTCTGTCACAATGGCTTCAATGGTTTTACTTCACACACCTCTCTAAGTCAACCCTGTCCTCACAGACAAGGCTCTTTTTCCTTTCCATGTATTTTTTGGAGAGTTTGTTAGTCACTGTACAAACAGGCTTATTCCTCACCACCCCAATTTATAGCCATTCCTTTCCTATGTAGACATTATATTGAATGTACAGATTATTTTGGCAAGAGCTGAGATACCTAGAATATTCAATATACTAATTCAGCCTGGTGGTATAACTACCAATTTTTCTTCCTCTTTTAAACAACAAAATGTTGTTCACACTTTATTTAGTTAACTAACTGATGTCAGTGGGAATTCTCTAAAAGCCATTGCCATGCTGAAACTACAAAAACAGAGCAACAAATTATGCCACTTTGTTTAGTATGTAAGGACCATTTGTAGAATTACCCCAAATTCTTCTCTATTAAAAACATACACAAAGTTTAGATTTCCTGGAGTTCTTTTCATTTCACCACGAATCCTTCTGTTTTGTAGTTTAAAAACATGAATCATAGTCTGGTGTGCATTCTGTCACACTATCACACTGTCAAAAGATTCGTCAGGTTAATAGCTCTTAAATATTGGACAAAGGAAGCAAATTATTCTGAACTCTCATTGCAATAAAGACCTGGCATATCTACTTTAATATGCTTTACTTTCTTTATGAAACCGTGCATCCATACACAGATGACATAGGCCGTTCAATCTGTTACTGTGTTGCCTTTAGGGTACAAAAGAGTAAACACAATCATGCATTGCTCTAGCCCAGCACACAGAGAGTTAATCGTCCAATCACAGTAACAGTTTGAACCAAACAAAGCATGCAACCATAAAACTTGGTAGTTACTAAATTTTTAAATATATCTTCAAAATAGTACACTGGAAACAGTTTGAGCATAGATTATTTTTACAGTTTGAGTCCTTGTTTGTTTACTTGCAAAATGTTGCAATTAGATCATAATTTCAAGATAAATAGATAGGTGGGGGAAAAAGCTGAGGATGGAAAAATAAAATAAAAATAGCAAAATAACCTTCTCCCTAATTATCCTGCTTTTCCATTCATGTAATATTTTTAGGATGTGAGAGCTTGCAGAAAAGACAAAACTCATGAAAGATGGAAATGACAAATAGGAACTAGGGCTCACTCACGCCATTTACTCTGTCATGTTTCCCGGTGTGGTGTGAAGTATGGTGTCTTACTCCTAATTTTTTCTTGATGTCTTTCTGCTTTTCCGTTTCTCTGCTCGCTCCACAGATGACTGGTTGTCCTTAAGTGGCCTCTATTGTTCCTCAAATGTGAAAGTTAATGAATACCCCACCCAGTGTATTTAAAAACTAATAATTTCGGGTAAGGCAGACAGCTATTTTGGATGTTTCCCTTCTGTGGAAAGCTCACCTTCTCTTGGTTTTATGACCCTTCCCTTTCCCAGTTTTCACTCGAGGAAGCAGCAAGCAGCAGTAGCCCAAGCTTTAGAATGAATCCACATTTCTGACACATGGCTCTGTGCCTTCATCATGGTATTGCCTTGAGCAGTTTTTGTAGCCACTCTGACTATCTAACTGGACCTAGCATTAGTTAGATCATAAAACTAAACTCACAGGTTTACTGTGAGGATTAAGTGAAATTACAGGCTAAACATGTGCTAAGATCCAGTTCCCATTCCTGTGTGTAGAAGAGATGCTCAGGAAATGTTTCTTGAACAGATAGCGTCACCTCATTAATGGTCAACTGCAAGCTCCTTTTGCTTGCATTTTCAAGAAAAAAAGTTTATATAGAGTATCAGTTGACGGTTTACAAAGCAACTTCTCATTTGCAGTCTAACATGATGAGTGACCGTTAGCGTTGTGAGATTTACTGTGACAGAAGTGGATGCAGAGATGGAATGGGAGTCCAGAAACTTCCCTGTACATACACACTACCCTGCTCTTGACCCACAACAGCTGAGATGAAGCACAGAGCCTGCTGTGGGGCCAGACAGTCTTCTACTTTAGGTTTCTTTAGCAAACACCATTATATTTAGATACCAGCAATGCCATGAGTTAATGCCTCAAATAACATCCCCCACCCAATACAGTTGATCCAGGAACCACACTGTGGTGTCTATGGAAAAAGAAGGCAGAAAAAATAGGAACGCTCATTGTTTTGAGGTTGGAGCCAGTCTTTGTACATTTGTGAACATGTGTGTGCCCCCCACGCATGTGTATAATAGATTTTTTTTTCTGGTTTTCATTTGCTTTTCAACTTTGTTTATGGGAATTCTTGACATAATATGTTCAACACTCAGTATTTTAAAACTTCTAATTTATTGTAACAAGGTGTTATGTTTAACATGTCTCAACCCAAAGGAATCCCAAAGAATTAATCTCACTTGCATGACATTTCCACAGTAGTTATTCTGAAAAGGGGTTCTACTTGAAAGATGACCAACTCTCATTTTCAATTCAGAGTATTTCCTGCATCCATTCCCACCATGGCTTATAAAAGTGAACAGTGAAATTTTCCTGAGTCACCCAATAGTGGGTAGTGGATGAATTTGGCCATTTCAAGAACAGAAGGTCAAGAGGCAACTATAGCACACAAAGGATTGAGCTAATACCCTTTGTCTTACTGTATTAATCCCTGAAGACTGTTGTCTGATTGTTATAGAAATTATCTCCTGAAAGCAAGCCCCCCTATCTAGACCTGTCAGTTCAACAATGGTTTTCTTGCTATCGGCAGCAATGATTAATCCCAAGAACTTGATTAGAACTTGGGTTTTCTAAAGCTTTCAAGTTTTCTGTGCTGAATGGGAAGCAGTTTTTAAAGATGATTAGTTACAAGTTGTAAAACATCAAAAAATGTACCACAAAAAACCATCAGTATCATTGAGCCCATGCTAAACTTTCAAGCCAATAATTACCCCCAGTTTCAAGGCACATATCTAGTGTCTTGCATGTTCGTGTTTCTTTGGGATCAATGTTAGTATGAAAATTGAAATCCTCATCTCTCCAGTTTGTTTATGTCTGCTGTCAGTTGGTATCTTCCTGGCAAATCATAAGCCTCTCACCTATCCATCTACCCACCTGGCCTTGGGCCATTGAGAACATACTGAAGAGAATAGCTGGACACCAGACGCTGTGGTAGAATAAAGCAATGCATATATGATAGCGCTTGTTCAAAGTAGTTTTCTTTCTTCTAGAGAAAATGGCATGCAAAATTCTACTTTGCTCTGTGTGACTCTGTGTCTCTGTCTCTTACACACACACACACACACACACACACACGCACGCACGCACGCACCTGACTTTAAAGAATTGTCACTTTGCAACTTATACTTTCCAATTTCATTATTTATTTGACATTTGAATTGGGCTTCTGTCTCATAATTCCACTCAGAGAGCTTACTTACTATTATATCCCCAAATCCCATGGTTATATTGGACTTACATTACAGAAACAGTCAGGAGTCAATGACTGCTTATTTGGAGCCCTCTCTTCCTTTGTCTTCTGTGGTGATGTCTCTTTCTGGTTTCCCTGTTTGCTTCAGCAGTTGCTCAGTCTCAACCTCTTTGGCTTTTTATTATTACTGGATTGCCTCTCTAAATGCACCCCTGAATTCTAAGACTTCTTTGCCTTTATGCCTGTGCATGCTAGGATGCATTCTACCACGGAGCTGCATCCTCGTCACCCCAGCTCGACCACAATGCATGTACAAATAACTCTCAAATATCATCTTTCCCCTTATCTTTCTAATTAGCATAACTCATACACATCACTTGATGAAGATCTCATTTAGATTTAGAAAAACTTGATTAGATTTCCACCTGGAGATGTAATAGACCTCTCAAAATTAATTTTGTAATTCAGGCTTGTAGTTCTTTTTCTTGCTTTTTGCTCCTATCTCCATATATAGCCACCATTTGTTCGGGCACAGATGTAGAGGGCATTGTTAATGCCCCCATTTTCATATTGTTATATATAATTAATAAGGCAATAATCTAAGTTCTACCTGTAAAATTACATCTTAAGTATGAGCCACTTGAATTTATGTATATGGTTACAATCCTAGTTCAAGCTCCTTGAGCCCACTGAAACAACCCATAATGTATTTAACTCCTGTTTCCTATATATAATTAATCCTCCAGAACTAATTCTTCTTGTTTTGCATTATTTTCAGTGAAACACAGCCGTACTATGCATCCCTGGCTGGCCCAGGATTCGCTATTTAGCCCAGGCTGGTTTCAACTTTACAATGATGTTCCTGCCTGTTCACTGGGTGGTAGATTGATTACAACAAGCATGTGCCCCCATGCCTGGCCATAACTGTCTTTTGAAAATATAAAGAAGGGTGGAAGAGATGGCTCAGCAGTTTAGAGCCTGTGTTGCTCTATCAGAGGACTCGGCTTTGAATTGTACCGCTTGGCTCACAACCATGTATACCTTCAGTTCCAGGGAATCTGACCCCCTTTCGTGACCTCTAAGGATACCAGGTATATATGTGATATATTATACATGCTCACACACACAAATAAAAATTCTAATTAAAACACACACTTATCAAATATTCTGGAGGTAAAATCCATTTCTTATTATGGCCTATAAGGAACTACATTTTCAGGACCTGCTTATGATTCTAGTCCCAACATATACCATTCTTTCCCCTTCTGGCTTGTGGCACCACAAGCAACTAATATTCTTTTTGTCTTTTGAATGGACCATCATGCTCACCTAAGGGTATTTAAACTTGTGATTCACCCTAAAAGTTCTCTCCCCGCATCTTTGTATATAAACTGTTCTTGATCGATATTTGTTTAATGATAAAATGAGAGACTTTTCTGCTGCTCCACCCAAAGTATATCACAGGGCTTACCAACTAGCCTTTCTTCCTCTCCTAGTCTTATATTTCATTGCCCAAATCCCCCTTTGCCTTCTTGACATTGACCGTGCACTGATACCATTTCCTGTATCTGGATTTTTGCAATTTATTGTTCTCTTCCTTGTATCTTTCTTTATCCAGTGAATTTCTACTTGACTTTGAACCAGACTTAGACATCATTTTCTCTGATGGTTGGTCATCTTGCCCAGCCATTTCCTTTTCATACCAGAAAGAACTCATTTAAAAAGTTCAGAGGTCTCCATGTCTTCTTGGAAGTAGAAGTTTCCATAACTGTCGATAACAAGAAAAATGTTGGTGGTTTTTAGTGAGACAATGGTGTGATGATTCCTAATGAAGGCTTGTTTTAAGTCAATTACCATAGCAATCAAAAATAGTTGTAGTGACTAACAAAGCAATAAAAGTGGAAAGGTTAGGCTGTGCAAGGTGTTTCCTATGCAAACTGATGGGTTTGGGTTCCTTGCCCCTCTGTCCTTGGGCCCCTCAGCCCATCCCAGTGTAAATTTTCTAAGGAGACATCATGTCCAGGAATTGGTCTCTAGTCAGCAAGCTTCAAAAGACCATATCTAAGACAACATCAGACATCTAATTAGTTGGTGCGTGAGCAGGTAGGAATATAATGTAATTAATGCCCTCAGATCATCTTGAAGTCTGACCGTGCTCGGGCTAATAAGTAGGAGCTCTTTTGCCTATAAACAAGGGGGAAATAGTAAACATTTGTGAATTCATAAATACTATGCTGAAAATTTTATTTTGGGAAAATTAATTCAGTAGGTAAAATGTATTCAAGGATGAAGAATGTGTGGGCATGGTGGCATATGCCTTTCATACCAGCACTCAAGAGGCAGAGACAGATGGATCTCTGTGAATTTGAGACTAGCCTGGTTTACATAGTGAATTCCAGGACAGCCAGAACTACATAGTGAGACCCTGTCTCAAAAAATAAAAATAAAGGATTGGAGTTAAGAAAACTATGTGCAGACTCTTGAGGAAAGAAGAGAGTAAGTTCATTGTAGCTTGGGCAGCAATGCTGGCCTGAGAAAGCTAGCAGCCAGCAGTAGAGATGGGACGTGCAAGTGAGAGGATGGTGCATTGGTATCTTACTTAAGTGAGTGAATGTGGCTGACACAAAACCCAGGTTGGCTTTTATGGGCTCCTGCCCACAAGTTCTTCATGTATCTGCTATCTCCCATACCCTTTATAATTTTTAAATCTAAATTCTAAAGGCAAGTTAGAATCTTCCTTTCTTCTTTAGCTGCTATATCCTTTGATAAATGTTAACAAGCATGAACAACATGACAAAAAGATAATAAACATATCTACTACCCCCAAAGTTTTCATGTGCTGGTTTCTTAATCAATCCTCCCTTCCCGGCGTAGTCTCTAACCCTCATCCCCTAATGAAACACTATATCCTGCTTTTGCCTCTGTAAGTTAGTTTTTAGTTTTCTGGAATTTCAACAGAAATGGGTTTTGTTGCAGGGTGTTTGATGATCACACGGTGAACCCCAAGATTGTGTTGTTTACTGAAAAAAACCTGTTTCTAGTTTGTGGAGTGGCTCAGCCCTAGCACACACCTTGAATTCCTCTGGCTGGAATACATACACTTCCTTAGGACATACTTTTAATATCAAACAATGAAAGTAAAGTTAGCTCGTAGAAGGAAGCATCCATGTTTGAAAGTGATGACAGACAAAGTGATGGATCAGAGAAAGATTTGCCAGACTACAATATGCCTGACTCTCACAAGAACAGAAAGGGAGGCTACTGAAAAGAGAGCAGCACAAAGAAAGAAAAGAGAACGGTACAGAGAGAGAGGACAGTTTTACTGAGACAGTGGTACAGAGACAGGTTGTAGAGAGAACAAGCTCAACACAGGGGAAGACAGAGTGGGCCATGGAATGAGAAGACACCAGAAGATTAGAATATATTGCCAAAGTTAGTATGAGGCCGAGCACAGCAACTCAGTCAAAAACCAGTTTGAGTCAGTCATGCTGGAGAGGAGTTCGAGACAGAACATCTGAGTTGAAACACCCAACAAACTTCAGAGAGAACTAGAAGAGTGAGCTTACTCGGCTGTAAATCTCAGGGGCTGAAGACATTCTATTCCTAGGAAATATTGTACAGAGGCTAGAAGCTTCCAGGACCAGGTCTAGGTTAGCAGATAAAGGCAGTGAGCCTCCAAGATGACAATGACATCAGGTGAATAAAAGATACTTTTACAGGATTCATTCAGTTTGTGTTCCTTTTTGTCTGACGTTGTTCAGTTGGTGACAGATGGAAGGTTTCCATTATGGAGTGAAAAGAGTAGAAATGAGACCAAACCGCATGCCTTCCAGGAGACAGGCAAAGCTCCCCTTCTTGGGACTTCACTAATAGAAGGGATCAAACTGCTAGCTTAGGAAAGGGGGCAGTAGATTCCTCTCACTTTTCTAATACTCCCATTACTCGGTTTCTAAAGAAAGATGTCTTCCTTCTCAGGAGTGAGCATCATGGCCTTGTTCTTGGTGGGTTAACAGATTTGCTTTGCTCAGAGCTACTGAGTCACTTACCACCTTGTACAGATGTGCTGATGTCATGGTTTGGTTTGGCCCTTATGGTGCTGGTGAGATGCTGCCAAGTATTAGAGCTGCTGAGAATGCTTGCAGATGGGGTCGAAGGGGCCCACATCAGGCCAAATGAACAAAGGAGCAGGTAAACCCTGTGTTATAGTCCTAGACAAAATATTTCAACTGATACATGCAAGATTTAAGGTAGCAAAGGGAATAAACAATTTGAAGGCAGAAGTGTTAAGCTTTTTATTCCATTTTATTCACTTATTTGATGTCTGTAGGTTCAAGTGAGAATTTGAACTTTTTAGCAAAAGTGGTCTTCAAGCTCTAGAATAACAACTGAGTCAAATGCTATAATCCTCATGTCAGAGGTATTCTCTGCAATAAAGCTAATGAGTGGCTACTAACATATTTCATAGCTGTGTGAACTTCAAAATTGATAATTTTTAAGTCAAATGGGCTAACGCTATGCTTTGATAGATTTTCTGACATGTGGGCTGATTCTAGGGTCTTACTCAAGGTACTTTCTGCATCTGCCATTTGTATGTTCGCCGTAAACCTGACTATTCTAAGAGCTGCTTTCTCTTCTCTCTCACTGTAAGTCTGCTTAAGAGCAGTAAGTAGCAGTCTTGTTGGAGACTGGATGCTATGCTATAAGTCTCTGCAATGATCTGTTAACCCCTATTCACAAAAAAACCATAGACTTGATAATGATGGGAAGAAATGTCTTAAAACAACTTATTGGTAAAAAGCCTACAGAAACCATTGTGCCATTAAATACAATGCAGATTGATCATGTTCCACACTGATAATAATTGGAAGGTAGTATTATCATGTTACTAGGAATGTATAATCATCATCCTAAAGATCCTTCTTTAAGAAAAAATTTTAAGATACTCCATGGCCCTTACCTAAAATTACATCTAAAAATTCTATAGAGATTGCCTTTAATGCTTTTACAGCTGGCTCTTCAAAAGGAGAGGAGCTTACATTTTATATACAAATTCCATCATATTCCATATTATACATACAAATTCCATATTATACCCACCCCTGTTTGCACAGGTCAACAGTCTGAACTCGCTGTAGCCAATCATCTCTCATTAGCTGTATCTCAGCTATTGAGCATTTTAATGAATATTGCGCTCAAACTGTTTCTTTTTTAGAAACTGCAAGACTTATTGAGCCTAACCCTACCAACGTTATTTTTCCAATTATTTCTCTCTCTTCAGACATCTGTGTGAAGAACAAACTTAATCTTTCTTCACAACTCATATCTGTGCTCATTCTGATTTGCCAGGTCTGTTAACATCAGCTAATGTACAAGCCAGTGTGCTGGCCTCATTCCTGCCTCTGATGCTTTCTCTTCAGGTCGCTCAGAGATCTTTGGACTTTTTCATCTTCTTATGCTTCCTGCACAGTACTGCCATCAGCTGGTGGAATTAATCCTCGGGGAGTTAAAATCCCTCTAATGCTATTTGACTGATATTACTCAGATCTCATAATCAGGACATTTAAAATATGCTCACATAGCAGATTATACTTTTTCTAATATGGTTGTTGATTCTTATTACAGGGGCAGAACAACTTCACATGTCATTAGTCATTTGTCCTCCTTTCTAGGCCTTCCATTACAACTAAAAACTGATAATGGTCTTGTTCATACTGGCAAACACTTGAAGGAATTTTGCAGTTTATGGAACAAGTTCTCTTGGCTCACGCTTTGAGAGAACACAGTCCATCAAGACAGGAAGGTATGGGGTTGGAGCTCCATGGTAGAAAGAGCTTGAGGTGACTGACTTCTATCTCAGCAGACCAGGAAATGTTAGTGCTGGAACTTCAGCAGGGCTGTAATCCTCTAGCCCTATCTTCATAGTTCTGTTTTTCTGTCACCTAGACTCCATGTTCAAATGATTCTGTGGCCTCTCCAAATAGGGCAAACAGCTGAGAAAGAGGGAGCATTTCATGCCCACACTCTAACAATCATTGTCTAGTAATTATAAGAATCCATTACTGACAATAAGATTCACCAGTATGGCATATTTTTGTAAAGTTTAGGTAGGGATTTTTGAGTATATTAATGAGTAAGACATAGAGAAAAATACAGCTGTGTGACTTCTGTGCTTAGCCAGTCACACGAAAGCAAACCTAAATTTCCAAGTGAATTCAAATCTTTACATAAAGTAGCAGACTGGGAAAGGGAAACTTATTCTGTGCAGGGCTCTGGTCCTGGGTCTAGGTAGAAAGTACAAATGAATTTTAATGTATTGATGCAATACTTGTTTAATCGGTATGAATGCATGGCCAATCTTCTATAATACAGTCTACTCTGTTGGAATCACTCTTAAAACAATGTATAGAAGATTCCCTAGAAATCTAGTCATAATAATTGTACCTTACTATGTCAGTTATTAAGTGTCTGCACTGATTATTTCTGTAGAAAATTATCAGTTTCTTGTCAGATGGGCTAGCATGTACTCGATTCTGCTCTGTGCTTTTGCTAATAAAAATGGAATTTGAAAGTCATTACTCATTATTGCTACTGCTAAACTAAGCAAGTCAACATCATGATTCTAAACTAAAAACTATATCCTCCTTATCTAAGGAACAAATTATACTTCAAACTCTGATATGACCTGATATTCATCAATTAATATCTGGAATGAAGGAGCACACTTCCCATCAATTCAGTGACTTCCTGAGGATCACATCTTCCTGTCTTCCTTTTCAGCAAGTGGTCAATCCCACTTCAAGGTGAAATACAAGCTATTCACCTGTTTGCTCTTAGCATAAATGTGCACTCAGAAGCTGTTTGTGTTGAAAGAAGTCAATTAATAGCATGTCCTTAGAGACTTTGTGCAGTGAGACTACTTGGCATAGCTGTAGGTGAGGAAGTCAACCTAGCTTCCTAACAATAAGGCATGTGTTTAGGAAATGTCCCATTTAAGCTCATTTCCAAGTGGCTTTGTATGACTGGCACCATGGGACATCAGAAACCTCAGGAGACTGAGTCACTTAGACTGTTATTTGCTTCATTATAATCCAACTTCAGGTTACTACAGCTATTAATAACACCTCAAAAGGGAAAGATTCATATGACACAGGTAGAAAACTATGAGAAGTTGAGACAATATCCTATGCCTTGATTTCTTGTTTGTGATAAAAAAAAAATTACTTTGAAAATCTCACCTTTTCTTCCCAGCTGCTCAGAGGCATAGAACTGACATGCGCTAATCCAAACCACATGAAGCTGGAGGGCAGAATATAATAGCTTCACCAGAACCAAGTAATCTGGGAAGCATGTCTAGCTTTGACCTAAACATTTGTAAAAAATAACAGGAAAGAGTTCCATCTCTTTCTCTAGTACAGCCACTCCTACCTGGCTATGACCATGGCCTTGTGTGACATGGCCATCTCCATTATGAAGCAGAATTGCTGTGTGACCTACATAAGGCCCTGGCCCATGACAGTCAAATAAGCAGAGTAATACAGCTAATAGCTAGGTAATGAGGCTGTTAGTGTTTCCCAATGGAAGAAGAGAGCAAGCACCAGACCCTCATTTCAATTGCCATTCCCTCCTGTGCAGGCTGCATGTGGTGTGTGTGTGTGTGTGTGAAGTGGGGGTGCAGATAAAGTGTATGTGAGTTGAAAGGTTGACTTGGGGTAATGCAAGATGAACCATCCATGCATGGAGTAGACATTCCTGGTGTTATATTTACCCAAGGGTCACCCATGCTCCTTTATGTAACCCAAATAAACATATCAGTTTGCCATGTTGGACTTAGACAGAGTTCTTTTTTCGATTCCTTGGTTCTTTATAGAGTAGCTATTTCTTTACTGTCTTTCCAGCAAAAGGCATAAAATATCATCTTTCTTCTTCAACATATCAGCATTAGATTTTCATTATTTCAGTAATGAATTCCCAAAAACTTAAAGATTTCCAACATAACTATTATCTTAGAGTTCTGCATGTCAGAATTCTGACTCAGGTTTCCCTTGACTAAAGTTAAAGTGTCCTTTCTGTAAGGAAGAGGATGGTCCTTTGATCATTTGATGTATTGGTAGAATTCCAGGCTACAGGATAGTCTCCATGCTGTCGTTAGTTGGAGGCTTTCCCAGTGATTGAACAATGCTTGTACCTCTTATAGTGTGGTGCTCTCCCTTTATCTTTGAATTTTGTACTATCATGAAGCACCATTCTCATGATTCAAATCTCCACCCTTTCTCTCTGTCTTATGTCTCTTTAAACCACTAAGGAATGGTTCTCTGCTTTAAGGTCTCAGGTGATTGGCTCTGGATAATCCAGAAAAGTTTCACCATCTCAAGCTGTATATGCTTAATTGTATTAGCAAAATCTCCTTTGCTATAAAATATAACCTATCCCAAATTCTAAAGATTGGAATTTGAACATCTCTGGGGATCCATTTTAATCAACTATTAAAAGGAATAAGAATTCATTCTTTTTCTTAAAAAAAAAATTTATATCTTGACAACTGAGTGAAGTATGTACACTTCAATTTAGTGTCTACTGTATACATGGAAAAATATGAGGCACTGGGTGCTCTGTCCTATATCCACTGTGAACTGTGAAGGGTGATGAAAATTTGCAAGCTAAGCCAATTTGTTAAATTTTTCTCCTGAAGCATCCAGTGTCCATAAGGAGAACAAGATAAGGGGAACTGATAATGTGGAATCCACCTCAGTTTTCACAGCTTAGCTACTGGGTGGGAAGTGAGGAGTCAGTGCTGTAGGATACTACTGTCATAGCTACTAAACAGGAGAGAGGCCATTCACCTAACTCATGTGGTGATTATGGCATGTGCCATGGTGTCAGCCCAGCATCCATATATGTATGGCTTTTTCTCAGTAGGAATTCACAACTTAGTTCATAATCTGAGGAATTCTGAGCAGTTTGCATGCAAAGCAGAGCAAGAGTCCACATACTAAAGGAAAGGTCATGCTTGTTTGTATTCTTGGAAACTTGAGAACATCACAGCCAATGTGAGCAGAAGTAGAAGCCATCCTCGTTCTTGCCAGAAGGGAGTGGGTTCTGAAGTGTACAGGTTGTGGTAGGGGAGATCAGAGTTAAAAAATACTACATTGTGGCCAGGGCACTTCACTAATTGATAAATTATTATATATGTTTTACCTCTTCTCTATTGTAAAAGAAAATCTAGGGGAAGTTAGATTAAACAGCTAAAGCTCAAAACACTCAAGACACCAAATAGTAAGAAAGCTAAGGAACACAAGCAGCCGCTTGTTGCTGGTGAGAATGCAAAGCAGTAAAACAACTTAGGGAGACAGTTTGGCAGTTCCTTGCAAAACTAGACACACTCTTGCTCAATGATCCAACTCCTTGATATTTACCCACAAAAGAGAAAAAAATCTAGTGTTAACACAAGAACTTCCACACAGGTACTTACAGCAGCTTTGTACATAACAGACCAACTTTGGAAGCAATCAGGCTTCCTTCCAGTAGATGAACAAATAAATAAGCTATAAAACACTTGCTAATGAAATTTTGTTCAGTGTTTGTCATAGTTAGAGTTTCTATTGCTATGAAAAAAAAAAAACCATCATGACCCAAATGAAAGTGGGGAAGAAAGGGTTTATTTCAGTTTATTCACAGTCCATCATAGACGGAGGTCAGAGGAAGGAACTCAAGCCAAGGCAGCAACCTGGAGGCAGGAACGGAAACCATGGAGAAGTGCTACTTAGTGACTTGTTGTTCTCCGTGGCTACTTCAGCCTGCTTTCTTATATAACTCGGGACCACATGCCCAGAGGTGTGGGGCAGTGATCTGTGACAAGCAGTCTGGCACCCGGTTGAGCACAGGCAAAAATTCTGGGAGACCCAGCAGAATCCTCAAGGGACTGGAAACGTTATGCCAAGGCTCCCAGAGGCTTTTGGCTCCCGTCATGGTCACATACCACACCTCCCCAGGTTGAGGCGTGGCCACACAGCCCGAAGTCATCCCCATGTTAATGAGACATCTAGAGGCTTGGCCACACCCCTTCCCAGTTACTTTATCTGCCGCCCCTCTCCTAGAGGGGTGGGGGTACAATTCCATTCATGCTACTCTCCACATGATGAACATAAATGTCTTAGAATTATGGAGCGTCTCTTCATCTGGACCCGCCGTGGGAAGGGAGGGATTCAGCCCTTGATTAAGGAGCCACAGCTAATCTCTCGCTGAGAGAATCCCAGTGCTCCCAGACGGTACCTATTCACCCAAGCCTAAGCAGTTAGCCCGGCATCCCAAGCCAAGACCTGGTCAGGCGAGAACCCCAGCTGCGCTCCTAGTCTGTGGCACCTTACTTCGACTAGAGAACCCAGGGAGACAGCTACCATGCATTCCCCGGGAATGGCCCCCTCCCCCACCCACGGGCCTGCAGAGGCTTCCCACAGTCCCCCAACCTGCCTGTCAGACTGTGTGGGAAGAGGCTCAGTCACTTCCTACACGACTCCTGTCCCACCCAGAGCCACAGCACCCAGGACAGACACGTGGGGCTTCTTTCCACCTCTCCAGGTTTGTCCCACACAGGGGTGGTACTGCTCACATCAATTAATCAATTAATCAATTAATCAATTAATCAAGAAAATGCCTATGGGGCATGGATATGATAGGAAGCACCAAGACAAGCACCTCAGGCCATGGCCATGGCACGGAGGGAAGTGAGTAAATAGGGGGTTGAGCAATGGGAAAGAATCAAGCCAGCAAGTGGTGGAGAGGTGAAAGAGGAAGAGAAGCCTAGTGGTTTGTGCACTATGAAGGGAGGCAGAACTGGAGACTGGAGGATGGTTGCTGTTCTTGCTCCCTGGGAAATGGTGAATTCCACTGCCCACCAACAAATGCAAGTGCCGGTGGGCCTATGCCTTCTTCCTTTGAGAAAACTGACCACTGTGTGAGTCACTATGATGCTCAGAGCTGCACCATAGCCCAGGAAGAAGAACAGGACCTGCAGAGTGGATACCCACAGCTGCCTGGACATGTCCTTTACTTGTGTTTACTTCTTATCATTGGTCTATCTGCTAATCTCTTCAATTGGATGTGGTGGCGGTTCAACCATGACTCTGGACAACTAAATGCTCAACTACAGTGTTTCTGTGCTGTGTGGAACTTTGGCCAGAGATTTATTTCCTTTGGAATCTTTGGGTTGGACAAACATCTAGCCATCCTACCTTTCAAAAGAAGATGCCATTGCTGACACAGCGCTTGCAGGCTCCACTATGATGAGCAAGTATGTAATGGAGAGTTGGGAGAGAAAGAGTAGTGGAACAGTTTGTGCATGTGATGGCTACTCCTGGTTGTCAACTTGACCACACCTGGAATAAACTACAATCCAGAAATGGAGAGCATACCTGTGACCCACATCTTAAGGCTGGAAGACACAAATCTTTAATTCAGATCTTGAGGCATACCTTTAATCTGGGCCATACCTTCTACTGGAGATCTACATAGGACAATGGGAGAAAGAAAGGTTTGTTTTTCTTTACCTGCTTGCCCTTACTTGCCAGAACATCTATTGGAGCCTACTTCTTCAGGATTCCAGCTTATACAGAAGATCAGCTGAACCACCCAGCCCTGTGGGACTGAGCAACTACTAGATTTTTGGACTTCCCATTCACAATTGGCCATTGTTGGATTAGTTAGACTAGACTAAAGTCTGTAAGTCATTCCAATAAATTCCATATATATATATTATATACCATAAGTTCTGTGACTCTAGAGAACCCTGACCAATACAGTGTGTGGTGGTTTGTATATGCTTGGCCCAGGAAATGGCACTATTTGGAGGTGTGGCCTTGTTGGAGGAAGTGTGTCACTGTGTGCGTGGGTTTTAAGACCCTCATGCTAGCTGCCTGGAAGCCAGTCTTCTTCTGTTTGCCTTCAGAACAAGATGTTGAACTATCTGCTTCTGTGCCATACCTGCCTAGATGCTGCCATGCTCCCACCTTGATGATAATGGACTGAACCTCTGAACCTGTAAGACTACTCCAGTAAATGGTATCCTTATAAGAGTTGCCTTAGTCATGGTATCTGTTCACAGTAGTAAAACCCTAATACCCAGTGCACTGTGAAAAAAGGCAGATCTGGAGATGAGAAGGTGGAGAAAAACAGCCTGATGTGAGTAGTCTGTCCTGCCAACTGAGGCCATAGTGAAGTCCTGGCCTGTGATGCTACCTGCCCTGCAATAGTATGGGGTCTGTGTCTAGTTTGAAGCCCATGTTACTACCAAAGGTCATTCAGAGGGCCACCTGAGACTATGTTGATGTCCAAAGACTGTTCAGAGCTGGCTCTACCCCTCACCAGTTGCAGCATTCAGGATAGTGGGAAAGCTGGCAAGGACATCATGGGTACAGGAGAGCTGGTGGGCAGACCAATTCAGCTACCACCCAAGCCCAGGTCTATGAATTTGAGTTATCCCACCCCAATATCTTCCCCATCTATGAACTGCTGGAGTGTGTGAAGGAGCTGGGTCTGCAGATCCAAAACTACAGGATCTCCATAACAAAGGGCAACAACAGGATATCAGAGAAGAGTCTAGTGTTGAAAGTGAGGATCCGGAATTGAAAGTGTGACAGAAGCCAGAGGCCTCGAACCAGATCAATGACGCATTGCAGTGAATATTTGCAAGGGAAGCTGTCTGGACAAAAGGGTATACTGTATGACACACTGTGACACACCACAGCTCCCACAGCAGGTGTTTTTCTTGTGTTTTGTTTTATTTTCTTTAGTGGGGCAGACATGGGGTAATGGGGAGATGAGTGGGACTGGGTTACATGATGTGAATTAAACTCACAAAAAAAGAGAAGAAAAGATGATTTAAAAAAAAAAGAAAGATACCCTCCCCCCGGTGCTCCAGGAGATGGGACCACCAACCAAAGAATACATATGGAGGGACCCATGGTGCTGGCCACATATGCGGCAGAGGAGGGTCTTGTTGGCCATCAGTGGGAGGAGAGGCCCTTGGGCCTGAGGGTGTTAGATCCCTCAGTGTAGGGGAATGCTAGGAAGGGAAGACAGGAATGGGTGGGGGAGCACCCTCATAGAGGCAGGGGATGGGGATTTCCAAAGGGGAGACCTGGAAAGGGGAAAACATTTGAAATGTAAATAAAGTATCAAAAAATAAAAAAATAAAAACAACAACAAAAAAGAAAGAAAGAAAGAAAATTCCCTATAGACTTGCCTATAGACAATCTACTGGTCTAGGCAAAAGAATGCTAACTATCACAAACAGGAACTCTGGAAGTACAAAATTAGTTAAGGGCTTTTTTCAAAGAATGCCATCAAAGGTCAGTTATGCTTGGGAATTCTGGTTCCACTTATGAAGGAATAGTCCTAAGACCAACATTCTGAACAAACAATCACAAACTCTGAATCCTGAAGAAAAACCCCAATCGGCAAATAATGGAACAATGTCCATCTTTGGGAAAGAGTATGCCACCAAGGAGAAAAAAATATGCTGGGTTTTATTTGGTGTTTCATATATTTTAACTTGAGAGAACATTAAAAGCTAAAATTCAGAATCTTACTAATGACTGGATCAAATCACTGGATTGATATAATAAAGTCAGTAAGTTCAAAGTTAGCTCAACAGGAAATCATGTGATCTGGAGACAGGGAGATTGGGTGCAATGAAAAAGAAAACTTTCACACACACACACGTGGAACCCATAATATGGAGGTAAAGTGTAAAGAAATGATTTTTCTTTCCTTACTGAGCATACCTTGTGTGGTAGTTTGAATATGCTTGGCCCATGGGAAGTGGCATTATTAGGAGGTGTGGCCTTGTTGGAGGAAGTGCACCACTGTGGGGGTGGGTCTTGAAGCTCTGCCCAGTGTGGAAGAGACCTTCCTCTTGGATGCCTACAGAAGAGACAGTCTCTCCTACCTGCAGGCAGATCAAGATGCAGAACTCTCAGCTCCTTCTCCAACACTACTGTCCAGGTAGTGTCTACCTGGACACTACCGTGCTTCCTGCCATGATGATAATGGACTGAACGTCTGGAACTGTGAGCTAGGCCCAATTAAGTGTTTTCCTTCATAAGGAAATGGTGTCATGGTGTCTCTTCACAGCAATAAAACCTTAGCTTGTATTTTCTGTATTCTGGATACATGTGTTTTGCCTGTACTAAGTTTTGTGCCTTTTAGGATGAGTCAGTATACAGCCCATAATTTTCTTTCCATCTTTCCATGAGCTCTCCTGTACACACTGGTCTTTAAAGTTTATTTCCTCAGAATTTTTTTTGTAGATTGTAAGTTTTATTGAATGCATGCATATGCAGATTTATAGAGCATAATACAATTATGATTTTTCTACAATAAATGTATTTTATGGGATAAATTACATACATCTACTTCAAGACAAGGAATGAATTGATCAAGACCCCAAGCCAAATATATGTATCTATTCCCTTCTATAATGTGTAAGCAAAATAGTTCAAAAAGATCACTTAAAGATATCAAGTATATTAGAACACTAGATACTGGCAAATTATACTTTTGTGTTAGAATAAACTTTGAGCAGTTCCAGAAAGGCTGATGTCAATCAGAAACTAAATGAATACATATGCCTGAGCAGAGAAAATAGAGCCAAAAAATAAGTGGAAAAATAATTTCAGATATGAGATTGGCCTCTCAAAACAAATCAATTTCAAAAGTAAAGAAACCTCACTTAAAGGTTGCACACCTTCCCTAAAGCATCACATGGCACAGATATTCAAATGCATTATGGGAGACATATCTCATCCAAGCCACCAAATGTTATTTAGGTGCTTCTTAATTTTCCATTTTGCATTGCAAACAATATTTCAGCTAACAACTTTTAACTTATAGCCCTCATAAGTATTTCTAAAGAATTAAAAGGAATTTCTGGGCTAGTGAGCAAGTCTTTTAGCTATTGACAAAGTTCTACTAGACTACCTTGTGGTAATTTTTAACCACATAAACATAACCTATTATATCATTATTTAGACCATTCTTCTGTTCTTATAGACATATCCATTAATCCGTCCATCCATATCTCAAAACTGTCAGTAGACAATAAATCTGTGGAGCCAACTTACTGGAAAATTCTATAGAAGTTAAATATTTGATCTGGGGACATGGCTCAATGGATAATAAGCTTGGTCTGCATGTATAAAAACTGTCGTCTAGTATCCCAGCAACCCCAGCTACTCAACTGTGGGTACAGCGAGAGACTGTGCCTCAGGAGGAGAGCTATCAAAGAAGACACCCAACATCAGCCTCTGGTCCTCAAGTATATGTGCACTCCTGAGTATGTTCACCCCCCACACACACACACATATTTGCACCCATACATGCATGTGCATCACACATGTATATGAAAAAAAAAAAGAAAAAATAACATTTTTTTGAAAATAATGTGCCAGTTTCCATTTCATTAACAATACTCCCCCAGTTTAGGTCTCTTTCATTTTCCTTCAAATGTAAGAGGTTATGAGTGTCGAAAACTAAACAAACTTTATTGTTTGCTTTTGAGGTAGGATCTACTATGCAGACCAGATTAACCCTGAACAGGTGATCCTCCGGTGTTCTCGACCTGTCTGTTGCCACCTCCACAGGGGTAGCATATCAGATATCCTGCCTATCAGATATTTACATTATGACTCATAATAGTAGCAAAATTACAGTTATGATGTAGTTACAAAAAAAATGTTATGGTTGGGGTCACCACAACATGAGGAACTCTATTAAAGGGTCCCAGCATTAGGAAGGTTGAGAACCTCAACTCAGCTGATGAGTCCTACCTCAATTTCCAAAGTGGTGGGATTATTTCCATGATGCCCAGCTAATAAAAAAAAAAAAAAAGCATTGTTTTACTGGAAATGGAATTGAAATTCTCTTTCTACATACAAGGAAATGGTCAAAGCTAGAACAAAACAGAGCAGTCAAACAGAAGCCTCTCCTTCAGGTGGTAAAGATAAATTGTGGTCTTTGAATTAAAATAATGTATCAAATGTTACAAAATTCACTCAGGAAAAAACCCATAGTGCTACCAGTCCAGCACAATTATTTTGTGCACCATCTTATATTTATATGCACATATTCCCCCAAGCAATTGTCTTTGGAGTGTGTATACATTTTTTGCTTAGGGTTTACAATGTAATATTGTAACCATCTTCTATTCTTATCATTTTCATTATTAGGATTTAGTAGTTGCGTAGTAAATTATTTCCCTTCTGGAGCCTTAGGTGGTTTCTAGTATTTAGTTATCTAAGTCAAATTATGTTTTGTGCTGATAGAGTTTTGTGACTAGTAAATTATTTCCTCAGAATTAATTCCCAAGAGTCACATTATTGAATTTTTAAAAAGCTATAAACATGTTTATAGTCCTTGTTACATGGCACCACATTATTAGGCAAAGGGAGTCTATGAATCCCTGTGAGTGCAGAGTCAGGAACTTTCAAAAGAATCCATGCTTCTGCTGTTGCTCCTTCTTCTTCTTCTTCTTCTTCTTCTTCTTCTTCTTCTTCTTCTTCT
>JADRCH010000010.1:6404363-6462963 GCA_019843965.1 Rhynchomys soricoides | reverse complement strand
GCCTGTAGTTTCTCCAGGAAGACCCTGTTCCTGTTAGTAGATGACAGCCTCTGTAAACGAAATTCTGGGCAATAACTCACTTCTTCCAGTATATCATTGAAGTGAGAGTATTTCAGTGTACAGAGCTAAGATATATATTTGTGTGTATATTTTAAATCATGAGTTTATGTATTACTTTACACATATATTAAATATGTTTATATTGCCTTGGTCCCAAATAACATCAATGTTGTCGTTTAATCAATCATATAATACACAAGAAGTTATTGCCAAAGTAGCATATTATTGGTACTATGCAAATATCACAAGTTCAAGTTTAAGCTGTTTCTGAAATGTTTTTCTTAGAATTCAAGTGCTGCTACAGTTAGGGAACTATTTCCACTGACATTAGATTTAATTTTTTTCCTCCTCAATTTATGTTATCTAAAGTTATGAAACCCTGTTACATCAGTTATTTCTGTTTGCACTCAGTGTTCCTGGTTGCCTTTTTTTTCCTGATTCATCTTTCTCACAATTATTTTTTAATAAGAGCAAGTAGATTTAAATATATTTTTAACTTTGCCCCTCTTGTGTTTTATATATATTTGATTTGTTTCTAAGAATGGAAACAAATAGTACCCCATTCTATGTATGTACTACTATACTGCTTTCAATAAACCTTCTATTTTATTCATTTAGATTCTCAATATTTTGCTAATAAAATCAAGTCATAAAGAATAACTTGTACATTTATGCTAGTAGTGCATCTTCACTACATACTCCTAGAAGTGGAATTGACTAGTCAAAAACTAAACATGTATGTTCTTTTGTAAGTCATTGCCAATTTCCCTGTAAGGGAGATGATAGTGTTTACAGCTGCCTCAGTTGTTAGAGTAAACTGTTAATATGACACAGATTTAGAATCACATGGAGGGTGGGGGAGAGTCTCAGTTAATTCTCTTCACCAAGTTTCTCTGTGAGGGATTATTTTGACTTTTGACTGATATAGAAGGGTCAAGGCGACTGTGGGTAGTACCATTCCCTAGGCTAAATAAGGAAACAAGAGCATGAGCCAGAAGCAGCCAGAAGGTGGTGTTCTACCATGGGTTCTGCTTCAGGTTTCTGTCATGACTTCCCTCAGTGATGGACAGTTACCCACAAGCTAAAATAAATTATTTTCTCACTGAAGTTGCTTTGCATCAGACTATTTTTATAACAGCAACAGAAAGAAATGAGTAAATTAGTAATGCTTGATGATTTTCCCCCACAAAAGAGTGTGTTGACAAGCTTTTAAAGACACCCTCCCTTTAAATAGTTTGCCCTTATATGTCCTGCATATATGACACCAGACACAGCCAGACACAGCCCAGACTAAAAGTTAGCCTTCAACCTGGAACTGCTGTATTCACAGCATTTTGAGAAAAGCTACTTAACTGGAATCAATTTATCCAAATATTCAAAGGTATTGCTTTCTATCCAGAAGAATAATGGTCCTAAAAATAATTAGCTGTGAAAATTTCCCTTCGTATCACATTGGACTCTGCAAGAAGAAAAGGCAAATGTCCTTTAACGTTCCATCAGCCAGTTTTCTTACCTTGAACTTTTACATGGTATTTGCAAAGGGGAAGATGACTGTCCTAGCCAGCGTAAAGGTTACAAGACCGGTGGAAAATAACAAGAAAACATCTCCCATTCCTGCCTATGTAAGTAGAAAAGAACCTTATTCTGAACAAAACGTTTTATGTGTTTTTATCAACGGTACTTTTTTTTCTTTAGAGGAGAGTCGATGCTTATAGAAATACTAGAATGATGGGATCTTTAATTCTGTACTTTGCATAGAGAAAGGAAAATGTATGTGGTTGGAAACCTCCTAGCTAGCGAGGGAGCCATTTTCTCTAGGGATGTTTTTCTTAAATTCATATATATATATGAAAAAGGAAATGTTATATATTCATAGTAGACTGTCCTCAATACTTTGTTACTAAAATTAGAGCATAATGAATAACCAACGCATGGCTTTTTTTTTTTTTTTCTTTCGGTTTTTAGAGACAGGGTTTCTCTATATAGCCCTGACTGTCCTGGAACTCACTCTGTAGACCAGGCTGGCCTCAAACTCAGAAATCCGCCTGCCTCTGCCTCCCAAGTGCTGGGATTAAAGGCGTGCACCACCACTGCCCGGCGCATGTATTTTTATATTGCTGTTGGCATATTAGAAAATAACACTGTGAGGGGAAATTGTCCATATAGTGTATTAAGGTTCCTTCAAGGAAGAAACACAATAATAAAGAATTACATATGACTGTAAAAGGTGTATTTATTGGATCATCATACATTACTATTAGCAGATAGATAATCTAATAGTGACCATCTGTTTGCTGAGAATGCAGAGAACTAGGTGTCTTCTTAGTTCAAGCAGATAGAAGCGGAGAGCATAAGCGGTCAGTGGCTCGACCCCAGTCTGAGGCTAAAGGCCCAGAGCTCCTTGGAGATACACTAGGGCAAGTCTGTGTTAAAGAATATAAGAAGCTGGAGGCTGATGCTACCAGCAAAAGCATCAGCAACAGATGTGCTCAGCAATTTGGTAGAGTGGAGAATTTAGTCTATTAGACAAAGAAAGCCCAGTAAAATGTACTTTGGATTTGATTTTCTGGGTATTTCCATGTGGCTGAATTACTCACTTCTGAGCAGTGAGAGGTTTGCTGACTTTGCACAAGTTGTCTGTCAAGCTTCTTTAGTTAAAGGAAACATTCCACTCATTAAAATCATAGATAAAGACTTTACTATGTTAATTACACCCAGCCAGACTGACGGGAGGCATCTCTTAACGAGATAAAATGATAAAGCTGAGTTTCTTAAAAGGTATTATTCATCTCTTCCTATCTGCTAGGAGCAGAAATGAGGGTTTGCTGGCTTAGTGAAACTGTCTTCTCAATTCCTGTAACATTCCCAGGGAGGGATCTCCGGAGACATAACTCTGTTTTTTCTCCAAAATCAACATTATTCAACAATACAAAGGAATTTCTGAACATCAAAAGTCAAGTGTCAACACCCAGAGAGCAAGGAAATTCTGTTTTGAATGTCAGCCCAATATCTTCCATGGTCCCCTCTCTGGATAATAGATGCATGTTACTCATGGTCTGATTCATTTAATCACTTTTGAGGTGCTACAACACACAAACAGCTTTTCAGCCAGGTACACCAGTGAAGGTGTTTAAGGATGTAGCTGGAATCACAGATAGATGGCTTTGTCTGCAGACAGGACATCACACTTGCAGATGGTGCCAGGGTGACTGGTGCAGTTGGACTTTCCAGACTAGGCACAATGCCCATGTTTCTATCTGAATGTTTCCCTACATTTGTGTTAGCATTGCCCAATTTAGGCATGAAGATTAGAACCTGGTGTTTGTTGGGAAGACTGAGTTTACTCTTCTCAGAATTTTAACACACTTAGAGGGATTTGATCATACACAACTGTTTTGGGAGGCATGATAGCTCCTTTTGCTAACTGGCCACACCATAGTATCACCAAGAAGAGGGTCCCAAGGAGGCACTGTCTAGATAAGGTTGTGGACATGCTTGGGGAAGATTTCCTTCTCTATGTTAACTGAAGTGGGAGAATCCTCCTTGAGTGTGGACTACAAAAAAGTAGAGAAAGAAAGCCACATAGTAAGCACACATGCATCCATTTTCCTCTCTGCTCTTGGCTGTGGATGTGTTGTGAAAAGCTGTTGCATGCACCTGCCTCTTCTTCCCTGCCATGATGGACTGTAACCTAGAACCTCAAGCTGGAATAAACCTTTTCTCCTCTAGTTGCTTTTTAGCAGGGCATTTTGTCAAAGCAACAGACAGAAACCAGCAAAGATGGTGAAAGAGACATGAACAGGCAGTGTAGATTGTTCTTAGCTTCTGGTCAACAGCCAGCAAATCATAAGAATCTTTGCCTCAAGTCTGCCTACAATACGATTGAGCTCAGAAGTAGATTCATTTCTGAGGTTCCCAGTAAGAGCCCAGCTGTCTGATACCATAATGTTGGCAACATAAACCCAGGGGAGAGAACCCAACCTATTCATAATAAATGTGTGCTGATTATATTCATAAAATTTATAATAAATTGTCAAGATAACAATAGAAAAATTTAAAAGCTGGACTGCTGAGCTAGCTGAGAGGGCAAAAGTGTTTGCTGCCAAGCCTAATGATCCAAGTTTAAGTCCCAGGACCCACATAGTAAGGAGAGAACTTTCTCAAGTTGCCTTCTGTTTCCCACACCTGAGCTATGTCATGTGCACGTTCATGTGTGCATGTGGGCACATACACAACTAACTAAATCATAATAAAAAAATTTAGAAGAAATCGAATAAGCCCACAGTACTCCAGTATAGCATGCAAACTATGTCCTGTGGACACATAAGTACAAGCAATTTATTGTGAAGGGCTTTCTCTGGCCACGGACACCCACCTGGAAGTGCAGGAGAGTTAATCATGCCTTCCCAGGATTGTCTTTCTGTCAGTAGTGGACAGACATTGTGAGCCTCAGGGATTCAGTCCTTTTCTCCCACCCAATACCTCCCTTTGAGTCCTGAGAGTCTCTCACCTCCCAGGTCTCTGGTGCATTCTGGAGGGTCCCTGAACCGCCTACCTCCCGAGGTTGCCTGTTTCCATTCTTTCTGCTGCCCCTCAGGGCTTTAGTCCTTTTCCTTCACCCAATACCAGATCAGGTTCCCCTGCCCCCCACTTTCCTCCCAGGTCCATCCCTCCCTCCCCACTCAGAGAAGTTGGTAAGACACCCCCCCCCCCAGTCCTTTTAGAGGCATTTGGAACTTCCGCATCTTCTCTCTGACAACAATAAAAATCAAAGTTATATTTTGAAACATGACCAGGCTGGGAGTTTTCTACTGGGAAGAACTGAGAACAAAGCTAAGAATAGTTCCTGAGAAAAATCCTAACATTTAAAACAAGTGGTGCAAGTGGCCAAGGAAAACAGACCAGGGGGCTTTTCTCTCTCTCACCCTGAGGGTTCTCTCACCCCTGCAGACAACAGTCACCAGGCAGCCTGGCTACACTCAGGAAGAGTTCAGCTAATTAAGCAGCCTACCCTCCCTTGTTTCTTCCACTTGGGGAATTCACCAGAGTTGGCTCATTTAGAAGATATTCCCATTAGTTATTTCTTAAATCCCCAAACTGAAAGTTAGGAAGCTTTGAGATAAGGTGCTGCCAAGCTGGGAACAAAGCCATGCAAATAGGAAGCAAAGCCATATTAAGACACTGAAGTCTCTCATCATCTTGGAAGAGTGGGATTAGGGTAGAGACCTCCTGAACCTGAGGGGAAGATAAAGCAAGTGATGCAACACACACACACAGACAGACACACACAGACACACACAGACACACACAGATACATACACTCATACAGACACACACACACAGAGATACATACAGCCTCCACATATATATAGATACATGCACCCCCTACATGCACACAGACACACACACACACACACACAGAGAGAAAGAGAGAGAGAGAGAGAGAGAGAGAGAGACGCACATACACATAACACACACACACATACATATATAGTATGACGCACAGACACACATATAGAGGGATACACACACACAGACTTACACAGACACCCACACAGACACACCCACACACTGATAGACAGACACACACACAGATAGATGATAGATAGATAGATAGATAGATAGATAGATAGGAGAATACACACAGAGAGACATACACAGACACACACATCCAGAGACATACACACACACACACACACGCACAGAGATGTATACAGACACACACAGACAGACACATACAGATAGACAGACAGACACACACACACACATTTCTTTCTTCCTTGGGAATAAGCCCCCTTCTTCCCACATGTAAGAATTCCAAATGGCAGCTCATCCTAAGCACCCTTTCGATCTGCTTAGCACTTTCACAAGGCATCCCTGCCCATTAGCAGTCCAGTTTGGCCAAAATTCTGATATCTAAGAAAGAGATTTCTTTTGTTTGATTTTTGTGAATGTTTTGCTTATGTGGGTTTGTTTTTGCTTTGTTTTCAGACATGCTCCCATGCAACCAAAGCAGCCTCAAACTTACTATGTAGCTATGATGACCTTGAGTTCTAACCCTTCCTGCCTCCACTTTCCAAGTTCTACAGATATTTACTATAACACCCAACTCTTGTGTGTGCATGCATGTGCATTTGTGTGTGTGTGTGAGAGAGAGACAGAGACAGAGACAGAGACAGAGAGACACCGAGAGAGAAAGAGACAGAGAGACACAGAGAAACAGAGAAAAAGAAAGACAGAGACAGACAAAGTCAGACATAGAGAGAAGAGGACCTCATGTTCTTACGCTGACAGGCCTTCAACTTACTATGTAGCCTAAACTGGCCATGAGTTGGCAATCCTGCCTCAGCGTCCTGGACTCTGGGATTTCAAGCTGGTGACACCACACCTAGCTAAGGCGCATTGTACTGAGGTGATCAGGGAATCTTTTGCACAGTTCAGTCTGGGAGCCCTACGTTTTCCTGTAGGTGTGAGGAGCTGTGTGTGGAGCACTCCTCCCGCCTTACCTGGCTATCTGAAAGGGTCTACAAATCCCAAGTGAGTTATTGGGAAGCCAAGCAAGACATAACCAGACCGATTTTACATCGAATGTACTTATGCTTTAATCAAACAACAAATGCCTGTCTTGTGATGTAGTGGCATACTAACATTAATATTTTTTTAATCATTTGGTGTAGATGAAGAAAAATGCTTGCAAAGCTGTAAATAAGATTGGATCTTCATTAGGATTTCTTCCTCTACCCATTCTATAAAGATAATTTAGATGTCATCAAAGTAGAAATTTGGAGGAACCAAGGTTTCTGAAAAATCCAAAAATAAGAGGTTTTTTAAAAGTCTTTTTGCAGAGGTAAGAAGAATGGAGCTTCACTCTAGGAGACTAGAGGAGAGGGCACTGCCTGTATTTGCCAATTCCACTAAGCAGTGACAGTTGAAACACAAATTGACACATCTATAGAGAGCTTTGTTTCACTTGTCAGATGTGGTTATGGCCAGGGCTACTTTCCACCTTACCCAACAACGTGCTGTCTCTACAGGACAGTCTTGATTAGAATTCTAACACTTGTCTCAGTGACCCTACATCCTCTGTTGGGCCCTCCCTCCCTCTGGAATACTGAAGTAGTTAAAATCTTCAATGTACAGGGTGTGGAAGGAAGCATATGTGCTGATGTAGGGATGTGTGGTATCCGCTGGAGCAGCCTATGCTGTGTCTGTGTCTGCATCCTCTTCATTCCTCTAATTGATCACATCCATGCAGGGCATTCCTTCTCCCAAGGCTGAGATCCTTAGTGGGTCTATATCAGCCCAGGTTGAACATTAAACAGTTCAGAACTAACTGAATACATCAGAGTTTGGAGACCTAGTACAAATTCCTGAAGGTAATTTCCTTCAGGAAATTAGTACCTTGAAGGAACTAATATTCCCTTCAAACCAACCCCCTCCAACTATTCAAGCCTCACCTAATTTCCTTTTCAACTTACCTTCCACAACCACTGCAAAAATGAATGCTCCTCATTAGCACTGGACAGGATTGACCAGATGAAGCATGTGCCAGATGATGTAGCTACAGACGGCAAACAATAATCCCCTTCTCCTGTCCTGAGCTTCCTCAGGGGGTCTGTTTATGGCTTCTCCAGAAATATGAGCAACAAGAGCAAGGTTGTCAGCTCCCAATGTCCACCTCCAGGATTTTCAGGTCCAGTGGCAGGGGCAAGCCATAGGAAATACCTTGGAGAAATGCAGGATGCTAGTGTGAGTGGATATGGAATAACACACCTCTAATTGTTTGTGTGCATCTTTAGATGGAATGCACACGAAGCCTCCTTTACTTACAGATCTCTCCTACCACTTGCTCTTACCTTTCTTTCTGATATTGAGGTCTCTACATAAAGCTCTTTCAGTATAATCTTAGAGTACACATTTTGCTCTTTTGCCTTTGATCAGGATCTTTTGGCAAATGTGGCTTAGAGTCAGCCACTCTTTCCAGGCAGGGCACAGTTGACTTGCCTATTGTTCTTCCTTTCCAACTTGTTTCCTATTTCTGAGCATGTCTTTCCCCATGGCACCCCTTCCATGTTATTTACAGTCCTGGGTCTTTATTCCTGCCCCCAAGCCTCATTTCACTTGGTAGAGCACTTCAGTGATCAAGAAGCTTCAGGAAGAAGAAAGCAAAGACTGGAGAGTGAGGAAGAGCAGAGACTTCAGTATGGGTATAACAACCGAAGGCATAGTGATCTGGGCAGGAGAGAGGGACCTGGAGATCAGTTGCCAGGGTTTCAACAATGTATCTCTGTGCAGTTGGGTGAAATAAAACCTGGTTAGATAGATAGATCGATAGATAGATGGATAGATAGATGGATAGATAGATGATAGGTAGATAGATGAATAGGTAGATGATAGATAGATGAATAGATAGATGATAGATAGATGAATAGATAGATGATAGATAGATAGATAGATAGATGATAGATATGTAAATGAATAGATAGATAGATAGATTGACAGATGATAGGTAGATAGATGGATAGATAGATAGATAGATAGATAGACAGATGATAGATAGGTAGATAGATGAATAGATAGACAGATAGATAGATTGACAGATGATAGGTAGATAGATGAATAGATAGATAGATAGATAGATAGATAGATAGATAGATAGATAGAATCTGGTTCCTTAATTTCTTCACCTGTGCAACAAGGATAGGGTACACATTTCACAAATGATAGAATTAAAAAAAAAACCACAGATGAACATGACAACATGAATAAAGTGTACCATAGAGGACTCACTTGGCACCTTAGAGATTATAATCAGGAGACTGGGTCATTAAGTAGGTACTGTGTCACTACAGATACTATATTACCACTGCTGAAAAAAAGAAATCTAGTTATGAAAAATCCATGGATCCTAATGTATGATTGAAGTCTATTTATGACTAATTTGTAACAGAATTGTTAGGTACTTAATCAACATGCCACATAACTTTTTTTCAAGATTTAAGGTAATGTACTTTTTTTTTTCTATTTTGAGATGATGCCTCACACTTTTAGTCAAGGCTGGAACTCAGGGTGGACTCAAACTCCTGTGTCAGCCTCCCAAGTGCCAGGATGACAGGCATGTGTCACACTTACTTGACTATGCTTTTAAAAACATTAGATGCATATTTGTAATTGTAATATGTAGACAGGTAGGTAGATAGACAGACAGACAGACAGGGTATGTATGAACACTACCTCACTGCTTTAAGCCTCTCTAAAAGAGGTCTAGGTGGAGATTTCAATACCAGAAAGAAAGAGAAGAGCAAGTGGTTGAAGACATTTGTAAAGAAAAGAAGCTTCCTACACATTATATCTAAAGATGCACATGAACATAACTAGAGGTGTGTGGGTTATATTTCTACATGTGCTGAACAGTAACAACCATATTCAGCTAAGTAAACAGAGAAGAGGGATTGAGACGGTGTTGATATCCAGAAAATGAAAGATGGCAGGAAGGGAGAAGGTTTTATCTCCCATTTAATTTGTATTGTATAAAAACAAGACAGTGTTTAGAATATATGAATGAACTTTTTTTTTGTAATGTCAACATAGCTAATGAATAGAATGTGAGAAGAAATGTGTTCATGAATGACTCTCCTGTGCAACAGTGCCTGTTAGGATGGGCTAAGGTAGCAGTGACTGAGCAGAAACTGGTCTCTGATGCACAAGCAGCGGTTAATCACAAGAATAGAGAACGGCAGACCATGGGTAATAAAACATTCTTAGCTTGCTTATCTTTGTGAAACCAAGTTCTACACATGATCGATAATTGTAATTAGACTTTATAACAATTAATTAACAGGAAATAAATCACATGCTTGTATCATATTTGATAAAACTGCATATAAATTATAAGAGCCCAGAAAAGGGATTAGTTTAGAGGGGCAGAGTCTCTGACATCACTGTGAAAATGTTTTAACTCAGTGGATATTCCCAGAAAACGTTTTGGATGTGGTCAAGGATTTCCTCTTTACCAGATTTTAATAATAATGTCTTATGACTCACGGGAAACCAGCTCCCCTATAAAAAGGCTCCAGCAGAAGCAGTACTCCGTGGTCCTCGACTGACTACACATCAAAACTGCTAGAAGAACGGAGAGAGAGAAGCAGGAGCAATACACCCAAGGAACCCAACACCTGAACAACCATTCTACTGAACAGTAGGTGCAGATTCTGAGCCAGAGAAGCCTTGGACCCGAAGCATAGATTTATATGTGTGCATGCATATGCAAAACCACATTCTGATTAAAAAAAAGTCTGTCTAAACTGTTACAGCAGTGTAATTAAAACTTACCTTTTCTCTTTGTTTAAAATGATGGAAATCTTAAAGTTTACATTTATTCTCCATGCTAGACGCCTGTGAAATAAGGGATGTGGTTCAGGATTTTAAAACCTCACTGTTTTGACTTAAATGCTATAATAGAAGTGTGAGTAATCCACACTTAGAATTTCCTTCTGTGACTAATTCGGCACTTTCTCTCCTCAGGAAAGTTTCTCTAGTCTAACATCTGGATAAAAGGAGCTGCTGGAGTCATGAATGCCTCACACTTTCTCTCTGCCCTCACTTTTGGTAAGCTGGAGTCTTGGGAGACCAGGGACTCTCATCCTCACTCCACTGATTTCTGAGGACAGGATATTTTGTTGTGTGGGTCTGTTCTGTGCTTTATTTGGTGGTTAGCAGAACCGCTGACCTCTCCCTGCATTGTGGTGGGAAGGATGGATCTTAAGTGGTCTATTCAGGTTTTGTGAAGATTCATTCATCTGGCTCCTGAAAGGGGGCTCAAGCAGGTATTACATAGTATCCAATGACGGTCGCTTTCTCTGACTTCCGTTGTACTATGAAGTTGGAGTATCACATTGTGGTTGCCATAGGCACCAGCAGACGTGCAGTCACACAGTGATATATAGAAACGCTACCCGCCTTCAGATCCTCTTCTTCCTTTTAAAAGCAATAGTTTGAGCCAAAACAGAGGCCCCTAGAAGCCAAAAGCAAGAAAACACAATTCAGGACTAAACTTTGCTATTTCTTTCTTGACTCCCCCAGTTCTTCTCATTGGAGAGAGCATAGCTTGGTACTACAATGCCTCCAGCAAGCTTATGACGTATGATGAAGCCAGTGCGTATTGTCAGCGGGACTACACACATCTCGTGGCGATTCAGAACAAGGAAGAGATCAATTACTTAAACTCCAATCTGAGATATTCACCAAGTTATTACTGGATAGGAATCAGAAAAGTCAATAATGTATGGATCTGGGTAGGGACCCAGAAGCCTCTGACGGAGGAAGCTAAGAACTGGGCACCAGGTGAACCAAACAACAAGCAAAGAAATGAGGACTGTGTAGAGATCTACATCCAACGACCCAAAGACTCAGGCATGTGGAATGATGAGAGATGCGACAAAAAGAAATTGGCTCTGTGCTACACAGGTATGAAGTTTCTGCATGGTGAAAGGCTGGCTCCGTGTGGAGGCAGCCTGACAGATTTAGAGTGTGTAGGTGGTCTCTGCTGTGCACATTTTCTGTTTTCCAAAGAGAAGATTATAAACAATTTTAATAGTAATTGCATCTCTTTGAACTGACTTGTGTGAGTAAAGGCAAGAATTATACATATATGTATACTTATATGTGTGTGTGTGTATATATATATATGCATATATATATATATATATATATAATTCTATCAATATACAGAGTGTATGTACTCACATAAAATATGTGTTTTAGTTGTTTGTTTGTAGTTATTCTACTGGTGTGCATTTATTACTACCAAAGTATACAATAGATGAGCCTGGAACTTGGATCTGGCATGTCAGTCAAAATCTCATGCACTTATGTCTTTGGTATTATCTGGATTGCACAGATTCTAAATTAAGAACAAACAAACTCATGATGAGCACTATAATAATTGATTGTCTTCATATGGACTGTGCTTCCTGTAGCTTCCTGTACCGATGCATCCTGCAGTGGTCATGGTGAATGTGTAGAGACCATCAATAGTTACACCTGCAAATGCCACCCCGGCTTCCTGGGACCCAACTGTGAGAAAGGTAAGTCTTGTCCTCACCTGCTCCTTCTCCAAAGATGGTAACACCCTCTTGTGCTCCAGATGGCTTGTCAGTCAGGCCCCGCATGTTTCCTCTGCCTGAATACACTTAGTAAGAGTGCTATAGTAGCTGGGACTATGAGATCAGATCTTCCTGGGTCAAACTCCAGATTTGCTACTTATCTATATTACTTATGGCACCTTGACAAAGTAGTCTTACAGGGTGACTGACTATTCCAGTTGTCATGAAACTAAATAACATCATGTGGCAACTAGCTGTAGCTTAGTGTTTTAGGTTCCAGAGAACTACAAAGATAAGAATAGAAATAGCTCCATAGTCTAACGGTTCCATAGAGCCTGGACCACAGAAAATGTTCAACTGGCAATAACTATGGCAGTCAGTGTTCCTCTCTCATATGTAAGGGGAGAGATGAGCAGAGTGCGACTTGATTCTTTTTTCAGCTGTGACATGCAAAGCACAGGAACACCCTGACCATGGAAGCCTGGACTGCAGCCACCCATTTGGCCTCTTCAGCTATAATTCCTCCTGCTCCTTCAGCTGTAAAAGGGGCTACCTGCCCAGCAGCATGGAGACCACCATGCAGTGTATGTCCTCTGGAGAGTGGAGTGCGCCTGCTCCAGCCTGCCATGGTAACTCTCCCAATGCAGCAAACCTTTTCACTCCTCCTCACTGCCTTAGATTTTATCCAACTTTTCCCAAGTCTGTGGAAAATGTGTTCTCTCTTTCTGTGGTACCCTTTTGGTTTAGCATAGGATTTCTTTTCCACTTTTTTTTTTTTTTGAAAATGAGTATTTCTGAGATTCTGGGGACGTGTAAAGGAAGGTGTCATGGAAACAGTGGAAACACGTCTAGATGGCCTTCTAACTTTCTCCTGAACTTTCCTGTTTGGCTCTCACAAGCAATAGGACCTTCTTTAGCTCTGTATTGATCATGGAATTTCTCTTTGCACAACAATCTTAGTTCTTTGAAGCAGTGGAAAAGATTCGCTACTCAGGTCTTTTGTATATTAATATTGCTTTTACACCAAGTCGTGGGTCTTGATCTAAAGGTGGTTGCTTTCTTTGGTTTTGTTGTCTCTATGTGTAGTAAAATAGATCAGAGAACACCTAGCACAGACAAAGGGAAGATTAATGATAAAAGACCAAAGCATGAATAGTATGTAAGACTAACGCATCTGTTAAGGGTCTGTGTGTTAGCAAGAACTGGCACAGGAGTTGGGTCATGCCCTTTGAAGACGGTCTCACCTTCTTTGATAAACCCTAATTCAAGAGAAAATGAAAGCATCTATTTTCTTTGAGTAAAACTCTCTCTTCTCTTTCATCTCCTCAGTGATTGAATGTGAAGCTTTGACCCACCCTGCCCACGGAGTCATGAAATGTTCCTTAAATCCGGGGAGCTACCCATGGAACACTACATGCACGTTTGACTGTGAGGAAGGGTACAGGCGAGTTGGCTCTCAGAATCTACAGTGCACCTCATCAGGCATCTGGGACAATGAGAAGCCAACGTGCAGAGGTAGAGTTCTTCCAGGTTGAAATTCATTGCATTCTCTTTGTTAACCACGGCTTGAAATGGCCAAGCCAGCTTTACTAATCTGAACGGGTGCTTGTGTTACAGCGGTGACCTGTGACGTCATCCCTCAGCCTCAGAATGGCTCCGTAAGCTGCAGCAACTCAACAGCTGGAGAACGTGCCTTTAAGGCATCCTGCAACTTCACCTGTGAGCAAGGCTTCACGTTGGAGGGTCCAGCCCAGGTTGAATGCAGTGCTCAAGGGCAGTGGACACCACAAATCCCAGTGTGCAAAGGTGAGTAAGAAACTATCTCTTCTAACGCTTTAATTTCTAAATAGTAGTAGTAGTAGTAGTAGTAGTAGTAGTAGTAGTAGTAGTCTGTCATCTTCTATCTTGGCCACTGACTATGACATCAAGTGTCCTCTGTTAACTCTTGATACCAATTGTGAGGGCAAGAGAAATACCTCTGACATTGATTAAAAAAAAAAAAAGGCATGGCCAGGAAGCACGATTGTACGCAAGTAACATAAGGAAATGTTTTTCTTTTGTTTGTTTCTAAAGGTGGGTATATTAATCATATTGATTTATCAGCATTGGCATAGAGTAAGAATTAATAACTTATGAGAAATCCCATTTAAAATGTAAAATTCAGAACAATAAAAAATTGCTCTAAGCTCACATTGTATCACCTGCTTCTGAAGTTCAGAGCTAGCAGTGATGACAGTACCCCCAGCTTGATGTCTATCACCTACGAGGATTGTTTTCATACAGACATAGAAGCGATACAGTTTCATTATCTTTACAGCAAAGGCAAAACTGTTCAGACAAGTAGCTTTTCTTATCCAGATCTGACATCATGAGAGCTAAATTTAGTATCCAATGAGTTTTAGCAGCAAAAAGCCACAACACCAAACTCAAGCTAAGAGCAGGCATGGAAGGCTTCTTCTCTTTCTTTTTATTGGCACCACTTGGAAGCATTCAAGGCCCATGCCATGCTCTTTGGTGATGTAAAATCCTATTACTCTCATTCTGGACATCAGACCAGCATGGAGAGACCATATTCTTGCTAATTCTTGCCTTGTATTAGGCATCATTATCATGGAAAGATTTGATTGCATAGGAAACACAGCCACCTTGCCAGAAATTCATAATGAAGAATCACCTTGAGCTCTTTACACCTAGCTCTGTGTCAGTTGAATTTGGTCATCAAATGACAGATGTTCTCCAGTTTCACCATGGTGTTTTCTCACTCACCCTCCCTCTGGTTTCTCAGCTTTTCAGTGTGAAGCCTTATCTACACCACAGCGAGGCTACATGAAACGTCTTCCCAGTGCTTCTGGAGCTTTCCAAAGTGGGTCCAGTTATGAGTTCTCCTGTGAAGAAGGATTTGAATTGAAAGGATCAAGAAGGCTTCAGTGTGGTCCAAGAGGGGAGTGGGACAGCAAAAAACCCACATGCTCAGGTACATTCTTTTTAAAATCAATCTCTCTCTCTCTCTCTCTCTCTCTCTCTCTCTCTCTCTCTCTCTTTCCTCCAAGCCCCATATGTGGAAGTCAGAGGACAACTTTCAGGAGTCGATTTTTATGTGGATCCCATCATATGGGTCCCAGGAATGTAATTCAAGTTGCTAAGATTGGCAGCAAATGCCTCTACCCCCTGAACCATCTCTTTGACCTCTGCAGATATACTTTAGATTTTACTGTAAGATAGAAGCTATTGAACATCTTTGTGGCTTGGCTACCCTGAGACACCTGCTATAGCTCAATGCTTATACCTTGGAATGGCTTCTCTCTTCCAGCTGTGAAATGTGATGATGTCTCTAAGCCCCAGAGCGGTGTCATGGAGTGTGCTCATGCTACTACTGGAGAATTCACTTACAAGTCCTCATGTGCCTTTCAATGCAATGAGGGCTTTAGATTGCATGGATCAGCTCAACTTGAGTGCACATCCCAGGGAAAGTGGACCCATGAAGTCCCCTCCTGCCAAGGTAACACTGAGTTCAGCCTCTCAAGACACACATCAACTTAGTGGTTTTGTGGTATGGTTTTCTTAACTTCTGCTATCAACATGCCCTTTGCAGTGATACAGTGTTCAAGCCTTGAAGTTCCAGGAAAGATGAACATGAGCTGCAGTGGGACAGCAGTTTTTGGCACAGTGTGTGAATTTACATGTCCTGATGGTTGGACACTCAATGGATCTGCAATTCTGACATGTGGTGCCACAGGACACTGGTCTGGGATGCTGCCTACCTGTGAAGGTAATGCATTGATGGATGGTGGTTGCCTCAGGGAGTAGAGAGATGAAGGGTATTCTGTTGTTAAGGAAGCTAACTGTCCATGTGTCTAAGTCAGGATGGATAGAAAGACAACCAAAAATGATGTCAGTGGGCCAAGTAGAATGTTCTGTTCTTCTCTGACACCTCATTTTCCTCTCCATTACTCACTACTGACCCCCACTGCTATCACGATTTATTTCCTGGTCCTTCCCTGTTCTCCCTTTCTCTCTCATTATATCTCTTTCTGCTCCCTCATAGTGGGATTCTGATCATTGGAAAGGGAAGATCTAGAGCCAAAAGGAGGAGTAGGAAATAAGTAGGTGAGAGAGAAGGCAAGGATCGTTCAGTGTTAACTGAGGAGTGGTGAAGTAGTGTCAAAGAGCTTTACAGGGCTGCTTGGGAACACTGGGATGCAGCCTCAACAGTGGTTTGAGGGGAATTATCAAATTTCAATGCCATCTCTGCTTTGTGGCTCTTCTGCTGATAGTAATGAATATACAGAGAAAAGGCCAAACAGCAGGGCCAAAAGACTCGAAAGCCAAGCGTTGCTTACACTATCTCCTCCCAATTTGTTTCCTCAGCCCCGGCTAACCCCACCAGTCCCTTGGTAGTTGCACTTTCTGCGGCAGGAACCTCACTCCTGACATTGTCCTCATTGCTCTACTTGTTGATGAGATACTTTCGGAAGAAAGGTAAATTCAGGCATCCACTCCAATATCTATATATTCCCTCACTGATGAGCTATCCCTCTTGAATTTTTTCACTAGAATCTGGAGAGTAGAACCTACTTATTAAATACACCCAGTAAATAGCAATAGAATCAAGCAAAAGTTTCAGGACAAGGATTTATTATTCAACTTGATGTTGAAAGTTTTAGGAAACCCATGTTGACTGTGCTAACACTGCTTAACTCTAGGGGGCATGACTCATGTAAAATTCCATGGTTTCCTTGGAGATGTTCAACCAAGATTGTAGAGTTATATCATGATTCTGTTGTGAGCATAAGTGAAATGCTCTCAAGTAACTGAGAATATTGCTTGAAATAATCTAAATTTATAAATGTGTGTGTGTGTGTGTGTGTGTGTGTGTAATCAGGAATACACACGGCGCGCGCGCGTGCGCATGCACATCATACACAGACATACACACACAGTGGAATAGGAAACATACCAATGGTCCTTTTGGTCTACAGACTATTTAAATCCTTTTGAATTAAAAATTGAAATTTACACATTAGGAAATTCCATGTAAAAGTATGGATTTTGGATTTCTTAAGAGAACTCAGAAGAAGAATCAGGCAAGAAGAGTGTGCAGCTATTTCCTGGTGTCAGAAAGCTGCTGTGGTCTTTGGATGTTTCACCCTCTGCATTTGCCTTAATTGCCACCAAATGCTTATTACAGAGTCCTGTAATACTGAGAGTATAAGACCAGGGGAGTCAAGTAAATTAATTGGATTCCCTTAAAAGTCATTAGTCCAAACTAATAGTTTTCTTTCTCTTGCAGCAAAGAAATTTGTTCCTGCGAGGTAAGGTGAATCCGTGTATAAAGCATGCTATTTAATACTCCATACATTTTTTTCCTCTGCGTGTGGGAAAGCAATGTTTGACATCCTTTTCTCGTGTTTCTACAGCAGCTGCCAAAGTCTTCAATCGTTTGGAAACTATCAAGTGCCTTCTTACACTGTCTAAGTTTAAAACAATCAGGTATGACTTGGGCAAGTCATGTTAATGAGAGAAAATCTTTTACAAAAGGTGTTTCTCCTTGACACCCTAAAACCTGCCATTGGCTTGAGAGAACCCCCATCTTGATGATAATTTACAGAAAGTTCTCTCTTTCTCTCTCTCTCTCTCTCTCTCTCTCTGTGTGTGTGTGTGTGTGTGTGTGTGTGTGTGTGTGTGTGTGTTTGTGCTAGTGTAAGTGAATCAGCAGAGGTCAGTCTTTCTTGGATGATTTTACTTCTGGGTGGTGGTGGCGGTGGTGGTGGGGAATGCTAGCCCCATCCAGCAATTAGATTCCTAAGCATGAATCTAAACTAGGGACTCGGAGAGATCAGGCCTATTCCTTTATTCCTCCGTGATGAAGAAAATGAGGCACATAATGTATAGGAACTTGCCTGAGTTTCTAAAGCTACAAACACCAGCAGTAGCAGGATCTGGAATCTGTGATCCTCAATGTTCACATTGCTTCTGAGAGTATGTCTGGAAGGTCAAGTCCTTCTAAATATTTTTTTCTTAATAAACAGAATTGTTGGTGTAGTCTGGGGCTTAGAGAAAGATTGAACAGAAAGTACATGTTTCAATTTGCCTCTTCGGCTCCGTTCCTTAAGTTTTTTCATTAGCATAGTCCTTAATGATGACTAATGTAGTTGAGTAGTACTATTAGTTAAAGCCCAAGGTGCACCAGGGTTCATTCTTTGGGCTGTATATTCCATAGGGTTTAACAGGTATAACTGACCTATGTCTACTATTACAGTGTCATAGGGACTAGTCTCATTGTAACTTGAATGGCATTGAGAGTTCATATCTGAGCCTCCTTCAAGAGATAGCCTGCTATGTGCTTTGTTGCTGCTTCCAGCGTACAGGATATTTGAAAGGCTTTCACACTTTCTTGTATTTGCAGGAACACAAATACATCATGGGAAATAGAATGATATGCTGACGAGAGCAGGAGAGGAACCATCTACAGAATCCTGGTCTCTCTTGCCTGCTTAAAAACTGGGATCCTGATTCCATGGATCAAAATTCAGTGGCAAGGCCAGCTCTCTACCAGAAGGACTCCGTTTGCTCTTTCCTAGTTAGTGGCAATATCAAGAACATGCTGCCACAGAAGGTGGAGGTGCTCTCTTCAAAAGAGAGTCATTAGAAGAGAGACCTGGAAGAGCAGAATTCATTCTGACCCTTAGTCACTCTGGAATTTGGGAACAGAAACAGCATTTTGTTGCTTTGTTTCTTTCTCTTGCTCCCCACACAGTGTGTCAACAGCTAATTCCAGTATTGTTGTCACTGGGGTAAATAATAATTATCAGCAGTTTTGAGCAAATAATTTTCTATTTCTATCTTGAAAAAAAAAGGCAAAATTACCAATATTCTCAGGTTATGGCATAGGAGTGTCATTAGGGATACAAGGTGCAAATCCTGATGAACATTACTTGTGAAGACTGCAGGGCAGACTTATTGGCTTTATCCCCATGAGATACAGTGGCCGATGATGTATTCTTGAACATTGTGTTCTGTGTCCTGGAATTGAATCCAGCATGATGTTCATTATTCTTATTTCAGTGCAAGGCTCAAAAGGCATTTAAAAAATCAGAATCCTGTGACTTATCACTAAGCAAAAGTAATCCTAAATCTTTTTTATTAGAAATCCCAATGTATATCTGCAGTAGAATTATTTTTAAAATGAGAAATTAATAATCAGTGTGAAATCCTGAGTATTTAATGGTAGCTGGCTTTAAGATATGGTACTATTAAAATAATAGAAAGTAAAGAGAGAGTTTTGTATATTTGGGGTAAATTCTCCCCTCTCCCCAATTTTTTTCTGGGAGAAAGAACTTCCTTGAAGCTAAATGTTTTCATTTAATAAAAGCATAAATGATGAAAAGTACATTTTAAAGTATTTGTTTAAGAGTTTGTCAAAATGTGAATGTGCTTTGATTCCTGAAAGAGTCATTATACATAACAAATACACGATTCTTGCATATTGTATCCGATTCTGAATCTATGATAAAGATTCACCCTGTAATCCATGCAGGCAGTGAACTTTTAAAGAGCAAAGGTGTTTGATGTTATTCTGTTCTGGGCCATATGTTCTAGAGGAGGGGAAAGCTGGTGTACACAATGATTATGTTGTGTTACAAAGATTAAAATTCCTAAGCAATTTTACCTGTAGCTGGCAATGACAAATGCTTGGTCAGTAAGTGCCAGAGCTGCTCCCAACAAAAGTGTCCCAACTTCCAAATTAAGGTATTAGAGGAAGAAACTTCTTGAAAGTTCCTAGCTGATTGGTGTCAGTGGAAAAGCCAACAGTGAACAGGAAGTGTGATAAGCATTAAGCTGAGAGGGGAGGGAGAGAGGAGGGAGAGACAGAGAGAGAGAGAGAGAGAGAGAGAGAGAGAGAGAGAGAGAGAGAAACTACACAATGTAAATGGTTGTATATTTTGTACCAGAAATTACTGTGTAAAGTATAAATGTGTGGTCTGTATCTGAGTTCTAATAGAGTATTTTAAATTATGGTTTAAAATATTTTGTATATGTATTTATTTAAATATATTTAAACTTATTGTATTCACATGTCAGTATTATGTTTGGCAATAAATGTGTTTCTACTTATCTTCGTGTATCTGAGCTTTCTTAACAATTGTAATGCATCCAGATTGCTTTTGTGCATCTGAATGGTCACTGTGAATATGTGGAAATCAAAGGACAGTTTTGAGGAGTCAGCTCTCTCTTCACACACCATGGGCTTGCGTGGCAAGTGCCTTGACACACTGAGTTATCTTACTGACACTAAATTCCCTCTTTAAAAGTGGAATATCAGGCAACCATATACCTAACACTGAAACATTTCTATTGCTGTTGAGTGAAACCCAGCCAATCAGCAGTTTCTTCACAATCTTTTCTCTCCCCTCCATAGCAATATTAATCTGCGTTCTGTATATGGGTTTGCCTATTCAGCGCATTTTATATGCATAAAAGTACCACATGACCCTCTTCCTAGCTCTGTTTACTTAGCATACTGTTTTCTAGGGTTCTCCATGGTGTAGCTTGTATCAGCACTTCATTCCACTTACAGAGAAATTATATTCTTTGTGTGGATTGACCAGGTTGTGTGTCTGGAATACTCAGGCCATTGTCTCTGAGTATCTTTCCAAATTTTGACTACTGTAAATTATGCTGCTGTGAAGCCCCAAGGGCGTGGTTGAGATACAAACTCTTCTCCATTGTCATTAACATGTATCTGGAGGCAGGAAATTTAGGAATCCTGCTCTGCTTTTGGAGGAACCTTCCAGCTCTCTCCCAAAGAAGCTGCTCCATTTTACAGTTGCAATGAGAAGGGCTCCAGTTTTCCCACATTCTAGCTAATACTTACAGTGGTCTCTTTTTGGGACATCAATACTCTAGTGTGTGTGAAGTTATATACACATAGGCTTTTGTGCCCATTCAAAAAGATAAACAAACATTAACCATTTAAAAGAATCACCAAGACCAAGGAATCAAAGTCTTTGCTGCAAGACAATCTCAGTTGCTGTAATTTTAAAAAGTTCATATTCATTTAACTCATTTAGTTCTCTGAAGATTTAATTATCCCCTGTCTGAGTTAAGGTTTCATTGCTGTGAACAGACACCATGACCAAGGCAATTTTTATAAAGGACAACATTTAATTGGGTCTGGCTTACAATTTCAGAGGTTCAGTCCATTATCATCACGGAGGCAGAGTTCGGGCAGACATGGTGTTGGAGAAGGAGCTGAGAGTTCTACATCTTGATCTGAAGGCATCCAGAAAGGAGGGTCTCTTCCACACTGGGTGGAGCTTGAGTATAGGACCTCAAAGCCCACCCCCACAGTGACACACTTCTTCCAACAAGGCCACACCTATTACAACAAGGCCACACCTCTCAATAGTGCTACTTCCCATGGGCCAAGCATATCCAAACCACCAAATCCCTCAAGACTAGATTCATAATGAGGTTCTTCTGCCAATATACACATTCTTGCTGCTGTTGCAGAGCTAATACACAGGCCTGATATGGACAGACATCATCTAATTTATTAGTCACTCTGAGCTACGGCATACATTTTACCTTGATCTAGGATGCTGATAATCCTGATTCTCAAGCTGTGGATCCTGAGCTGAATTGCATCATTAGGTCTCCTGGTCTTTCACTTGCATACATACTTCCTGTTTCTCAGAAAGCCCAGTCATTGTTTCAGCCTCCTAAGCTATGATGGACCTGTTATATCCATGAACTTAACATGACAACCACCATGGCATGTATATGCCAACACACACACACACACACACACACACACACACTCATAAAATAGTAATAGCAATAACAACACTAGAAGTTAGCTGGTAGTAATAATTGCTTTTTAAAGTCTAAAACACTATGGAGGTAGGAATGATTATCTGAATGAGTTCAAGCCAGAAAGATCAGTAAACATTCCAACAAGCAAGACTACTTAGACTCCATAGATTATAAAAAAGCAAGCAAGCACATGAAATTGGGGGATATCTTGGTGAGTTTCCAGGGGATGTCAGGAGGTAGGAGATGGGGGTGGATTAAGCACCATGAAGCTATGAAATTACTTAAGAACAAATACATTTTTTAAAACGAGACTAGTAATAGTTCCTCCTCTGTAGACTGTTTTAGACTTTAAAAGGTAACTAATATGACCTGCTAAGCTCTAGTATTGTTATTGTTACTATTGTTTTATATTTATATTTCTGTGTGTGTGCTCGTGTGTGTGTGTTGGCACATACATGCCACATACAATGCAAATACTATTATGTCAGTGACTTGCTTCACATTGCCTTAAATTGGCTGAATTCAAACTTTATGTGCTGTCTTATTTCCTTCACACTTTATACTCCAGGTATTTCTAGGTCCCCAAACCTTTCTAGGGCAGAAGTTAGAGCCCGGGGATTTGATTTAGAATTTTACTTTCAGAAGAGCCATTAACAAGGACTTCCACTAGGGGGTGAACGAGGAAAGAGGGAGGGGAAGAACTGAGCTGGGTCAAGTCTTCCAGAGAGCTACTGAAGTTCAACAGCAAGGGAACTGACTCTGAGATAAGTTTTTATCTATGGTACGGCCAGGGCCTCCTACCTCACCTTCAGGAGTTAATAAAAATAAAACAGGAAACACAAGCAGGAAGGGAAGGGAGGGGAGGGGATGGGAGGGGAGAAGAGGGGAAGGGAAGGGAAGGGAGAGGAGAGGAGAGGAAGGGAGAGAAGGAAGGGGAAGGGAAGGGAGGGGAGGGGAGAAGAGGGGAGGGGAGAAGAGGGGAGGGGAGAGGAGGGGAGGAGAGAGGAGAGGAGAGGAGGGGAGAAGAGGGGAGGGGAGAGGAGGGGAGGGGAGAAGAGGGGAGGGGAGAGGAGGGGAGGAGAGGGGAGAGGAGGGGAGGGGAGAAGAAGGGAATGGAAGGGAAGGGAGAGGAGAGGAGAGGAGGAGAAGGGAGAGGAGGGGAGAGGAGGGGAGAAGAGGGGAGGGCAAAGGAAGGGAATAGAAGGGGGAAGGGAGAGGAGGGGAGGGGAGGGGGGGGGAAGGGAAGGGAGGAGAAGGGAAGGGAAGGAGGCACAGGTAACCAGAAATGACTGGGAGGATGTGGGGAAGAATCTAGATGCCATTGCTTCCCCCCCCCCATTTTTTATTTTGGGATTATAATTACAGTATCTCTCTCTTTCCTTTTCCCCTCCAAACTGGGGACACCCTGGGCAGGGGACATAGCTTCTGATTAGCTACTGTGTTCTCAGGGCAAATTGAGACCAGCTTAGGAAAGGGGTGGGGAGAGAGCGACAAGAAAGGGGAAGAATGGGGAGGAGGATGTGAGGCTGCGTTGGAGAAATCAAAGAAAGCAAACCCTGCTGGTGATACTTGGCACGTTCTTCCTCCTGAGTGTCGCACGCCCTCCTTTTGCAAGAACACAGAGCCCCAGGTGCTGGAGGCTGAGGCCTGCAGAGGGACTTGCAGAGACCCAGCAAGCCATGGTGAGCATGCCAGCCTATAAAAGATCTCTAGACATTCAAAATTTTCCTTGGGGAGGCAGGTGGCAAGGGGCAAGAAGCTTTCATTTCTGCTTTTAAGAAATATAGAAACAAACAACAACAACAACAACCTATGCATGTTGTCTCAAGAAAATGACTCTAGACTGTCTCTTGCTGATTTCGTTCCTTGGTGTTTGCTTTGATGGAATGGTAGAAGGGACACAGTTGAGGTTAGAGCATTGCAGTGACACAAAGTGGCTCCCTGAAGAGTGATATACTTCCCAACCTACAGTTTTAAGACGTGCAGAAAACCTATGGCTTTGTTGTTTGAGTTATTCAAAATGTATTGCTTCTTACTTGAAAAAGACAATGCTTGCTTTTCCTAGCGTCCGGCTATATCATTCACTCAAGTATTTGAGGTATGGCTCCATCATGACCCAGTGTGAAAAGTAATCTGAGCGTCACAAGCTCATTAGACCCCATGAGCATTAAAAACATTCATGCAAAATAAGGTTTGGTTTGATTTAAAGCTCAGTTGAAGAGTGGGTACAAAGAATACTAAAATATAGAAAAACTTCACATCAATAATGATCGACAACTTTGGCTGAAACCTGGAAGGCAAATGGAACAAAGCAGAGCACCAGTGTGTAGTGAATTTGATGCCATCATCTTCAGCCATAGCCCTCAAATAGTTTACCTTGGATAAGGTAGACAGGGCTAATGGGCTTTATCTGTGATCTGAAGAAGTAAGGCACTGCCTCATGGTGATAGAAGTTTGTAGTTCAGAGATGAATTATTTTGCATTTCATTTACAGATGTTTCCATGGAGATACCAGAGTACTCAGTGGGGCTCATGGAAGATCCTCAAGCTGTGGGTCTGGACACTGCTCTTTTGTGGTATGTTATTTGTGTTTTTGCTGAGCCTTTATAAGCAGTGATTGTTCTTTTCCTAACTATTGACTGAAACAGTTGCAGGGAACACAATCAGGTAGCTGGTTATTAATTCTTTTAAGGACTCTCTTTCTTCCTCTGACCCTCAGCACCTCTCTGAGTCCCCCTAATACCAGCTTAGCATTCCACATTCTCTAGTGGCGAGCCCAAATCCTGATATCTGCACAATAGTCCTCTGTTAGGAGTACAGTTGATTGACAGAGCTCTAAGAAGGCACATAACGCTTATTTTACATTACACTTTCTATTAATAGTTTGCTGTGCCCAAAATGAACTTCCACAGTCCAGAGCGTGGGCTGCCTGAGGGCTGGGGTTTTGTTTCCATCTTAAGGGCTTTTGTGTCTTTCTTCTGATGTTACATATTTTACACTTAAGCCTTAGAGACTCTTCATCAATAAATTTGAACATTTTAAACCATTGTCTAAGCAAACTTTTGCTTCCTTCTTCTCTCACCTGGATTTTCAGCTCAAACAAGTAAACACACCCTGTCTTTGTTTTTGAATTTTTTCTTTGCTTTTGAGAGTTTTATACATGTACAGTAAAATATGATCACAACTATATGCCATTTCCCCCTTTGACTACCCCATATCTCCCCCAACACCCCTCCCAACTTCCTGTCTGTCTTTCTTCCTTTTGTTTTTGATAACCTACTAAATCCAGTTAGTGCTGCTCATATGTGCATGGGTGTGGGCCATCCACTGGTGCATGGGAAACCTAGCTGTGGCCACACCTTCAAAAAGAATGATTCTCCCTCCCCCAGAAACTATTAACTGACAATAGCTCTTCAGTAAGGAGTGGGGCCTGGAGATCCTCTACCTCATCCACACTTGATTCTCATGTAGGTCTTCTGCAGCTGCAGGTAAGCACAGCTGCTGCAAGTTCAAAACTGTGTTAACCCTGTCATGTCCAGAAGACAGTGTTCCACAACCCTCCTCCCTGTCCTCTGTATCTCCTCTGCAATGAGCCTTGGTGATTGAGGGGTTAATAGAAGTGTTCCATTTAGGGCTGAGTCTCTTATTCTCAGCATTTAACAGCTATGCATCTCTCCATTGACTGCTATCTACTTCAAAAAGCAATTTCTGTGACCCAGGTTGAGAGCAGCTCAGAACTATTGGCCTACACATAAATATTTAGAAGATTTTTATGATATGTCTTTATAGTACTCACCTTATGAAGTAAAAACTCAGTGAGTGATGGCTGCAAATCTTTTCTCTTACTGTAAACTTGTAGCTCACATAGATCATATTGTTCTTAGAATGGCCATTGTCATCAAGGTCATTGTGTACAATCATGTGTTTTATTTGGTTGCCTCAAACCCCTTCTGCCTGAAGCCCACTGGTGTTTATTGGACACCATTACTTGTCTCTTTGTATGTAGAACATGATGAAATCAATTTTGTGTCTTTTGCATCATCTTTATGTATGTTGTTCTGTCTGTACTGAGTTTAGGTACATAATAGTTGGTCTATGTATTTTGGGCTTTTCCAGAGCAGCTTCTTCTACAATAAAATACATTTTATGTTACAATAAAGTATTTAAAATTATGCCAATGTTCTTCCTGATCCTATTTTATTTTACCTAAATGAGAAATTTTATATGTATACCATGACACCAGTAATTAATATTGGCCTTTAGGACGTTATCCCAGGATTAAAAAGTTTAGTGTAGATTTTCAAACTATATTAAGTTATACCCTAATTAAGTCTTCGTAACGTACATTTCTAAAGTATATTGGATAAATTAAACTTCAAAGAATTTTGATGAAGGTCATTCATTAAAAATAAATCTACTAAGATATATTTATATATAATAGTCCTTACATAAAAACAAATTCTATATCTTTTTTAAAAAAGAGAGAGAGAGAGTCTAGATTCTGATCCAAGGCTGCCAACAGCAACCACCGTGACCCTGAGACACTCGCCTGCTCTTCTGGGCTCCTGGTTCCTCATCTCTAAGTAATGGGCAGCCAGCACCTGTGCCTGATCCTGGAACACTCTATGAGTCATCATATTTCTGCTGCTGTTTTTCAGATTTCCTGACACACCATGGAACTCACTGTTGGACTTACCATTATTCTGAAAAATCCATGAATTGGGAAAATGCTAGAAAGTTCTGCAAGCAAAATTACACAGATTTAGTTGCAATACAAAATAAGAGAGAAATTGAGTATTTGGAGAAGACATTACCCAAAAATCCTACTTACTACTGGATAGGAATCAGGAAAATTGGAAAAATGTGGACATGGGTGGGAACCAACAAAACTCTCACTAAAGAAGCAGAGAACTGGGGCACTGGGGAGCCCAACAACAAGAAGTCCAAGGAGGACTGCGTCGAGATCTATATCAAGAGGGAACGAGACTCTGGGAAATGGAATGATGACGCCTGCCACAAACGAAAGGCAGCTCTCTGCTACACAGGTGGGTAGTGTCTAGGTTCCTACACTAAAGTGGGACCAGCAGAGTTAGAGTAATGAGACTCATTACCCAGAAACTGCTATTCATTCTAAAATATTCCTAACTAAGCCTTAAGCATAGCACCTCTAGGCAGTCTGCGAGTACACAACAACTAAATGGGGTTTGTAAATGTGTTATCCGGTATGTTATGTGGGGAATAGGGATGGACAGCCTGTACCTCAGTGACAGACAGGAAGACGGTGCTGAGAGCTGGGTGGTTTTTCAGGGCTTTTCTCTAACACCTCCTAAATATATAGACAATTACAGCGAGTTAATTCATTCTAAAAGCAGACAAATTCTACAGCCAAATGGTTACTATATCTTATAAATAAAAACTGTAGCATGTGTTATGCAAAAATGTTATGAACACTTAAGCAATTATTCTTTATAATAGTGTCAAACAAAAGCTTTCTTTGTGTGAAAAGGGGACTATGGATGTAATCACACTAAAATGTCTTTATGTTATCTGCTTAAAGCCTCTTGCCAGCCAGGGTCTTGCAATGGCCATGGAGAATGTGTGGAAACTATCAACAATCACACGTGCATCTGTGATGCAGGGTATTATGGGCCCCAGTGTCAGTATGGTAAGCCTCGCTTGTTTGTTTGTTTGTTATCATTAGACCAATAATACCTTAGTACAGCAGGTGGTTGGGACAAATCAATATTAGCAATTCTAAGAAACGGGAAGTTCGGAACAGAAAGCTAAGCTTTCACAATGATATCTTCCTGTAAAGATTTCCCAAGTCAGCATGCAGTTTCACTTCACTTCACAAGTGGTCCCACAAGGAACAACAAGTTGAGATTTGTCAAAGCTGAGCAGGTTACAGAAAGAAATGGGGTTTTGCAGACCTCTACTGTCAAAGATGTCACACTCTACTGAGCTTACAAGATTAAGAACTATGAGGTCAGACAGAAACACTTTTATTTCTCACTAGGAGACTGAGGTATCTGGAAGGTACTACTTCTCTTCTCTAGACAGATGTGACAAGTAACATTAAAAGAAGAACTCACATCTGATACACAGAATATACCAGAGTTATTTAGTAATAAATCCTACACACTTATTTTGGTTGGGTATTTCTGGAGAATACAGAAGCAAATCATTATGGGTTATGTATTTATGAGATATATAGTTAATAGAAAATATTTATGTTCAGGGATCAAGTTTGAAGGGAAATGAGATGAATAGGAATAAGCTTGTGGCGAGATGCCCTAATAAAATACATGTCCTTTACTTGCAGTGAGTGGCCACTCAGTATCTTACTGCCAGCACTGAGGGCAATTGTCCTAGAAACAGCACAAAGGACCACTACTAGGATAGCCAAGAAAGAGAGGATAGAATCATTGGAGCCCTAGGAAGTCACTCAGAGACGCATTGGGAGAACTGGAAATCAGAGAATACACATGTGCAAAGTGAGAGAGGTTTGGGCTCAGCCAACTACTACAGAAAAGTGCATCAAATCTTCAGACTGAGGCTGGCTGAGTTTCAAAATGTGTTTTGATGTGTCTGCTACACGCAATAGAAAATTATGAAAAGACAAATAATGTCTTTTAAAAGTAAAGGACTGAAACTAAAATTAATTTCAGTATTAACCAACTGGACTAGATCTGACTAATTCTCGTATCTCTGAAACTGTGACTCTTCCCCAGAGCATTACCTCTACATCGTTGGGCTGCCCTTTAGTTTACTCCCCTTTAAATATCGTGTTTTCTTTCTTGATTTCCATCAAATCTTTTCTGACTGTCTTTCTGGTTTGGTTTGGTTTGGTTTTTGGTCTTCTGTCTTCAAGACAACATTTCTCAGTGTGGCCCTAGCTGTCCTAGAACTTCCTCTATAGACCAGGCTGGCCTCGAACTCAGAGATTCGCCTGCCTTTGGGGATGAAGGCCTATGCCACCACCAGCTGGCTTCTAATTTTCTTCTTGACTATTATGGCTTCGCCTGGGTTCCTTCATTTGTACTTATCCAAGCCCATAAACTCAGCATCTGTCTTGCCTATTGTTCTGACTTGGTTTGTTTCTTTCTTCAAATTTTCTGAATTTTATGGATTTATGTATCTATATTGATCTTTGGATTAACAAGCCTGTTTTAGCCATGACCTCCGAATATGCTAAGGATGTTGTCATGGATGGATGTTTACAACTCAAGTGTCCCCAGCCAGTTTCTTTTTTTTTTTCCTTTTTTGTGACTGTAGCTACATTCCGTGGAAATGACCCAAGAAACAACTCTGGTGTGAAACTCTGTTACCTACTTCCCTTGTGTAAGATAACACATTGCTAATTCAATTTTCAAAATTTTATTTATTTTATGGAGCTCAAGCGATAGGTTATCTTAAGAGCACCTGCTGCTCTTACAGCAGACCTGAGTTCCAGTCCCCATAACCACATGGTGGCTGACTGACATCTGCAACTCCACCCCAGATGGTATAGTGCCCTGTCTTCTGACCTCCAGGGGCTCCAGTCACACAAACAGTACACACATATGCAAGCAGGCAAAACACCCATACATGTACAATTCAATAAAATACGTTTTATTAATTTAAAACTGGCACTATCACACTTGCATATAATGCACCCCATCTTCCCCACCCCATGTCTTGTAAGCCCCTTCTTCTTCCCAGCTAGTTCCCTTGTTAATTGCATTTTATAACTTGTTACTTCTCCAGTTTCTCTCCTGCTTTTTTTCTTTTTTTTCTCTCTGCTACCTTTGCCCTCTGTCCTTTCCCTTGTTACTGCTACGGCCCCTAGATGAGCTCCAGAAGTTTAAATTAGCTCCATTTAAATAAGTTACTGCTATGGCCCCTAGATGAGCTCCAGAAGTTTAAATTAGCTCCATTTAAATAAGTTACTCATGCAGCAGGCAAGCTGACCAATTAAAAATAATCAGAACACACCAGACACATACGACCATTCACTCTTTAGTTTCTTCAGACCATTTGTCTTGGTCAAATTTGAGTTCATTAAGTTTCAAAATGATGCCTGATACCTAATAAATGGTCATTGATGGAACAAAAAGGATGAGTATTTCTCCTTTGCTCCTCTCTTTCTAAATATACAAAACATACTCCATATCATGCCCTGACTATTTTTATAGCAATATCAACATTTTGACAGTTTTCTACTTTCCACACACAGTTTGTGTTCTGTTGGCTTTGCTTATGGCTTTCTCTCTGATTCTGCATGTGGACAACACATCTGATTATCTTCAAAGCATAGTTCAGAGACCATTTCTTCCTAGAATGTTTCTTTGGAGCCCAATACAAACAAACAATTATCAGTTAGCAGAAACAAGACTCAACTCCGGTGGATCCTTGTAACTCTTCTCAACCCTGCTTCTCTCTCCATGAAAGTGGTCCAGTGTGAGCCTTTGAAGGCCCCTGAGCTGGGTACCATGGACTGCATTCACCCCTTGGGAGACTTCAGCTTCCAGTCACAGTGTGCTTTCAACTGTTCTGAGGGAAGGGAGCTACTTGGGATTGCAGAAACACAGTGTCGAGCATCTGGAAACTGGTCATCTCTAGAGCCGATCTGTCAAGGTAAGTGTCTTTAGAGTGGATGTTTGTTGTGGCAAGTTTGTGCTTATAGTCTGAGAAAACAGGGGAGTCTTGCCTAGAAGTCAGCTTCTTCTGTTGCTGTATAATTTAACCCAACTTAGGTTGTAGTTTGATGCTTTTCAAGAGGTTTTTTTTTTCTCACTAAAAGGAAATGCAAAACTCCAAACCAAACCAAACCAAACCAAATCAAACCAAACCAAACATCTTTAAAGCCATCTGGCATTTTACAATCTGATTTATGGCAATACATGGAAGTTATACTCTGTATTTTTTTTCTCATTGTTATCACATAAAGCCTTGATGACCCCAGTTGAACTCTGCCTCCTCTCCTTCAATGACACCCATTTTATGTGTCACCCACCTTAGCACCAACCAGTTTCCTTCAGAGGACTTACAGGTCTTTCTTGGTTGTTTCAGTTAGTAGATTCTTAAAGCCATCTTTTCTTTGTTTTTTCTCCAGTGTGAGCTCTCAGGAGAATAACAACTGCTGCAAAAAACAAAGCCCTGCTCTTGATTGTTTTCATTTGAGATAGAGTAGGTTTTCATCCTTCCTTGACTGACAGGGTTTGCCACACATAGATGAAGGAAAAAAACTGGTGGGGTTCGTAATTATGAAGTTCTGGATAGGCTTTCTACATTTATATTTCTAGTTCCCTAGTTTAATTCCCTAAAGAAAACCAAAATCCATCGTTGAAGTCATAGAACTGAATTGATGCAATGGATGAGTTGTATCAGTGTTAAGCCTACTTCAGGGAGTGGGTATGTCTGTCAAAACGGCTCAAGGAGACATCACAGCACATGAGAAGGCTGAAATCTTTGTAATCACTGAGAATGTCCTATGCCAGAGTCTGCCTCTTGAGTCTAAGGCTGTATGGAGTGACATTTCCAGCAGTGGTGCTTGTTACCATGCTGGGGCAACCTCTTGGAATGGCTACCCTATACCACCATGGGCTGTCAATGCCTTGTCTCCATCCCTGAGCAATTATTACTCCACATCACAAGTCTAAAAGCATTGTCAAAAGTAATTCCTACAAGTTAGAGATTTCTAGATTTGTATGGATGCTTTCAATGATTAAGTCTGGAGGCTCTGGTAAAAAATGTGTTGATTGGGGGCTGGAGAGAAGGCTCAGTGTTTAAGAGCACTTGATCCTCTCAAGGACCTGGGTTGGTTCACATCACGTGGCTCATTACCATGTGCCATTCCCGTTCCAGATAATCCTGTGCAGCACACACATACATGTAGGTACTCGCCCCCACACAAGTTAAAACCACAATGAAACAAAAGGCTTCAGGATTGGCAATTAGACTGGGAAGGAGACAAGAGAGGCTAAAGGGGGTGGTGCAAATGGGGCAAAGAACAGTACATACACCATCTCTGAAAAATGTCATAATGGAATCCATCATTTTGCATGATTAATTGATGGTAATAAGAAGGTGAAAACTGCCTTTGGTCCTGACTGTTTTGTGTTATGTCCTCACTGAAGTGACTCAGTGCATGCCTCTGGCAGCACCTGATCGGGGCACTATGGAATGCAGTCACCCCCTGGCCAACTTCAGTTTTACTTCTGCTTGTACCTTCACCTGCTCAGAAGAAACTGACTTAATTGGAGAGAGAAAAACTGTCTGCAAATCATCTGGCATCTGGTCTAGTCCCAGTCCAATATGTCAAAGTGAGTAATTTTACTCAGAAATACTGAAGGTTTAAAAGTGGAGCTAGTGGACTCGCAGAAGGCAGGAAAGAGATAAACATTTAGGTCCCATTTCCCTTAATACATGTGGCCTAAGAAATAAATTCATATGCAGTCGTGTACTATAAAATCCTTGGCTATTCTTGGGCTCTCCTTTCATAATAACTATTTTCTTTCTCAACTCTCCTATTACTTTAAAGTTTAAACCCATTGACGTATTTATGTATGACCCATATCTTCTATTCTACCATAAATGTATTTCTCTGTTAGACCTTTAAAAATGCCTCCTCTAAACTCACCAGTGACTACCTAACTCCCAAGAAGTGGACAGTTTCTGGTATTCCAAGCTCATGTCTCCCCAGTCTGTCTGTGCATGAGAAGGACCACATCTTCCTCACCTTCATGTATATACCCTGCACCAGAGTGTGTGAAAAAAAAGTGCTAAAATAATTGTTCGTTACATTAGCGTATGAACTAACAGCGACCAATGTCTGCCTGATGTATACCATCTGCACAGAGTATAGAAGTGTTAGAAGCTGGGTGTTTGGAGTTGAGTGGGGGCAGGGAGCAGGAAGGTGGTAGAGAGGGCGTTACAGCGAGGCTGTCTGCCAGGCTCATCAAATACATTTCCTTTCTGACCAACTTAGTTTTCATTTCCTCATCTTTAGCAAACCAACAGTTGCCAATATGTAGAAGTAGATTCCTTCACCTGGAGGTAACAAAAGATAGATTTTTTTTTTTTCAAATTAGTATTTTTCAATAAAAGGCTGTAAGCCAACCTGGTTTGTATGTCCGAAGGGGTATGTAGAAATGACCTTTTAATTGATTTGGGTGGACATGAAGGGCAGTGGCCCAACTGTATTGCTTTAGATCATTGCAGACCCTGGGCATATAAACATATAAATATGATTTTTGTGTAACTCTTTCAATGTAAATAGTAGGATAGCAGCTTCCTTTGATCAACAAGTTACCCAGCTCAGATCTCTGACTTCATTTCCCTGATTTCATTTGCAGTTTAGTGAGCTTTCTAGCTCTTCTCTGTGCTCAGACGTTAACCTTTAAACAAGACCAGGAACAAAACACCATGATGACTACTTGTTTGAGTTTTGAAACACATCCCCAGGAATTCCATGAGCCACAGATCTGAGAACTGTGATCCCATAGGCAGAAGGCTGGAGGCCAGTCCAGTTGTATATATATCATGGGCCTTCCCTCGCTACTCCCTCAGCTGTTGCAGATGTTATCATTGGGGGATATAGGAAGACGAAAATGCCAACAATCATGAGCTTGACTAAGAAAACAATGCTGTGGCTCATGGCATATGCCTTACTGATTCCTCTTCCAGAGACAAACAGAAGTTTCTCAAAGATCAAGGAAGGCGATTACAACCCCCTCTTCATTCCTGTAGCAGTCATGGTCACTGCATTCTCTGGGCTGGCATTTATCATTTGGCTGGCAAGGCGATTAAAAAAAGGTAGGTGTGTTCAATAACATCAAAGTAAAACAATTTTCAAGTGTAAAAAAAAGAGAGAGAGAGAGAAAGAAATCCCACAGGAAATAAAGTGCAAGAGATTTAACTGAAGCAGGTGCCAAGTGACTTCTCTGTAGGCATAAGTCCCTAGAGAGATTGGGTTTTATACTCACCTTCATTAAAAAGAGCTAGCCAATGTTTCACAGTAGGCAGACCTTTCCATGATGTCTTGCTATGAGAAACTTGGCTTGAGAGACACTGTAATGACTCTTTGGTCCTATTTCTCTGTGAAGGGGTATGCATTGCCACAGTCTTCCAGGAGCCTGTACAACTTTGATCTTAGCACTACAATAGCATTAGGAAGAGAACCTATGATCATCTAAGATTTTCAAACATCTGATCTCACATAACTTTCTGGGTGTTAACATGTGAAAGTTGCATTGCCCTTGGGAGAAATCCTTCTGGATTCTTTCTGTAAACTATTCACTGAGGTGACCACTGTAATCAAGTATACTATATGTGTATACACATACATATATAGTATACACACATATACCTATATAGTGTACTAGGTTACAATGGTGGATATATACACATCCTAATGATATGTAAACACACACACATATATAGATATAGATACATACACACACACACACACACACACACACACATATAGATAGATAGATAGATAGATAGATAGAGAGATAGAGAGATACACATACACATACATATATCCAATAAGGCAGAAACTTGGGGGAAATGGAAGGGGAGAAGCAGAGCTTCCTCAGAATGTTATTCTCTGTCATCTAGGAAGTATATAAACACTGTACAGGAACAGAACATACTTCTTTTTGCCCTTTCTTCCTTCCTGAATATGCCTTTTCCTTCAGGTGAGATCAACATACAAGCCACAGGCCCACAGTCAGCTGCAGTTTTGGGGTGTGCACTGCCACATTTGTCCACGTTTATCTAGCAGATCTATCGAAAACTGTAAAATTCATATACCCCGGCAGCTTTAAAGATACCCTGTATTAAGGTCAGGTACTATGAATAACATTTCTGACTCCTCTGTACTACTTCCTGTGGTATACGCTGATGGCCACTTAGATTTCCCTTCCATCAGATTCACTAGTGTGCATTCTGTCACCTAGTGCTCTCTCTTTCTCTCTCTCTCTCTCTTTTTCACACACACACACACACACACACACACACACACAATGGCAATTGAAGGAAAATCATCTACCAGTCTCTAACAATCTTCCACCATGATTTGATCTTCTGTCCAAATTTAAAAACAGGAGGTGGTAGATTCATTTTCCACCAATCCATAAGACAACAGAGGATACACGATCTGTGTACAAGAACACCACTAACTATAATGTGTCAACACTCAACAGTTCAAACATCTCTTCTGGTGATAGAAATTCCATGGGCCTTAGATACTGCCGTCACACAGGACTATACTAAGTATTGCCTACAGTACCAGAACAAAACCAAGAATGACATTTTCCTTTACCATTGATTAGATCTCTCATTGAGACTTCAAAACTCCACTCCAACTGTTGCTGCCTTGGGTGGGGCAAGGCAATCATTGCACCAGCTCCCTGAGTAAGGTGGCTATTAGCTCAGTAACTTCGATTGTCTAGTAATGAGGAGTATATGATCCCCAAATTTCATCCCTTTCATAGGCAGTTGTAGACTCTAAGAATTTAATCAAAGTCACCCATATTTGGTGGGTGCTAGCTGGCTAAGGCTATGTTATGAGTGGGGATGAGAAAAGCAATAGGTTGTTTTTAAAGTCTTAACTTTGGGGTCAGTCATTTCTGTACCAGATCTCAAACTGATAATGAGAAAATGGCATGCCCCTACTGTGGGAATCAGAATGGGGCAAACAGGAAACAGATAACGGATACTTCAACTAGTGACAGTTATGCCACCAAAGAGAGTTGCAGCTCCCAGAGATCATTAAATCTGGAGGGAAAACTCGGGGTAACTATGCTGTGTTCAATAGTCTTCAACTGTGAAACATCCACTCATTTCTCAAGCTTACAAGTGAACAGCTTTGTCCTCCAAACATTTTAGCCATTAGTTGGCTCTTTACAACATGAATAATATCCTTTTTTTTTCTATAGAGACACTGGTCTATAAACCCATAGATATTAAATTGATAAGAACCATAGTGGAAATAATAATTCTGTATCTATACAGTATTACATACATGTTATAGTTTTATTGGGTTCATCAGACTGGAAAGGGACACATGACAATTCAGAGTATGAAGGCCAATGGGGTGATGGAGCTTCTTCTCTCAGGTGGGTGCTATGACCTGGTGGTGCAAGGGCCGCCTGTACCCTGATGGTCTTGGCTTCTGGCTTCCCTTTAACTCTCCTCCTGGGTCCACAAGCAAGTTCCCTGGCTGTGGGCTCAGGTGGTGGAAACACTTGGTATTCCTAGCTTTTCTCATTCTCCAAAGAAATGACATTTTTAGACCAAGCTCTAAAATCTCTCAATAACAGGAACTCAAGGTAGAAGTGGCTTGTCCTCTGAAATAGCACTCCTACAAACCTACTTGCCTTCAGGGTTATAAGGCAATGATTTTCCTTAGTTGGAAGAAAGTTCCATCTGAGCCAACACACGGGGTTAGTCCAGTACATGAACCTGAATGCATTCTCTCTTCATTCTCTTTTCTTTAAAAAGACACTTTCTCAGTAGGACAAGAAACCCCCTCAGTAGGATATGATTTTTGTTTATCTATTGTCATTGCTTTCATTGTTCCTAAAAGAAAATATATATATATATTAAGCAAGAAATCTAAGAAAAGGTTTTTTATATATATACATATACATATACATACACACACATACATATACATATGCAGTGTGTGTGTGTGTGTGTGTGTGTGTGTGTGTATGTGTGTGAAGATGAACAAATGGGCTCAGACTTGATTCTCCCTGATTCATATATTTGATCCATATCATCTGCAAGCTAAATTTTGAAAGAAAAGGTTTGAAAGACTAACTTTTAGAACTTTAAAATATCCAAAATGCAATTGTGTACTGTCTATTATATGCCAGGCATTGGTCTAAACATTTTACATGTCTTTTCTTTAACTCAGCAATGAATTTAAGATCTGTGTGAGACAATTCTAGACTAGCAGCTTACAGCCACTGAAACACACCAAAGCCACCTCCTCTCAAAGGATTCTTCTTTCTCAGAAAGCTTTCTTCCTGTTTCTTTTTCTTTTGTTTCCTACAGACCTCATTTCTTCACACCAGTAATTATGCAATATTTTCATTCTTCTCTATTAAAAAGGAATGCGATTTGGTTCACAAAATGTAGTATAATCAACTAAAATTACATAAAGAGTAAAGAGGAAATACAACTCTCAACTGAGTAAGCACAACTAAGTTGGAGCCAAGATTCATGTTAGGACACAGAAATGTGGGCTCTGGAGTCCTATGTACTTGGTGGAAGTGACTTTCACATCTAGCTCCACGCAGCATGTCAAAAGGGGAAACAGAAGTATTTATGACACATGAATTATACAAATAATATTATATGATGGATGAAAATATGCTGCTCAAATTAGATTGCATGATTCTCACCAATTCTTACTAATAAGACCAAAGTCAAACTCTCAGGACTCATAGAAGAGAAGCTGAGAGACATTGAAGTCCTTTAGGGAGGGTCTGGCGAGAGGGTGAGATGTGCATGGGACATTGAACCTGACCAGTAGGGAATTCAGCCAGGGCTCTGGCTTCATGAGCAGCACAGCAGGTGGAACGGAGTGCCAAGAAGCAGGTGTATCATGCCTGTTATGCTACAGCTCTGAACATTTACTGGTACCCCAGATCCACTTAGTCACAGATGGGTACGCACTTATCAAATGCATAATATACTTCCGAGGACAGTTATGAAGGTGGGAATATCCTTTACTTAAAAAACTGAAATTGTTTACTTTTTGATGATACATTTTTCTTTTTATTCTCTTCTCTACATTTAGGCAAGAAATCTCAGGAAAGGTAAGTTTTTCAATGAAGAATTTCCACATTTGCTTGTCTCATCTCTATTTTCCTTAGGGTGCTTCCTGTTATAGATAGAACACCAACCCTGTAGTAGTTATTTAACTAGGGGTCTCATACAAATGGCATTTCCAGATAAGATAATTGAGTGCAGGCCTCCATTAAAATCTTTGTGATTTTGATACCAGTGGACTGAACGAGATGGATGTACAAAGATGACTATTAAGAAAGGAGATTTTGGATGGTGGGAATGTTTCCTGGAAGTCTCTGAATTTTCTTTGGGGGTTAGAAGCACGCTATTACGTCTCTTCTTGTCTTAGCTTACAAGACCAACATCTAACAATCAAGAAACATTCAATCCAGCAAGCGTTACCAACAACTAACATAGTGTCAAAAGAAACTGTCCAGGTGCAGGCCATCAGTCTTAACACAGAGGGGTGAAAGACTTCTACGCTAATAAGTGCTGGCCTTCAGAAATGAGAAAGGGCAGTGGAGCACGGAAACTACCCACCACTTCCCTAAAAAAGCATTTGCCCCAGTTGGTTCTCAACACTACAGTTCTTCCAGTAGAGTAATAATGTAGATTGTTGAGACGAGATGCAGACACATGGGTGTGCCTGGCTTATCTGGCAGAAATGAAGAAAGAGAGGACAAAACGAGGCGGCCAGAGAGACAGGTGGAGGACAAGGAAGAAGAGCTCGGGTGACAAGAGTGGGAATCGTCTCAAATGCAGCCAGAGGAGCCATCAGATTCCCACAGGGGCACATTAAGGACATCAGTGGAAAGGCTATTTAGATAAAGACAGGGGTCAGTTGGGATGAGGAACTATTTAGGACAATCAGCTGGAGGCAGAACATGTTCTGCTTTCTTTCGAATTTGCCACGAAGAGGGGCAGAGTGGTGAGGTTGGGGACACGGGCTCAGTAGCTTTACTCTGTTTTTATTACTGTTATTGTGTAGATGGGGTCCAAGTAAAAAAAGGGTTTTTGGAGGGGGCTGGCTTCCCTATCTCTGTAGCAGGAAACCCACAGGATATAAAGATTTCTTTTGTGCTCCCTCCGGCTGAGTGAAAGTTCTTTTGGTGTATTCTACCCAGTGGTGTTCTGGCCACAGAAACACCTGCTTTGATTGCTACTGCACGGAAGCGGTTCATTTCATTTCAAGGATGGGGTGGCCAGCCAGAGATGCTAGTCAAAAATAATTAGCATGAAATCGCCTGTTAAATTTAACAGTTTGTTGACTTTTTTTGGAATAATTGACAATTGCTCAATTGATTGTTCATTGAACATTTTTTGTATTAGAACAATGCTAAGCTTAGAGCAATGAGTCCTTGACTCTAACCTCAGGGAAGTTCTTATCTCACTGTGGAATGAAGGCAGAAATATTTAGAAGTGTACAGCAACAAAAGGCAGAATTCGTAACAACTGATGAATTTTGTACTGATGAAAAGAAAAATCATTGCAAGAAAGGCAGAATCTGGGGGAGAAACATCAAAAAGTTCAGAATAGGAAAATAACTCAAACAATGGCAAGAGAAGATGGATCTAAAAGCAAATTCAGGGCCAGAAATAGACTTTCCTAGAGCCCCTGGTTTACTGAGGATCTGGGCAATGGAAGCTGAAAGGAAGGCAGTCTTCCTCATACCAGCATGTGTCTTGAGCTTCGCCACCAAATGTACGAGAACCTAGAAGCTGATTGGCTACCTAGAGTTAATCTCACTGATTAACTAAGGTGATCCTAATTCATCAAATTTTAGGCTGGAAAGACGGAAGACATTACATTAAAATTATCTTTGTAGTTAGGTAAATAACTTACCCACAGGCCTTGTGACAGTCACAGTAACACAAATAAATAATAGATAAAAACAAACTTTTATTACATACACATTCCATGTTGCATACTGTTCTGAGTGTTTTGAGTCTTAAATGTTGTCTACAAGCCTATATAGATAGGGATTGTTGCTATCCCTAATAACAGTAAGGAAACAGAAAGGGAAATGACAATGGCTTAAGGGAAGTCACCGGATAAAGGGAAAAGCTGAGATTTGTAACACCAGCATCCAGAGACGATATCCCTGTAACTCTTATGCTTCTAGATCTCAGGCTCCTTGATTTACTTCCATGTTAGGGGTTTTACTACCAGAGCCCCTCCTTTTCCAGTAAAATGATTTATTTTCACATGAACCCATGGTGTGATGGCACTGAGGAAGGGTGTGGTAGAAGAAATAGGGTGTGTCTCTTGAACAAGCAGGGGGTGAGGTGGGGGGAGGATGGACACTATCTCACTTAACGCTGTGTGACTTTTTTTCTAACTTAAGTTGATTCTCATAGGTCTTTGTTCTTCCTATTAGTTTTTGGCTGATGAATGAATGACTCCTTGGGCATTTGTGGTTTTGATTCTTGCTGGTTATTTTGACTCTTCTGCAAACTGGTTCTGTTTATCACCTCATTTGGTTTCTGGTTTCTAAATTCTACCTGGGTAAAAGCTACACCCACGATACACAGGATACGATGCCAACCTCAGATGAGAGGGTATGTGTGAGATTCTGCTTTCAGAAACATTTTTATTTCTACACTGGCAAGCAAGTTTGCAGCTGCCACAGTGGTTTACCTGACAGTTCAGAATGAGACCAGAGCCTCCTAATCTGGTTCTCCTTTTGAAAGGTGCAAAAACACAGAAATAGGGTTCTCCTCCACCCTTTCCAGGAATGTCACGCCGTAACGTAGAACATACTGGCACCTATTTCATGAAACTAAATTCATCCCCATCTCTCTAATCATATTCCACCAGAATCTGGCAACTAGAACCAGTACCGCTCTTTTCCTGAATTTCTGTTTTCTCTGATCTCACATTTTGTCTCCCATTTCCCTGCCTCTTCACTGTAAAATCAGCACGCAGTAACCTCCAAATGTTCCACATGGAAATTAGCAGGATTGCAGATCTACTACTAGATGTGATCCGTGGGCCAGCGCTACGAATACCATACTTCCTAGAGAATCAGGACTTCAGACTGAATCAGTGTTTACATTTAAAGTATTTATTTGGAGAGAGGGGCTGGAGAGCTGACTCAGCAGCTGAGAGCTTGTACTGCAGAGCTGACTCAGCATCTGAGGGTGTGTACTGCTTGCTCTTGCAGAGAACCTCTACCTCTGTTGCTGGCACTTCAGTGTTTGTGATTTCCTTGCCTCTGTCACCTACAGAATGTTCACCTGTATTCCTAACAATATCGTTTTTGCCACTTTTTAAAGCTCCTTCGTTTAATTTTATCATCTGTTGCTTCTCTTTCAGGATGGATGATCAGTACTGATTTATCCTTTGTGAAAGGAAAGTCATGAGGTACAAAAAAAAACCCAAAACATTGGAAGATAACTTCAACTCCTCCTGTGAAGATTTTACACACAGGCACCTCCCACGTTAGAGATGCAGTGTCTGCTCAATGTATCTGGAAAGATTTCTTCGTGACCAACAGCTCTTCCTAACCTCCTCTCGAGCAGTCATCCCATTAACCCTATCCCATAATTTGTGTCTATACAGAGCGGTCTTTTATTGTCTTTTCTGTGGAGGAACAAATAAGACTATTGAGCAAAAGAGTTTCTGTAGGATATAAAGAAATCTACTCTTACTCTTTCCTAACTCTTGTTCCCTGTTTCAGTTCAGTACCAAAGCTAATGCCAAACACAGTGAAAATGTGGTCCATGTGCAATTGAAAACTCAGGTCCCTTGCACATAGTACAGATCCTATGCCAATGCTGACAAAAATCTTTGCTTTCCATCTCCAAAGAACAGTACTCTATTCAAGTTGGACGAGTTCTACTTTCTCTGTAGGCCCACTATTTGCCTTTCTTAGGTGGCTAAATTCCACACACTGCACCCGATGATAGCCACCAAACATCAAAGAAGAGAAAATCTGCATTGAGTTTTAGTTTTGAGTTTCCTCTTCTCTTTATTAGATCTCTCTAGGTTCCTTGAAGTCAGTGTTCTGATGATTATTAACAGTTAATGATAACACAACCCACTTTCTTGGAGCTGACGTTATGAAGGCAACTTAAAACAGGCAGAAAGATTCCTGGGCTCATGCTGGAGTGGCCGCTTCCTTTTCCCTTACATCTTCTACTCAGACACCTAAATTCTATTCTTTAAGATTGAGGACAGTGTCCCCAATCCTTGCCACCTCTTTTATGACTAGCTCCTTAACTTACTCAACCTGTAGGCTATCTCATATTCTGGTCGTGCTGCAAGATCTATAACATGATGCATTTAAATACAGCCCTACTTTTTAAAATGTTACTTAGTTGTTTGTATACCAGAATATATGTTGGTTTTTTTTTTTACTAGATGAAATTACACCCTTCTTGAGGGGAGAGACTGTGCCAGGTCTCTGGAGTTCCTAGTTTGTTTATCGATGCTTGGTAACTGTCTGGCTTCAGTGAATGAAGCTCTGTGAGGAGATTTCTGAGAGTTTGTGAGAAAACACCAAGCAAACAAGACAAGAGTCTTGTAGCCTCTGTTCCTCCATAACAGGAATTGGTTCTTGGAAAGGGCTTTGTGCTCCTCCCAGGTGTAAAAGGAGTGGGTTTACTTCCGATTACCCATCAGTTACCAACAGTATGTAGATGATGTTTCCAAGCACAGGTTATCCTTGTGACCTTGCTTAAACTCATGTGATCTTACCTAAACTCATGTGACCTTGCCCTCAGAACTGTATATAGCCAGGACTCACAAACTTTGCTTATATGATTTTGCCTAACCCTCAGAACACCCTCAGAATATGAAATTTCTGGTGCCCTGAATAAAGACTGCTATTGCATGAGACTTTAGTCTGTCTCATTTTTAGGCTCCACTCTCCCAGGTTCACATTACCAACTAGAGCAGTGACAATAAACCATCAAGATACATCCGAATGAATTAGAAAAACTATCCAGCACAATGACAATATTCAGCTAACTTCAGTGACTGAATTCCTGTGGGCAGACAGGACATTGTTAGAAACTAGTTGGGGTTGGATGTGGGTGGCACAAGCCTTTAATCCTTGCACTTGGGAGACAAAGACTGAAGCAAGCAGATCTCTGTGAGTTCAAGACCAACCTGGTCTACATAGTGAGTTCCAGGCCAACCAGAGCTACATAGTGAGGCCAGAACAAACAAATAAATGGTGAGACTTAAATAAATAAAAGAGAGAAAGGGGGGGAAAGAGCCATTGGCTGGAAATATTTTTCCATTTCATAATCAATGCTGCAAAGCTGCTTTTATGCACATTTTACATCTTGTGAGAGTATTTATTTTTTAATGAGGATCATGTTTTTCTTTCTTAAAGTCACATCAGATTCTACTGCAATTGCAAAAACTCCTTCATCCTGTGTGTCTACTAGTAGGTACCAATCATGCTCACATGGTGTAGGGTTCATCCTTTGGAGAAGTATAGTGCACAAAGGATAGACTCAAGAGCTCACTGCCCTGCCTGATGCTGATTCAGTTCAAATATTGAGGTCACTGAAGCAAAAAAGAAAGAGGTTATTTCTCAGAGAGTATGATGTATACAGATTTCAAAATACAGTCTTATATTCATGACCAAAAGTTAATATGTAATTTTAAGAATTGTATTATGAGTTAAATCTCCCCCAAAGACTGTAGAATTAATTACTATGAGATTTAGCTTATTTGCCTGTAAAATATGGATGTCGACCTGTTCACCTCATAGGGTGATTGGTATGTTGTGTGATTGCTTGTGAACTGAAACTTAAAAATCTATTATTAAAAAATGTTATTGATAAATGATTTCTCTGCCAGTGAAATAAGCCAATTCAAGCCAGATTAGATGATATTAAATACAGGTTTATTGGGAAGCTTCTCTTAGGACAGTTCACTGGCCCCAATGCCATCTCAGTCCTACTGCTAGGAACCTTGCCTTTTTATAGAAGATGACCAGTTTCTACTCTGTATCCCCTATCGCTAGGAGACTTCACTAGGGTCACTCAAATAGATTCCAGGGAGTTTCCATTGCACTAGGTTTTTATATCGCTCCCCGAAGGTCCCCAATTCCAATAATCTCTCCCAGTACCCTCCTCCACACCCTCCATGCCTGATCCCTCCGGTTCCTATCTCTATCCATACCCAGCCCACCTGCAAAATCTAGTCTATTTCCCTTTCCCAGGGAGGTCCATGCATCTAAATGAGACTGGGGGGAAATCAATGAAATGATTCCCAGTGATATTCTGCTATACTAATAGATTCTGTCTAGCCAGGTTGTCAAAAGAAGAGCTTTATCTAGCAACTGATGGGATCGGATGCAGACATTCACAGCCAAATATTAGGCAGAGCCAGGGGAACCCCACAGAAGACAGGGGAAAAGGATTGTAGAAACCAGAGGGATCAGGGACACCACAAGAACTTGGCCCACAGAATCAACTTAGCAGGGCACATAGGGCTTATAGAAACTGAAGTGATAAACACAGACCCTGTGAGGGTCTGAGCTAGGTCCTCTGCATGTATCTTAGGGTTGTGTATCTTGGTGTTCTTGTGGGACTCTCAACAATGGGAGTCATGGGTGTCTCTGACTCTTGTGCCTGCGCTTAGGACCCTTTTCCTCCTGTTGGGTTGCCTTTAGTCCTGGGAGGACTCATATTGTTTTTGAAAGGAAATGGGGAAGGAGTGAATCTGGGGGAGAGGGGAGATGGGAAAAGGGACTAGGTGAAGTGGAGGGGGGAACTGCAATCAGGAAGTAATGTGTGAGAGAAGAGAAGAATGAAAGTTAAATGAGAGAGCAAGAGATGGGGAAGAGAGGGAGGGTTGCTGGGGCTGATTGCAATGCAGGGACAGGGGTTGTGCTCTCACAGATCCACACTGGAGGGAAAGGAGACTGCACTTGAGCCAGTGTGCATAAGGCTATGAACATTTAAGAAAGGGCAACAGAACTCACAGACAAAATTAGATCCTAGATAAGGCTTTAGTAGAAACAAGGTTTTCAAGTTAAGACCAAGTTTTAACCTCAGAGTGATCAGACAAATATTACAGGCTTAAAGAAAAGCAGAGATGGAAGCATCATCATATAGCTCTAAAGCTCATGAAGTTTGTACCATGATCTTTAGAAAGCAAGAGCAAGATGCACAGAAGCACAGCAGCATTCTGGAAAAAAAAAAAATAAAGCAGCGTGATTTAAGAGGGAAGAGAAATGGAAGCAGGAGAGGCAAGCCATTAAATGCAGTTATCCTGACATTACAATGATGAGCCAGGAAAGTCCCTGTGGACATCCTGAAGCCTTTGTTCTCTGACTAAAGAGAGCATGAAAATTGGGAGGGAATGTACCAAACCCTTAGAAAGGAAAAACATTAAAAAAAGATTCTGGTTAAATATGGCTTATGCAAATCTTCCCTTATTCAAAGATCTTGTAGGAAAGTCCCTCCTTTGTTATCTTTCTTCTGCATGAATGTATCTCCTTTATTCTTAATACAGGATTGAGTCAAGGATGTAACCCCAAAGCCTGTAAGCTCACAAAAACGACTGGAGAAGAGGAAGAATGGGAAAGGGCTCCAGATCTGGGGAGGGGGGAGGGAATGGGGAGGTTCCAAAGGGGAGATCTGGAAAGGGGGAAACATTTGAAATGTAAATAAAGTTTCCAAAAAGAAAAAATTTAAAAAAAAAAAACGAAAAGAAAATGCTCTTTAAAATGAGGGTGGTAATCAATTCTACCCATTTACAAGAAAACAAGCCAAGTTTCTGAAGTTTCATGAATATAGTTTAAATAGAGACACTGATACAGACTGGTCAGCCTCTGTCAGGGTGCTAGAAAGCCTGCAGCAACTCCTGCTTATTTGGGCTATGTTTGCCTGTGACGTCGGGTTCCTGTAGATTTAGAGCAAGTAGGAAGCAAGTATGTTGGATGATGCACAATTGTACTACTTGCTATGAAGTATGTCATAACCTTCTAGATAGACTGCTTCTCCTTAGAAAGCATACACCTGCCTAGCTTTCTGTTATAGACATTCTTATTAAGCTGCAGTGTGGGGCTTCCATCTTAACATTTAGACGTAATTAAAGCAAACATAGAAACTCACACATGGTCAAACTATGCTGTGTGACTTTAAATTCTCTTCTTCTTCCTTCATAAGAAGCTCCTGGGGCTAATGATGTCTATGAACCAGACACAACTCAGCCACTGAGCAATAACAACAGCTGTTGAGTAATGTTTCTGATTGTACTTCCGACACCAAGGATGACTTCTTTGAAAGATTTTTCTCTTGCTGATAGCAATAATAAACAAATTCTTTGGAGTTTTTGTTTGTTTTGTTTTAAGATTTTTCATCCTGACAGTATTTAAGATCTGGAGATTAGAAACCATGGCTTCTTACATCATGCATTACTTTCAAGGGCTAGCTCATGCTACTGAAGACCAGAGCTTCACTGGAGACTTACATGTCAAAATACCCTTGAGCAGCATAGGACCTCTATCTCTTTATCTTTTGTGCTGTAATGGGAAGGGGGAATATCTAGAATTTATAGGGTTTTTTTTTTTTCAGTACTGGGAATTAAACAGGAGGTCTGGTGCATGATTGACAAATGCCCTACCATTGAGCTGTATTCCTAGGTCTAGTTTTAACTCATAATAACTCTGTGACTTCAGATTTCCTTCTCATGCTTTTGAAGTTTACCAGCAAATTAAGCAATATTGTGGCTTCACTGTGCCATTTGGCTTGAGCAAATTACTGAAACCCTGTATGCCAGTTTTCTTATGACTAAATGGTGGTCAGTTTAGTCTGACTTCATGTGTTGGCTGTATGGATTAAATGGGTTAATACATGCAGAGAACTTAGGAAAGAAACTAGAAAATAGTAAGCAATACTATAGCTTACTACTATTACTATAAAAGCTGGTGATGTAATAAGCATCATCGTTAATTTCAAAGATCTGTGTTTGTGGCACCCAAGAGCAGTATGGTCTTAAGTACATGTCTAGTAGCAGTGTGGTCTTAGGTACATGTCTTGAGCTTCTCCACTACGCGATGCGATATCCCAATATAAGAGACCTTATGTGGATCTTCTCCTAGGAATAATGAAAAGCAGAGAGAGAGAGATGTTCAATATGGCCACAATGGGGAAAGGAACAAAGAAACAGGTCCAGTGGCCCCAAGTCCATGTTCACACTAATGACAGGAACTCTGTTCTTAAACAGAGGAAGAACTGGAGTAGAGGGCCAAGAGTTATGAGGAATTAAGTAGTTTCTGGTCAAGTCTTATAAGACAATTAATTACTTCTCACTCCAGTACCCCACCCACCATCACAATTACCTGTCCATCCTCTAAGGTTTTGTTCTTCTGGGATTTGAGATGAATTGTGAGTCACAGTGAGGAATCAATGCTTTTTGTTTGGTTGGTTTTGTTTTTCACAAAAGTACCTTCTACATGTCTTATTTTCAGCACCCAGATTCTTCATTTGTAAGGTAGGATTAACAGCATATGCTTTTGTGGATAGTGGTTCAGGCAGAATCTCATAAGTATTCAAAATGTGAAAATAAATGACTATGAATGCTCAGCCATAGATGGGACTTCTGCATCACACACACATGCACACATGCACACACACACACGTGAGCACACACACGCACATATACACACATCCACAAATGCACACACACAGATGCACAGGCATGCACATGCACACTCATACACACACATGCACAACCTCCAGGCTCAGAGAGTATTACAGAAGAAAGTTGGAAAGAATGTAAAAGCAGATATGAGAAGAATATTGTTCTCTAACATGACACAGCCATTATACTCATGAACTAACAACAACTGTGGCTAATTGCCCAAGATCAAGCCAATTACAAATTCTAACATGGAGACAGGAGGAGCTACTGACATCTTACTACTAGCTGCGGAGCTATTGGCAATTGATAGCTACTAGAGGAGGGAGAATCACTTTGGGGGTTTAGGGGGAGGTGACCACTGGCTGGTTATCCATGCCTCAGGGGATGACCCCTCAGCCATGTACAACATGGCGGCATTGATTGATGGCCTTGGTGGATTACTAAAACAGAGGACTTGAAGCTGTAAAGAAGACATGTTGGGGAGCTGGGAAGAAGACTCAGGGGTAAGGTTCTTGTTGTGCAACTGTGAGGACTAGGGCTGGCATGTCCAGAACCATCATTAAAGCAGGATGATCATGACAGACTGTGGGAGCTATGGCCACTGGGTGGGACCCAGAGAACCATGAGGGAGGCTTCCATACCACCCTAATAAGACTCATGATCACTGGCATACCATGTGACACAAAATAGAGGTTCCTAGTAAACTAGTCGAAACTTAGATTGGGCCTGGAACAGGGCAGGGGCTGCTTCCCTAGAGTGCTGGCAGCCTGGCACCTCCCTATAGTGCCCCTGAGATGGTCCGTTGTTCCAGAGCTCATGTCAATTCCCCATGGGTCCAAAGTCTGTATAAAAAACGCTTGCTGCTGTGCAATACAGTAGATCTGCACCTTGATGCTGCTCTCTGGAGTCTATTTCCTGGGTTCATGACTCTGTCTCCCTCATCCCTTCCTGCATCCCTGTTTCCACAGTAGACACTGCATATAAAAGGCAGAAACAGGAAATTTCTCCATCCAGCTGGCTAGCCAGACTAGCACAAGTATTAAGCTATGAGTTCAACGAGAGACTTTGCCTCAATAGATAAAATAGAGAGTGATGGATGAAGCCACACATCTTATCTTCAATCTCAGATCTCTGCATGAATATGCACACATGCAAACATCCATGCATACGTGCAGACACACACACACACACACACACACACACACACACACACACACACCTGTAACAGTCAAATGAACAAATCTGTTCTCAAAGATACTCCTAAAGATATAGGAAGCCCAAACATCTCTTATATTAAAGATCATATGCCTTTTACAAAGCTGGATGGTGGTGCACACCTTTAATCTCAGTACTGTGGAGGTAGAGCCAGGCAGATCTCTGAGTTCGAGGGCAGCCTGGTCTATAAAGTGAGTTCCAAGTAAGTCAGGGCTACACAGAGAAATTGAATCAGAATGTTAAAATGCTTAGCAATAGAATATGCTGGCCTTCATTTGTATATTGCTCCTTTCTTTGTCAAAACTAGGCCAGGCTTTTTTATTCTTTTCTTTTTTATTTAAAAATAAACTTTTAATATCAAATGGAATTACATAACTTTTCCTTCTCTCTCTCCTCCCTCTCACCCCTGCCAGATGCCTTTCCTTGAAGCCCTGCTTTATCCTCCAACTCTCAAGATGATAGATTCTTTTTCATTGATTATTATTGTTACACATATACATTTTTAAATCTCAGATTCATCAAAGAACTTGAGTATAGCAGCAAAGATTTTTTTCATAAAGAAAACAACAGAAAATAATCTTACAAGTATTCATTACATTTCTAGACACAAAAAGGAATATTCTCCAAATATTATGAGTCAAGAACATATTGATTCAAAAACCAGATAAACACTTATCAACAAAGAAAAATTCCAGACTAATCTCACTTGTGAGACTATATGTGAAAAATCTCAAACATAATATTAGCAGGTCAAATACACCATCCAATAAACATATATAACCTGCTACCCAATTTAGATTTATTTCCATGACTAAGAGTGGAATTTCTATCACAACATCCATAACTACAAATAATCATATTAACAGAGTGGAAGAGAAAACCCTCATCAATTGTCATCAATAATCATCAGGTGCTCTCCCCACACTCCTTCCCTCTCCTCCTCCTTTGACAGGGGTGTCATGTCTGCACTCTGTTCCAAAGACCACCCTTGCTGTGCCTCCAGCCTTCCATACATACGTCTCCAAAACACATATCCTAAACAATACCCTTCTTAGTTCATGTGTTTTGGGAAACATTAATCCTCACTGCTTCTGTCCTACATTTTATTGCCTATTAGAGAACTGGCCAGTGCATTACCCAGAAGTCTCTGCTCCCAAGCCTGTGTTTTAGACACAGTAAAGCCATTACCTTTCTATGAAGTCTCTGCCTGCCTGTCTGTCTTCTTTTTTTAATATATTTATTATTTATATGATTTTAATTTGCCTTTTAATGCTGTATTATGAAAAACTACATGTTCTTTTGTGACAATATTTCAAGTAACTACATTAAATATCATAAAAGAATATCATATACACATATATATCTATAAATTTTTTCACAAGACAATCATTTATTTTTTACATTGCATATCAAATTTCCTATCCTGTTCTCTCTCCCATGCATATATATACTAGGTAGCTGACCTGAGTTATGTTAGGATTGTTTTCTCCTCTCCTTTACTTCACAAATACCTGAACACAGTAAAGATTTAATAAAGATGTTATATCCCATCCCGTTGCTAGCTCATATCAAAGAAATATATATATATAAAATCATCTTGCACATGAGGCTGTATAATCATCAGTGCATGTGTTGCCTGTCTGTCTTCTAATCTTTGGTTGTTGTCAGCTTGATTCTTTCCAATCTTCAATCTCTGGATGCTGAGCTTGGAATTTGAACAGAAAATCTCTTAAATCCCCAAGTTTAGGTAGCCCCAAATTCTATAGCCCTGCTTTATAAAAGTTGAACACCCTGATCCACCCATCAATTTAGGTCTGCAGGTTACACTTTGCACTCACCATTGTCCTTCATTAGAATAACAGTGAGTACAGCAACAGGGCTGGAGCCAAACCCTCACAGTGAACTGCAAAACCATTCTAGACCTTCGCTTTCTTCAGGCACAATTCTTCCTGAAAACAGCAGCAGCAGCAGCAGCAACAACAACAACAAAACAACTACTACTACCAAAACAAAACAAAAAACAAACAAACAAGCAAGAAAAAATTTAACATTCAGTTAGGTTGGCCTTCGGGAAGTTCCTTTGACTTTGACCATGCTGATCCATTGTTATTTTGTTTTTTGAAGGAGCACTGGCCCAGACAGTTGTGATTGGCTGACTCGTGAAACAATATTGTGGCTACAGATGACACAAGAGAATTTATTTCTCCTAAGATTTGAATGCTTCAAAAGGTTTCAATAGAAGTTTGGTGGTATTGATGAAAACTTTGCCTCCAGGCACAGGGTGACAGTTAAGGCTGCTAGGGTTTGCTTTTCTTCCAAGTGTTGGCACTACTGCTCTAAGGCCCTTAGAGATTGAAGAAGGGAAGTAGACATTTGGCAATATTCCTTGAGGTTATAGGCCACCATTTCCCCTTCCTACCGCACTGACATGCAATCCTTGGTAAAGCTCCAACAATTCCCTAAAGCTCCACATTTCCCAAACACTTTAAGACAATGCCAGTAAGAAAGGTCTGGGGAAACTTGTAGGTTTAGGTCCTGATTCATGAGCTAGGCAACAAAGCAGAAACAAATGCACGAGGCTTTGGTGCAATTGGGTGGACGATTGCAAACTGAAGATAGAGTTAGCTTTTTTCTTTGTGCGGCTGAACAAGGAGCTTGCCAACAGACTCACTTTTTCTTGGTGGTAACTTGCTATGTTACCTTGCTCATCTGATTAGCTATTGATTCATCTATTGTTCATCAAGTAGACAAGTAGCTAGCTGTGCTAGGAAATTCCATTCTTATGTGAATAGCACTGACCAAAAAGTACTAACTGTACCTAATCTATTTCTAGATGCAGGGAAAGAGGAGGCATAGATACAGTCTGTTGTCCCTTAGCTATGAGCATCCTGAAAGATGTTGAAAGAATGGTTAAGTAAGCATATGATACAATCACATCACTCACTAGCTTTCTCAGGAAGCTGCTTAAAATAGCCTTTATCCTCATCACTGGATATAATGGATTTACAGATTTTACAGTAGCCTTAGGTCCAGAGTTCACAGTGTGCCTCATTTTTCATGGTTTAAGAAGAGCACATTAGTGATACCAACAAGAGAGCCTCATGGACTTACCTGTCATGCCTTCCCCATAGGTGAAGCCAGAGGTCAGGTAACACTGCAACAAAGGATAAATGGGAAAGTATGTAAAGAATCGTAGAAAAGTGGTGGAAATCCCGCAGACCTTGGAAACACAGCATAGCCCCATAGAAAGAAAAGGAAGGCATCTTGCATCTTTTCCACCCTGGAATTCATTTCAGAGCCAGGATTCCTATGGGAGAAGTAAGCTGGAGGCTCCATATGGTCTCATTGCTGCTTCTGTTGACAGTTCAGGAGACTCCTCAACCACTGCAGTCTCTGAACATAGTATGGAGGGGGGCTGCCTAAAGTACACAGTCTCACAGTCACAGAGCTCACGCAGTTCACATCTAATCTGAGCAGCTGAGGCTCAGTGCTAACAGTAACCCCACTAGCAGAGTGCAGCCATCTTGAGGCATATCTTCATACTAAAGACTACAGTCATTCAACCACGCTAACACAAGCAGCAGCCTCATAGCCCCAACTATTCTGTCCAGACCCAGCCACAAGGCCCCTACACTGGCTTCCAAACATGTGCAATGCCCTATCTCCCCCAAACAGGTAAACCCGAGTGAAAGAGAAGCTGGCACAGACCTTGTAGCTCACATGTGGCTACTCGGCTTAATGGATAACTGGGTGGCAGCCTTTGTGTCTTGCCAAGCACTCACAGGCACTCAGCCTACAGCACATTTATCCGTCTACCAAATCCCAACAACTCTCTAAATTCCCCTCCATGACTGACAGCACATCACATAGCTGGCCAGCCTGTAGTAACTGTACAATCAAACCCAAGCTGACAACTATTAAGTGGTTATCATGCCCATATGGGTGAGTCTGCCATACAACTGTCCTGCTCTAAATGTCATCATCGTAAGCCTGGGATGACCTCCAAACCAACCAAGTAGTAATCTTCATCCTCCAGTAATCCCCATCTCCTGTACAACTAGCTAATCTGCAGTGCCTACGCATACCCAGAACAGTCTCAGAATCAAGGTGACAGCTTCCTCCATGGCTCCAATGCACAGGTGGCAAGGCTTGGCCAAGATGACTGAATGCTGCATGAAAGAGCCCACCATCTAGTCACTGGCCTCACACCATCTGCAGGTACTTGCTACAGCTTCCTAGCCAGCCAGGCAGTGATCCTACTCCCAGGAAAGTCATACCATGTGAAACTACATCTATAGTCATCCACAATCTTGTCCACTAACACAACTGCAGAAACCTTTTCTAAGGAGTACAGCTAAACAACAATGAGGCAGCACCAACTACACACAGACTCAGAGCAAACTGACTACAAGTGACCAATATCCTAGAACACAGGGAAAATTCCCCCTCTTATGGGGAAAAAAAAAACCCTCCTAAAGTTGAAAAATGCACCTGTTTCATTAGATGTTTAGGTATGACTGTGGGGATACAAGAAACATGAAAGACAAAAAAAAAAAAAAAATGGCAGCCTTAAGGAAATCTAATATTCCTACAGTAACAGACACAAAGAAAGGAGAGAGGAAAAGTGGAATTCAGAACGATGTTGCATCAGTGAGATAAAGAAAATACGGAAGATAACTCAGTGACATCTGGATGACCATTCATGATCTAAGTGAGAAATTCAACAGAGAGACAGACATTGCAAAGATGGAAAACTTTCTTTTGAAAATCTCAATGACTAAAATAAATAATCAAGAGCTGCAATAACAGATAGAAGGAAAACTACCTGAAGTCAAATTTTCAATTAATCTTATGAGAGATGGAAAGAGGAAAGTGTTGGGGACTTTCTCTACGGAACCTGTGAAACACATTAAATGAACAAATGATTGCATTGTGGATCTTCGGACACAGGGAGTTGAGGAAAGCCACAGACAGTATATCTGATCAAACAATAGCATGAAGATTCTAAGCTTTGAGAGAAATATGAACATCAAGGCCAATGAATCCTGATTAGACCCAATCCAATGAGGCTTCTCTGAAGCATTATATTAAACCAGTCAAAGGACAACGAGAGAATTTGAAATCAGCATGGAAAAAGTCAGGTCACCTATGTGGAAAGCTATACCAAACCAACAGCAGATTCCTGCTCAGAGGTATTGCAGCCCCAAAGACCATAGGATAATATATTCTGAGTATTAGAAGTATTAGAATTTAAAAATGCCAGTGAAGTGTACTATACAAAGCAAAGACATCCTTCAGAAATGAAGGGAAATAAAGCCTTCCTCAGACAAACATAACATGAAGGAGTTCATCAACACTAAAGAGATTTGCAAAAACTACTTATTAAGAGAGAAATTACCATCATGAAAACATGCAAAAGCTTAAACCTCACCAGTAGAGTGCATACAGGAATAAGAAAGAGCAAGAAATCAAAGCTTCTTGCTACAGAAAACCACCAAACCACAATGATTCACAACAGGAGAGGAAGAACGATACACAAAATAACAAATCAACTAACAATATGACAGGCAAAGGTTTTGCCATTAATAATCACTTTAGTGTTAAATGGATTAAACTCCTCAATTAAGAGAAATGTTCCTCAAACATAGATTTTTAAGACAAAAATATAAGAAAAGAGATTTCTGTACAATAATCAAAAGATCGATTCAACAGGGTAATGTTCAACACCAGATCATCCAATGTACAAATTATAAATTATAATATCAAGAGAAAAATAGAACCTGCCATATACAATAACTAGGGACTCTAGCTCTCACTTTAATCAACAGTCAGATCAGCCAGAGAGAAAACCAACAAAGTTACACTACACTATAGACAAATGAATCCAATATATAGGACATTTTACCCAATACTTTCCAAGATACACATTCCTCTTAATCCCCCATAGAACTTCTTCAGAACAGATCATGTTAGATCATGAAACAAGTCTTTACAAATTAAGACATCCAAGATTATAACCTGTATCTTCTCTGACCAAAATAGAGTGAAAGAAGACACAGCCATAAAAGAAACTGAATTTTTTAAAATTTAAATTATTTTATTTATTTACATTCCAGTCATTGCCCCACCCAGTCCCCCTCCCACAGTTCCTCATCCCATTCTTCCTCCCCCTTGCCTCCAAGAAGGTGCTCACCACCATCCTCTACAGGCCTCCCCCTTCCCTGGGGTCTCAAGTCTCTAGAGGATTAAGTACATCTTCTCCCACTGAGGTCAGACCAGGTAGACCTCTGCTATGTATCTGCCAAAGGCCTTGGACCAGCCCATGCATGCTCCTGGTTGGTGGCTCAGTCTCTGAGAGCTCCCTGGGGTCTGAGTTAGTTGAGATTTCTGGTCTTCCTATGAGATCAGCTTCTTCAATTCTTCCCCTAACTCAAGCATAGGGGTCCCCGACTTCAGTCTAATGGTTGGGTGTAAGTATCTGCTTCTGTCTCAGTCAGCTGCTGGTAGGGCCTCTCTAAGGACAGCTATGCCAGACTCCCATCTGTAAGCACACCATTGCATAGTAGTGTTAGGCCTTGGTGCACCCCCATGAGGTGGATCCCAAGCTGGGCCAGTCACTGAGCAGCCTTTCCTTCAGTCTCTTCTCCATTTTTGTCCAGGCAGTTCTTTTAGAAGGGAACAATTCTGAGTCAGGAATTTTGACTGTGGGTTAGTAACTCTGTCCCTCCACTTGAGGCCCTGTCTGTCTGTTGGAGGTGGACTCTTCAAGTTCCCTTTCCCCAGTGTTGGGCATTTTGGCTAAGGTCACCCCCCAATGATTCTTGAGAGCATCTCACCTCCTGGGTCTCTGGGTACTCTCTAGAGGGTCCCCTACCTCCCACTCCCCAAGGTTGCTTATTTCCATTCATTCTCTTGGCCCTCTGGGCTATTCTCCTGTTCCTCCCTACTTCATATCTGATCCTGTTCCCCCTTTCCCCTCCCCTGCTCTCCTAGCTAAGTCCCTCCCTCCCTTTCCCTTCCATGATTATTTTCCCCCTTCTAAGTGGGATTGAAGCCTCCTCGCTTGGGCATTTCTGCTTGTTATACTTCTTACAGTCAGTAGATCGTATCCTAGATATTTTGTACTTTTTGGCTAATATCCACTTATCAGTGAGACATACCATGCATGTTTTTTGAGTCTGAGTTACCTCACTCAGGATGATATATTTTCTAGTTCCATCCATTTGTCTACAAAACTCATGATGTCTTCGTTTTTTATAACTGAATACTATTCCATTGGGTAAATAAACTACATTTTCTGTATCCATTCTTAGGTTGAGGGACATCTAGGTTGTTTCCAGTTCCTGGCTATTACAAATAAGGCGGCTAGGAACATAGTGGAACATGTGCCCCTGTGGCCTGGTAGGGCATCTTTTGGGTATATGCCCAAGAGTGGTACAGCTGGGTCTTCAGGTAGAACTATTTCCAAATTTGTGAGGAACTGCCAGATTGACTTCCAGAGTGGTTGTATCAGCTTGCAATCCCTCCAGCAATGGAGGAATGTTCTTCTTTCTCCACATCCTCACCAACATGTGCTGTCACTTGGGTTTTTGATCTTAGCCATTCTGATTGGCTAGGTAGAATCTCAGAGTCGTTTTGATTTGCTTTTCTCTGATAAGTAAGGACTTTGAACATTTTCTTAAGTGCTTCTCAGCCATTTGAGATTCTTCTGTTGTGAATTCTCTGTTTAGCTCTGTACCCCGTTTTTAAAAATTGAGTTATTTGGATTTTTGGAGCTTGACTTCTTCAGTTCTTTATGTATTTTTGGGTATTAGTCCCCTGACGGATGTAGGGTTATGCAATGAGATCCGATGCCCTCTTCTGGTGTGTCTGAAGCAGCTACCATGTATTCATATACATAAAATAAGTAAATATTTTTTTTTTAAAAAAAGAAAAATGTAAAATACAAGAGAACCAAATAATATCATTTTGAGTACCAAGTGGGTCAATGATGATATTAAAAATGAAATCAAATTATTTTTTGTTGAATCAAGTCAACATAGAGAAACAGATACAAAAATTTTTAAAATACAGGAAAAAATACTACTGAGTAAAGCTGATGACAACTGCTATGTGTGTCAAAGGAGAGAAAGAAGGGCTGCAGAGATGGCCTAACTGTTGAGAGTGATTACCGTTTATCTTTGTTAGGGTGTCTATTGTTGTGATAAAGACCATGACCAAAATCAGTTTGCAAAGTGTTTATTTCAGCTTACAGTTCCACATCACTGTTCATCACTAAGGGAAGCCGGGGTAGGGACCCAAACAGGACAAGAATATGGAAGTAGGACCAGAACCAGAAACCACGGAAGAATGCTGCTTACTGACTTCCTCCTCATGGCTTGCTCAGCCTGCGTTCTTTTCTTTTTAAAAAAGTTTTATTAAATTTATTTATTTATTCATTCACTTTACATCCCAATATCAGCCTCCCTCTCCTCCCAGGACCCCCTCACATGGCCTGCCTGTTTTACAGCACCCAGGATCACCATGGCACCAAGACAGCTCACAAATACTTATAACTCAAGTACTACAGGATGCAACACCCTTTACCATGGGCACCTATATGCACACAATGCACATGACCTTGTGCAGGCACATATGCGTATGCAAAAATAAAATGTGTCTTTTAAAAAAGAAGCAAAAGCATTCAAATAAACAAACAATAAAGTACAGAGAACCAGAAAACTCCTAACAAAACGGATACCAAATTGACAAGCCTCTAGCTAGACTAAGGAAACCAAGAGAATCTTCAAAAATAAAAACCTGTGACGATAAAAAAGTGTTACAAATGGCATTACAGAAACAGAAAAGATGATCATGGGCCAGAACTACAGACCCCAGACCTGACAAACACTGAAGAAAAAGGTAATTTCCCTGACATGCACAACATATTAAGCCTTGAGCCATGAAGACTGAAAACCACAACAGAGCAATAATGAACCATGAAATTTAGTCAATAATAAAACATTTTCCCAACCAAGATAGCTGCATGGCTTAGAATCTACCATTTTCAAGAAAGCCCAATACCATTTTTTCTCAAAGTATCCTAAAAGTTTTAAGAGACAATTCTTTGGCTTAATTCTGTATGACCCAGTATCACTCAAATATAAAACCCAAGCAATTAAGTAAATAAAAATAAAATAAATAAAAGAAAACATAGGTCAGTTTTTATGACTATTGATACGATAATCCTCGACAAAATTTAGTATACTGAATAAAGTAATAAAGCAATAGATTAAATTGTGTAATCAAATGGTATTTATCATAGAAATGAAAGAAAGGTTCAATATATTTACATCAGTGCCTGTCATACATCATTGCCATGGTTCTTGTGTCAGCTTGACACAAACCTAGATATACCTTGGAAAGAGGCAATCTCAACTGCAGAATTGTCTCCATCAGATTGGCCTGTGGATATATATGTGGGGCATGTTCATGACTGCTGATTGGTGTGCTAAGGCTCAGCCCACTGCATGCTATACCAACCCTGGGTATAAGAACAATATCTGAGCAAACCGTGGAAACAAACCAGTGTGTAGTGTTCCTGCACCGTTTCTGACACTGTCTTTTGAATTCCTGTTCTAACTTCCTTCAATTGTGAACAGTCATGGAGATATATAGGCCGAATAAACACCTTCTTCCCAAATAATCACTTGCTTTTGGTCATGGTGTTTATCACAGCAACAGAAAGCAAACTAGAAAAATCACATTCACACAACAAAATATCTAACACATAAATATTTTGATGGATCCACAGAAAGCTTGCAATAAAATTAGAGACGTTTCAATGATAGGAATTTTCATCAATTTTTAAAATTTACATAATTTCTTAAATTAAAATATTGCAGACTACATTGTAAGGATGAATTATTATCTCTCACCAAAGAACCCACCAGGCTAGGCCCTGCTTTATCTTCCAGGATCCAAGACACCAGGTGTGTTCAGAATGGCATGTCCACCACCAGGCTAGGCCC
>JADRCH010000010.1:6337416-6404353 GCA_019843965.1 Rhynchomys soricoides | reverse complement strand
GACACCAGGTGTGTTCAGAATGGCATGTCCACCACCAGGCTAGGCCCTGCTTTATCTTCCAGGATCCATGACACCAGGTGTGTTCAGAATGGCACATCCACAGACTGAAACCTTAGGCATCATCTCTATTTTATAGAAAATAAACTTGAAAGGTTCAATAAGTCTTTGAGTTATTTGAGTTGCACATTTTGAGTCTTTCCTAACTGTGTTGTTAACCTCACATAGTAGCAGCAGTAAGTAGGTATTTCTCCAGTCAATAAGTAGTTATTAAATATCACTAATGTCCACAAACTCTTCATGGTCACTGTATATCAGAATGAGGATGCAGCAGAGAGCAAGACTGATACAGTCTCATAGCATTCAATGGGGGAAAAAAAACATTAAAATACTAAGCAAGACCACAACTAATACGTTCAGGTTCAGTATTTGACAGACACCGTTCCAAGTGTTTTTCATCTGTTTAAGTCTCACAGTAATTTTGTGAACTGGACAATTATTTTTAATCTCTATTATTTTAAAATTGAAAACAAAACTGACAAGAGATGCTTGCTCAGGATTGCAAGGCTGGATGACATGAGGTCTGAGATTAAAATCCAGGTCATGACTATTTCCAGAATTTGGGCAATGGTCAAAAAAATAATTGTTTATTGACTGCCATGATATATCCTATAAAGAAAGACATTGTGTAAAATTAGAATATAAAATATTTATTTTTATTCAATAAACATTACTTTCAGTTTTTATTAGTATCTGGTTTTTATTTACACAGAAAAGAAATTTATGATGGTATAGACTATTTGTGTATATGTACTTACCCATATATTAAAATTTTAACCACTATTATCTATGAGTGGTAGAATTTAAAAATACTTAAAATGTATTTAATATTAACTGTTCTTATCATTATTTGTCCTCCAAGGTAAAGATTTACTAAGTAGCCCAAACTATCCTTAAGCTAACTTTATGGCTTAGATAAGCTTTGAATTTATGATCCCCTGACTCCTAAGTCATTGGAATGCAAACATCTACTATATACAGATAAAATCAGATCTTTAAAATGAAAATAACACACTAATATCACATTTTTTCTTAAATATGGGATGTAGATTTTAATCGTGTGTGTGTGTGTGTGTGTGTGTGTGTAAAACTAGAAAGGGATCAGGAGACAAGAGGAAGAGATCATAGAGAAGGTGGGACACAGAGAAGGTAACAGAATACATACTCAAAACAAAATCTTTAGTAGATAAATTGACATTTATTAGGCAAAGAATCAGGTGCCTTGGACGCATGATGCTTCATCTCCCAAGGGGGCACTGGTTACATGAACAAAGAGGACAAGCTGGAAGGAGGAGGAGTGCTGGGGAGGAGAACAAGTCTACTGGCACAAATGTGCATGAAGACCACACAAAGGAAGCCGTTTCTGTGTGTTCCTTACATTTTGTCTACTTACTCACTTGCTAACTTACTCTTCTCCAGTGAGCACGTGTGGTGGTCAGAGGAGAGCTTCTAAGAGTTGGTTCTCTCCTTTTACCATGTGGGTCCCTGAGATTGAACTCAAGTTTGGTGTAAAAATGATATATTTGGATGTCAAGTTGACAAGTTTAATGGTTCATAGTGGTTGACAACTTGACAGGATACAGAATCACGTTGGAGGGACATCTCTGGATATGTCTGTGGACATTTTCTAAAGTAGGTTAACTGAGGTGGAAGTTTCATCTTAACTGTAAAAACTAAAAGGAGGGACAAAGGTAGTGCTAGCGTTCATCTCCCTCTATTTCCAGACTACAGGCCTCATGACCAGCTGCCTCAAACTCTGACCATCATGGTGCTTCCACCATGATTGACTGTATCCTCCAACAGTGAGCCCAAAGAAAACCTTCCTTCTTCTGTAGGTTGCTCTTGTTATGTATTTTGCCATAACCAGCATAAAACAATCAATACAGAATGCTAGCCTAAAATCTAATTTGCAAAGGACCTCATACTATGCTAAAACATTTTCAGTCATATTCAGAAATAAGTCTCAAATATTCAAGCAACTATTTGCTAACTTAAGAAAAACACCAGGAAGGCCCCGTTGCTCACAGGTGACTATGACCTAGTGAGCAAAGCTGTCTAAACCATTCAGAACTACACTTAAATTCCGTATCTCCCACCTCCTAGTTAAATGACTCTGCCGTTCTTATTTTTTGTCCTTAAGGTTGTACATAAAGGAGAGGATGTATCAACACTTCAGTGTTGTTACAGTTACACAATTAAAGGTTGATGGGAGATGAAGCATCATGCATTCAAGGCACCTGATTCTTTGCCTGATAAACGTTAATTTCTCTACTAAAGATTTTGTTTTAACATAAATGTTCAGGCATATACCTCAGAACACTCTCTCTCTCTCTCTCTCTCTCTCTCTCTCTCTCTCTCACACACACACACACACATACACACACACACACACACACACACATTGAATAAATGTATTAAAGCAACTTCATTGGCACTTCTTGGGGGGAGGGCACTCTCAGATCCTAGTCTGCTCTTAGGTCTAGCTCTTGGAGTGAAAAATGAGGAAAAGGCAGCAGATAAAGCCATTTCTAGGAGTCTAGGGAACAGATCTTGGGAAACAGAGAAGTTTAGAAATTCTGTCTCTATTCTGTAGCATCAGTTTGTTTATTTTCATACTATCCCTTAGCAAGTTATACACCTTTCCTATGACATTGAGCCATAATAACAGTTGTGGTTCCCATGACTGGCATGAGATCTCTTCAGAGCTTCTAATGCTTGGCTTGCAGTTTCCTTGAGGTATATTTTTTTCAACTATTTATTTATTTATTTATTTATTTATTTATTTTTATTCTCTTTACATCCTGATCACAGCCCCCGCCACCCCTGTCCCGACTCTTGTCCCAGTCCCATGTTCCTCGAGGTGTTTACTACTGGGGCCAAGTCTTCCTAAACATCCCCAAGATGTTCATAGGAGTTTTGACTGTCAAGACAATGAAGGAACAGTTGTTCAAAGTACAGTTCCCAGGGCTTCTAGGAAAATGGTGGACTTGAAGCTATGCTTGATATAGCTACCAAGGATCCCCAAGAGAGGCAAAAATGTCATCCACAGCCTTCACAGAATTTGGAAACAGCAGAGACAACAGTGATAGTCTTTATCCAGTCCTTCTTAGGGGACAGTTCTGCACCTGGGAGTACCACCAGTGTATTGGGTATAGAGGGGGATCTGAAAACTGCCAGGCAGCTGAACTGCTCATGCCCCGCAGCTTCTGTCAATTAAAGACATTAAGGAAACTACAGCCAAGCCTCTCAGGAGATATTAGGTTTTAATATTGTTCTTTAATAGACTCTGACAAAGTGTTATGCCCAAACATCCTTGTGAGTGGGTCTCTCTCTCTCTCTCTCTCTCTCTCTCTCTCTCTCTCTCTCACACACACACACACACACACACACACACAAAGAGGACAATGCTTAGACTCCATAAGAACACTATAATATACAGAGAATCTTACCCAACAAACTCACATTCTGGTTTTTTTTTCACCCTAAACTTCTGGAATTTGCCCATTCTGAACATGACTTAAGGATTCTCTTATGGAAACGGCTGGAATGCTGAGGCCCCTTAAATAACCTTTTTTACAATGTGGGAAATTACTGTTTGAACTTCTATGAAGTCTAATGAACTTACAAAACCAGGTGGATAACAAAAGTGCAGTATTTGATAAAATTTTATTACCACAAAGTACTTCTATAACCATCAACCAGGTCAAGAAACAGATGAAACAGATCAGTACCACATCCTGAGCTGCTCCTGTTCTGGCTCTGGATCCTCTGGTCTTTAAGTGGCCCCTGTACCCAAGGTAGCTCCTTTTCTGGTACCTAATAGGATTGGTCCCACTTGTCTCTGACCTTTATGTATGGCTGTCTTTTAGGACGTCTTCATTTTGTGGCCTGGCTTATTCTATTTATGAGATTTTTCAATTTTGTTGTACCTAGATTGATCACTCTCTTTTCTATATGTATAAGCCTTTTTTTTAAGAATTAGATATTCATTTTCAACACTCACAGTTTAAAACTAATGTTCACTAATGTTAAGACTTTAAAACTAATGTTCACTAACGTTAAGACTTTAAAACTAATGTTCACTAACGTTAAGACTTTAAAACTAATGTTCACTAACGTTAAGACTTTCTTCGTTCAACTTCCTAACCTTCACTACAAAGTGGAATTTCCTAAAAGACTTAGGCAAGGAAACTTTTTGCTATAGAGAGGAAGATACTGGGTTCCTGTTAATTCTTGTTTATCTAGCTTTGTCACAATGGGCAGCATTAGCAAGGGAAGCACAGTGCTGTCTGGGAAAGGCCACTGCACTTTATCATCCAAGTCTGCCCCCAGAAGGGTCTGATTTCCTGATGAATTCCCTGGATGGTTGAAGACAGGAAAGAATGCTGCTGCCTGGATATCGCTGCCCTGGTGTCCAAACCAGAGCTATGACCAACCGGACTGTTATGTGGTTTAAACTGGTCAGTAGTGGTCCCCGCTCCCTTTTCTTTATCACAACTTTGATCTCATCTTGTTCACTGAAAGCTGTGATTATGGATTATGGATGGATGGATTCTTCATTCATACACGGGCCGTACCTAGAAGTGATTTAACTCAGTGGTTTGCAGTAGTTTGCCCAGCACTGAACGCCACCATTAGAAGATAGAGAAGATATGTTAAGGGGATTTTCCTAGCCCATTCCCTGACTCTTTGTGTGTAATAATTCAAAGTTAACTATCTTTAAAGGAAAGGAACATAAAGTGACTAACCTAGTAAGATCAGGCAACTTCATATAGACATGAATCTTCTAAAGGCAAGGGAAAACAACCATTATCCTATATTAAAAAACACTAGGGTCTGATAGTACCAACATCAATCTTTGGAGATGAATATGGGGTGCAAGGGGCTAACATGCTGGTACTTCCTTTGGTGTTAACCTTGACCCTGGGTATTCATGGCTACAGTGGGAAACCCAGCTCATCACATACTTCAGAATTAGTTGTTTTCCTCTTCTGGGTTTCTTGGTATGTTCACACTATTTAGATGCTATTTGATAAATTTGTCTTAAAGAAAGCAGATATAAAAATAATGATAACATTTTAATGTCTGTCTCTTCTAGTGATGTTGACATTGTGGAAAAGGATCCAAAGGCTCCATTCAAGTAAATATTGACTTTATAGGTTGGGGTATATGTGAAAAGAGACATTATTTTATGTAGCATGTGCTGTGTGCCAGGTACTGTATGAAACTAGAAATAAATCTTGTCCATTATTCTCAGCATATAGACAGAGCCTAGAGCTTCAAAAACTTGTTCAAACTCATACAAGGAATACAAAGCAGAACTGCTGTTCAATTAGAGACAACTATATCTGCCAAGTTCTGAATCATTACAGGAGACAGACTCTTCTCTCATTGCCCAGTCCCTTTTCTGTATTAACTATTCTGCCCTTTACTGCTTATACCTACACTTCTATTTCATCAGACTGTGTATTTCTCATACTGTCATATTCTTTCATCTCACTGAGAACAGTTCTGTAAAACGTTCTCCTGAGAAGACAGATCTCGAGAGGAGGACTTTGCCTGGCTTTAGCTTCCTTCTGCTCTCTTAGGCTACTGTTATTTCCCTTACCGTTTCATTGTCATGACTTTGATTTGGTGATCCTCGTTGATATGCATTAATCTGAGAAGATAATTTTAAATACTTCTCTCAAATGACAGACAGACCTACACGACACTTTCTAGAACAAGGCTGAAATAGTTGGCCATCAGGAGTGGTAGCCCTGGATACCTGCCAGTTGGGTTGCTAGGGTTTCATTTGCTAAAAGTCAGGTACAATTAGTTCTTGGCTCTCAATTCTGGAGTATTTGTGGGTGTCTCCTTGACAACACATCTGCCTGATGAGATTAATAGAATAGGAAGAGAAAGCAAAGTGGCTAAGAGTGGCAAAGTCTTAACTAGAGGACAGTATGGAGCCTTTATGCCATTACTATTGTGGTTGACATGTGTGACGGTTAATTTCAATAGTCAACTTGATGAAATCTAGAGTCATCTAGAAGATGGGCCTCTGGGAATATCTGTACACTATTATTATAATCTGGTGAACTGAGGTGGGATGATGTACCTACTGTGGGTGCCACCACTCCCTAGGCTGGACCACATATAGAGGAGAAGGTGAGCTGAGCACAAGCATTCATCCCTTTCTACTTCCTGACTGTAATACAATGTGACTAAGTGCCTCAAGTTCCTGCTGCTGTATCCTCACTGAAATGAATTCTAATCTTGACTGTGAGCCAAAATGAGTCATTTATCCCTTAAGTTGCTTTTGTCAGGGTATGTTATTATAGCAAAAGGTACAATAACTAATACACTGTTGAATTATAAAATACTGACAATGAACATTAGGAAGTATATGGCTAGTACCTCTATTCCCAACCTTCCTAGAAATTCTGTAGCCTGAATGTCAAATTATGAAAAGCTTTAGAAACTGTGACATCCGGGGACAAGATCTCTATAGAGAACAAGTATCCCTGAGTTCGCATCACAACTGATATACATGCAAAGCCCAGAGATCCTGCCACACAATTCACATTCACTGTGGTCTTCCATGCTACTGTAGCTCCTGACTCTGGGGCAGCCTGTGCTCAGGTCATATAAACAGTGTGGATACTTCAGAAGCATCCATAGCTTTATAGAAGTGCAGCAATAAATGAATTGTGCTTTGGACCAAATGAGGCCCAAATCTGTTTAACCTATTGGCCAAAAAACCTGGGAAACCTTAATGTCATATGAAAATAGTGTAAGCTTTAAGATAGACTTACAGGCCTTGGATTAAAGTGCAGTGTCATTTGCTAGCTCTTCAATCTTTCTCTTTTTCATTAATTAATTTATTTATTAACTTTACATCCTGATTACAGTACCCCCTCTTCCCAGTCCCCCCTCACATAGCTCCTCCCTCCATCCCCTTCTCCTCTGAGAAGTGGGAGGACTCCCTGGTTACCAACTCACTCTGACACATCAAGTCACTGCAGGACTTGCTACATCCTCTCCCACTGAGGCCAGACAAAGCATCCCAGTTAGGGGATCATGATCCACAGATAGACAACTGAGCCAGTGTAAGCCTCTCCTGCTCCAGTTGTTGGGGAACCTGCATGGAGACCAAGATGCACATCTGCTACATATGTGTTGGAAGTCTAGGTCCCGCATTTGTATGCACCATTTGGTTGGTGCTTCAGTCTCTGGGAGCCCCCAAGGGTCCAGATTAGTTGACTCTGTTGGTCTTCAATTTTACCATCTGTAAAACATTGATTATACAGTGCATAATGAGTATGTCACACTAACAGCCACTTATTTTAAGTAGGTTACTCTCGTTGATGTGAGTTATGTCTTTATGGAATTTCACTTCCTGTCTTGCTCATTGCTGGAGCCTCAAGTGTCAACAGAGACTGTCAAGAGCTGGGTGCTCAATAAACATTCATTTAGTAAAACACCTCTCTAGAGGGTATTTGGTGTGAAGTATTTTTGGTGTGCTTACTTTCCACTTGTATATCTTCTTTGATAAGTGTTTGTTAGGATCTTTAATCCAACTAAGCTGAGATGTTTGAATTTTTCTTATTGTTGAAATTTAATAGTTGTCACTTACTTGGCTTGTCCTCTTGAACTCTTGATGCTGTTTCTACAAGTCAGAATGTTGATATTTTACCTAAAAAGTCATTATCAGAACACCTGGATTTTCTCTCACGATCTTCCAGAAACTTCATAGTTACATTTTGTCAAGGATATCAAGTCTGGGTCTAAATCCCTTGCTTTTAATTTAATGCTATATAAATGTCCAATTGTTCCAGAAAGCATTTTTTTCTTTTTCTTTTTATCCCATTTGCAGACACCAAATCCAGACACTATTGCTGATGCCAAGAAGTGCTTGCTGACAGGAGCCTGGTATAGTTGTCTTCTGAGAGGCTCTGCCAGAGTCTGACCAAAACAGATGAGGATGCTCGCAGCCAACCGTAGGTCTGAGCACGGGGATATCAATGGAGGAGTTAGAGAGAAGACTGAAGGAGCTGAAGGAGTTTGAAACCCTATAGGAAGAACATCAATATCAACCAACAGACCCCCTCCCAGAGCTTCCAGGGACTAAACCACCAACCAAAGTATACATGGAGGGAACATGGCTCCAGCAGCATATATAGCAGAGGACTGCCTTATCTGTCATCAGTGAGAGGGAAGGCCTTTGGTCCTGTGAAGGTGTGATGTCCCAGCGTAGGAGAATGCTAGGACAGTGAGGAGGGAGTGGGTGGGTGGGTGGGGGAGCACCATCATAGAAGCAGGGGGAAGGGGGTATCAGATAAGGGGTTTGCGGAAGGGAAACTGGGAATGGGGATAACATTTGAAATGTAAATACATAAAATAACCAATAAATAAAAAAGAAATGCGTTGGAAATTTTTTTATTTTAGTGTGTGTGTGTACGTGTGTGTGTGTGTGTGTGTGTGTGTGTGTGTGTGTACACAATTTGCTGGAGACACTTCTGCTCTTCTTTCATGAGTCCCAGAGATTTAACTCAAATTGTTATGCTTGGTGCCAGGCCTCCTCAGACCTGTTGGAGGTTAGTCTGGTGCTGTGTATACAGATGCTAAATTCTGTACCCTAAGATCCTTGGGGTCACATGGTCTCCTTTGCAACCATGCTAGACCTGGCACTTAATCAGTCCTTTTTCTCTCTACTGCCCAATCACAGGATCTAGCCTGTTATTAACTAATTAACTTTAAATAGGGCAGCAAGGTTTACACAACAAAGGCCAATGAATATGACAATTCTCTTATCTGAAGGCAACCAGATCTTAGGGTACAGAATTTAGCATCTGTATACACAGCACCAGAAATTTATATCTTAAATTGTGGAGGCCAAGAAGGTCCAGATGAAGGTATTAAAATAGTTGGTGTCTAGTATGAGCCCACTTCCTGTTTATAGATGGCATCTTCTATGTTCTCCAATGGAGGAAGGTGAGCTACCTCTCATAATTATCTTTAATAAAAGCATTAATTCCATCCATAAAGGCAAAATCCTCATCACTTGATTTACTCCCTGTAACACCACCTCCCAATATCTTTATTTGAGGGGTTAGCTTTCAACAAATAAGTCTGGGGAGATATAAAAATTCAGACTATGTCTCTGTATATGCTATAGAATCAATTGTCAGTAACTACAAAATAATTTGCTAGGATTTTGATTGTGACTGTGTTGAATTTACAGAATGAGCTGGGATAACTTGACATCTGATAATATCAACTCTGCCTACCCATTAATGATGCTGAGTCTCCCTCACCAGGAACACAGACCACCTTCATGGATTTATATCTTTGATATACTTTGAATTTTGTATTTTTCTTTATTTTTCTTCTCTTTTAAGAACTCCCTTTAACATTTACTGTAAGGCAGGGGCTACTGGAAACAAATTCTCTCAATTTTTGCCCATAAAAGGCATTGTTCCTCCTGTCCCCTTTCACAGGGCACACAATTTTAGGTGAGACTTTTCGCTAAACAGTTAACATTCCACTTGACTTTTTTCTTACTTGCATGATATTTGAGGAGAATGCAGACCTAATTCTTTTTGTTTCTCATTAGCACTGGCTTCCAGAATTTTTTCAAACTTAACTTTCTATAGTTAGAAAACAGTACACCTGTATATAATTGATTTGACATTTAACCTCCTTGATGTTCTTCTTGTATCTGATAGGAAATTGAAAGGAATTCTCCGTCATTCTTACAGGAAATATTCATTTTCTTTTTCTCTTTCTTCTTCCAACAATCTCATTCAGGCACATATTCTTTTATGTCTGACCACAGTCCTCATATATCCTCTTCTGTTTTATCCAGTGTTTGTGCTCTCGGAGTTTCACTATTGGCTAATTCTATTAAGATACTGTCAAGCTAGTGACTCTTCCCTTAGCTGGATACAGTTACTAATGAGGTATTCACTGTTTCTATCACAACGTTGCTGATCTCTACCATTTCATTCCAGTTCTTTCTTAGAATCTCCACGTGTCTGCTCACATTGCCCACTTGCTCTTGCCAGCTTCATGCTTGAGAGCCCTTAACATTGTAATCAGTTATTCTAAATTTTTGAGTGGATGGATGAGAGATATAGGAACAAGTTCACTAGACAGTAAGACCTTATTTCTGAAGACACCACTTACTTAAGTCACAGAACATAGAAATGCCAGGCTGGTGCTGGATGCTTCATCCTTATGGGCAAACTTACATAGTTTACAAACTTACATAGCTGGAAGGTGCTATGCAATAAAACAGATTTCAAAACAAAAAGATCTGGAAGCTGTTAGGAGGGTTTCTTCATACGCATTAGAGGAACAATCCACCAAGAAGATATTATAATCCTAAACTTGCGCACTACAAACTCAAGGGTATCCGATCTCTTACTAGAAATACCACTGTATCTAAGCCTGTAGATAACGCCGACACAGGCTAGTGGATGGCTTTGAACTCCCACTCATACCAACAGACAGGTGATCTGGGAAAAAGTAAACAGAGGAACACTGGAGTTAAATGATATCTTAAATAAAATGGACCTAACGGACATGTTCTAGAACATCCCAACTGAGCACTAAAGAATGAATATACATCCTTTTGGCAGCTATGTTCCTCCAAAATAGACCACATATTAGGACACAGTGCATTTCTTAACAAATATAGAAAAATTAAAATCACACTCTGCCTTCTATCCAATCACAAAAGAATAAGGCTGGATATCAACAACAATAAAACTACTCAAAGAACACAGACTCACAGAGAATAAACAACACACTGCTGAATGATCATTATTGACAAAGGAAACCAAGAAAGAAATTCCTTCTAGAATTTCATTTTGCTATTAAGACTGTTTTTGTAATGCTGATCATTAGCTATAAAATGCTGATGTTTAAATTAATAACGAGAATAACGAACAGTCTGGTTATAGGAAAAGAGGTCCTGTTTAGCAGAGTTTAAAGCACAAACAACTCACCAACAGAAATCTCCAGTACTGCCTTTTCCTGACTCATTAGTGTTCAAAGGAAAGCAAGTCCCAGGGGGACTGTTATTCTTTTTGGTAGGAAAATTCCCTGTTATCAGGAGCTAGGATCATAGAATTATTTGAGGATTTAGAAACTAGACTTGGTTTGATTACTTCCAGTTAAATTGTTATGTGATCATCACTTTTCCGTTTCTTTATTTTATTATAATCTCGTTTAATGTTACCATTGGAGTTTATGTATGCAGTATCCATTTTGAAGAGCAAGACATTTACAAACTAAAGGAATAACTTTTAATTAGCTGTGACAAATTTGGAGCACAGCTTAAAATTATGTACCTACTTGTAAAGCTCACCAGGGGACACCAGGGCTTGTGAGAAGAACAAAGGCACCTTCAGTCCACTCTCTTTGCATATGAGACATTGCCACTTTTATAAGAATGCAGGTGATGGGGATGGGAGAGATGACTCAGTGGTTAAGAGCACTGACTGCTCCTCCAGAGTTCCTGAGTTCAATTCCAAGCAACCACATAGTGGCTCACAACCATCTGTAATGGGATCTCATGCCCTCTTCTGGTGTGTCTGAAGACACATTATCCTCATATACATAAAATAAATCAATAAATCTTTAAAAACTAAAAAGAATGCAGATGACATTAATCTCCTCTTCTTAACCCTGGTTTCAGAACAGAGATACCGTTTAAAAGGCCATTTCCAAAAACACTGCTTCAAGAGAATCTGGAAAGAATCAAGTATCTCTTCAGTTCTATTACACTTTTCTTCCAAATGAAAAAGGATATAATTGGTCAGATTCATACTTCATGTGGACAGGAAGAAGAGAACATGATGAACAAGGCTCTTGAATGAAAAATATTCATTTAATTTTCTTGAGCACATGAGGTATGTGCTAAAAGATTCATGGAGACGAGGTTAACTCCACTAGGGCTATGAAATAGAGGTTGCTAGAGGTGACGCAGATTGTACTGAACAAATGGTCCATTGTAAGAAGTAATCTCTCAGGTACAGTGAACTTCAAACAAACTTGTATTGACTTTTGGCAAGAATAGTACAGAACAGACACTATATAGATGGCTAAGTTGTGGTTTCTGCAGTAAAGAATTCCCTGTCTACTAAGGGAGGTAAATGATCAGATCTAATGTGGATATAGACCAACAGGGTAACTTGGCACCCATATGAGAAGTCATGTTCATAGTCTTGCTATTCTTTTAGAGCCTGTTCTGGCCTACAAGCAAACTTACCCATTGGTACCTGTCTCCATGCCCGGCTATGCAGATGTTAACAAAAAAAGAAAAGCATCTATCAAATTTACAAGAATTCACTTTAGTTGAAAAGAACATATAAGATGTATGTGCAGGCATGTATGTGCGGGTGTGCCATTCTCTCTTGCCCCATTTGAAGTTGTTCTCAACAGCACTATGAGCTAAGGACCAAGGCTTGATCACAGGAACCCTTGGGAGACATTCAAGCTGTGAACTGCAGCAAAGTCTTTTGCCAGTTTTTAAATTTGGTTATTCATATATCTGTTGTTAAGTTATAGATGTCCTGATACGTTTTGTGTGATAGCCCTAATATTAAATCCAAATATGTGTTTTTAAAGTATTCTTTCCCAATCTATAAATTATCTTTCCATGTTAGTTGTCCAGAAATGTCTTTACTTGGTGCTGTTCCATTTATTTAGTTTTGCTTCTTTGGCTTGAGATATAGGTCATATCCAAAATTTCATTGCTGGGGTCTTCCCCTATAGTATCTCTTAGGAATTTAGAGATTCAAATCTTGCCTTCGGATCTCACCCATTTTGAGTCAATTTCTAAACAAAAATTTTAACTGGAAGAGGTTCTTTGACCACTAGTAGACACTTCTGAATGCTGAATTAGGATTTTTAATTCTGCGTCTGGCTGCCACAACTCTAGAACCCTATAGGGAAAACAGAGAAGAGGCAGTCAGTAACTGAATCATTAAATGATTTTAACTAGATAAGTGTTTTTTATTTAAAAAAATTAAATCCAAGCCAGGTATATTAGCACACACCTTTAGTCTCAACAGCTTGGTAGAAAGAGGCAAGAAATTTCTGTGAGTTAGCTGGCTTCGTCAACATAGTGAATTCCAGACCAGCCAGAACTACACAGCAAAAGCCTTTCTCAAAAATAAATAAATAAATAAATTTCTTCAGATTTTTCTTTGCATTTTATTTTATATGTATGGATGTTTTGCCTTCATGTATGTATGTCCATCACATGCTTGCAGATCTTGAAGAGGCCACAGGTGGCATCAGATCACCTAGAACTGGAATTACGGACAGCTATATACAGACATAGTAAGCCACCATGTAGGCTCTGGGAAATTAACTCAGGTCCTCTGGAAGAACAATAAGTGCTCTTAATCACTGAGCTATCTCTCCAGTCGAGAAAGAGAGAGAGAGAGAGAGAGAGAGAGAGAGAGAGAGAGAGAGAGAGCTTCATGTACATTTCATAAATACGGAATAGGGAATCAGTCACTTCTGTGTCATGATGCTAAAGTAATGAATGACTTCTGAGAGCTGATGGCTGATGTAAATATCATCAACGTAACATTTCCCAGCATGCACCAGCAGCAAACAAATCATGTTATGAATGCTGATTCTGTGTTATCTGTTCTTTACTTAACTTTACTACAGCTGCTAGTGGAAAATGGTAGAAATTAATTAAAAAGTTGCAAGCAGCTCAAAGCTAAAATGTTCCCCATTTTGATGACTCTATGGAGCAGTAGAAATGTTCCCCATTTTGATGACTCTATGGAGCAGTAGAAATTTGCCAATTTTACTTCCTATCCCACTAGCCTTTTCCGTTCAGTTAGAAAACTCTTTTGATGTGTTTTTTTGTATTTCCCAATAAAGTACACATTCCCCAACAAACTAAGCCAAACTTCCCTTTGTATTCAAGGTTATCTCGTCCTGGGAGGGTGCGTTACAAAGAAGATGTTGCCCTGAGATGGGCCTCCTTTTTCTTGGCATGGATATGAAAAGTAGCTCAATTCAATCTCACTCTTATTTAGTCTGAAACTGCTAGAGATTTCTAGAATGCAGTCTTCCCTTTAAGATAGAAGGATCAAAGAATTTCTCTCCTCAAAAAGTATGTTGTAAGGAACTTAAAGAAAAATTTCACTTTTTAATCAGCTGCAGCGTCACTGTAAATGGATTGCATCCTTCCCACTGAAGAATGAACTGTGTCATGTTAAAACACATAATCCTCCAACCCCCCAGTTTTCTTTCTAGTAAAACCCATGTCAAAGTACTTGTTGAGTAGATGGAGAAGTCACTTGAATTTGTTGTAAGGATTAAGACAGCATTACAAATGTTTAGTGTAGTTTCTAGCCCAAGAATAAATGCTCACTATTGGGAGTCCGTAAATATATCAATATTTCTGCTTCGCTTTCTTGATAGCTCTAGTCTACTCACCAGTGTTCACTCATTCAAACAGATTCTACTGCTTTAGGGTAGGAGATAAGCCTCCTGTGGTTATGTCAGCACTCTGGTACTCACAGGGCTCAGACACAGTATGCTTTTGAAAGGGTATGAGTGTTGTTACTGTGAAAACCCACTTCCTAAACATCTATTGGGTTTAGTGCCTTTTCTGTGTGCATATGCCCCAAATCATGCTGTTAGCATTAAAGACTGACTTCTTCCACTCCAAAGAATCTTCTCCACAGTCTTCCAAACACCAATCCATCATCACTGGTAAGCCATCAGATGTCCTGGGTAGATCTCCCACCAATCCATGTAGATGCCTCTTCTACCATATTGTCTATACTTAAATGAGTTGCCTGTCTCTGGTCTTTGACAACTTTCAGAACAGGGACTAGGTCTAATTCTAGTTCCTGTCTTTAAAGTATGCTTAGATCAGATTACAGGCTCTCACAAAAAACCACAAGATGCATACATGAGTCCCTCTGCAGGCCTGAGTTGGTATGAATGTGGCAATACAGAATGTGTTCTGAGAATCCCATTTCTATTTAAGGTTCTGTGGGTAGAAAGTCTTCTGAAATTTTATGTTCATTGTTTGGGATCTTTTTCAAGCCAGATGATTTCCTTGCCTTTCCTTCCTTTTCAAAACCTGGAGAGCAAAGATAGAGAAAAGAAATGCTGAAGTATAACACCCCACAGCAACTTAAATAGACTCTCCACAAGAAGAGTTAGAAGCTAATGAAGCATGCGTGAGATGTCCTCCTAAAGCTACATGAGGAGGGCTGGTGCCTTTGTTCACAGCAGAGTAGAGAACATTAAAGGAAGAACAGACAAGACACAGAGACCAGGAGGGCTCCATTGCCTTGGTCATTTCTGTGCTCAACCATAGGGAGGTAAAATTACCCCCCAGCTCTGTCCTTAGCTCTATGCTGTATCTCTATGTTATTTATCATCTATATTAATATCTATATATCTATTCCTCTGTGCGCCCATTTGGATAGCTTGAGTGTAGTTAGAGCAGGCATATATTCTCATATAAGAAAAGCAGGTGATAACTCATCAGTGATAAAAGCAGATATAAAAGATGGTAACAGGGGGCTGGAGAGATGGCTCAGTGGTTAAGAGCACTGACTGCTCTTCCAGAGATCCTGAGTTCAATTCCCAGCAACCACATGGTGGCTCACAAACATCTGTAATGGGATCTGATGCCCTCTTCTGGGTAAATGAAGAGAGTAATAGTGTACTCACATATATAAAATAAATAAATCTTTAAAAAATTGTTTTTAAAAAAAGATGGTAACAACATTTCATTTCTTTATGCTTTTTCTGTATTTATGGCATCCCCAAAAATTGCACACCACCAAGAGTCTCAGAGGGACTTCGGTGTTTCTGGTACATGTAATGGATCAGAGTTCATGTGATTCAGAAAGGAAGACAAGAAGGAGTTCTTCATTGTGTTTATCTGGTATCACCAAGCTATGGACTGATTGCCAATGTCTATTTGGGAAATCTGAAAACTATTATAGGAAAGAGTCCCTGAGCTTTGGAAACATACTATAATTTGGAGAGATGAGAAAACATAAAACAAATATATAACAACATTGTTATATATAAATTATATCATTAGTTTAAACATAATTATTTCATGTTTTAAAAATAATTTTATTTAGACCAGAGTAATAACATTTTATCCTGATTATATCATATTTCAAAGATAATTATATCATATTACATGGCATGATTAATTCACTTGTTTGGAACTGGAATTATGCTTTAAACACAGTTTAAAATGACATAAATTATCTACCTATCATATCCACATAAGCAAATGGTATTCAACCTGAGCATCTTTTAAACACAATTTCTCAACAGTATTCTTTCTCATTCCTACTCTTTTAAATTTTTGTCATTCTTCCTTTTTAAAATAAATTTATGGGCTGGAGAGATGACTCAGTGATTAAAAGCACTGACTGCTCTTCCAGAGTTCCTGAGTTCAATTCCCAGCAACCACATGGTAGCTCACAACCATCTGTAATGGGATCTGATGCCCTCTTCTGGGGTGTTTAAAGGCAGGAACTGTGTGTTCACATATATAAAATAAATAAAACTTTTTTAAAAAAGACAAGAAGAACAAAATCCAACTTATAAAAAATAAAATAAGTTTATTCATCTTTTAAATTTTATTTATACATACTGTACTTAAACATTTCTTATTCTTGCAGGACTTTTTCCTTTCCCCAGATATCTCTCTCTCTCTCTCTCTCTCTCTCTCTCTCTCTCTCTCTCTGTGTCTGTCTGTCTGTCTGTCTGTCTGACTTTCCCTCTCTCTCTCTTCCTCGCCTTCTCTTCCTCCATCTCTCTCAATCACTGTGAATATGTATGGACAGAGGCACCCCTGGGCAGGTGGTCCTGGCTTTGTATAAGAAAGCAAACTGCTATTTCATTCATGGGCATATACCTAGAATAGTGGTTCTCAATCTATAAGTCATGACCCCCTTGGGTTCACATATGAGATATCTTAGATATCAGATGTTTACATTATGATTCATAACAGTAGCAAAATTAAAGTTATGAAGTAGCAACAAAAATAATTTATGGTTGCAGATCTCATAACAACAGGAACTCAATTAAAAGATTGCAGCATTAGAAAGATTGAGAGTCACCAACCTAGAGGGTGTGTCATCCTACTACGGAGACACTTGTTGAATCATGCTTATTGCTGTTCTATTTGTAATAGGCAGATGCTGGAAACAACATATATGAATATGTTCATCAGTGGATAAATGAACAATGAAAATGTACATTTACACATGGTATATTACTCAGCTGTTAAAAACTGAAATCATGAATCCATAAGCAAATAGGTGGAACCAGAAAAAAATGTCATTCTGAATGAGGTAATTTAGACACAGAAAGACAAATATGGTATGTATTCACTTATATGCGGATGTTAGCTATTAAGACATTGATCGACAAGCTACAATCCACAGAACCACAAAGGGTAGGTATAGAGTAAGGGACTATGAAGGAGGGATGGATCTCCCTCGGAAGGGGAAACAGAACAGATAGTTATGGAAGGACAAGGGAGGGAGCTAGAAAGGGAGGCTCCAGAAATGATGGGGGAGTAGAAAAAGGGGGGGGGAATACAAAGACAGACAGCTAAAACTAAAGTCCATTTGAGGAGCTGTGCGGAAGCCTAGCACAGTAGAAGCTTTTGTATATACATATATGAAAATTATCTAAATGAAACCACCAAATAACTGGGGAGACAGATCCTCAACTAGAAATTTCTTGTCACCAAATAAAGCTTCCAGGATAGAGAATGCAATATATCTAATCAAGTTATAGGCCAAGGAGGTCCGAAGGGGATCCAAAACAACCCAGTTTGTCTCTACAAACTGACAGTATGGCCCTATTGTTGAAGACAGAACCTACACAACCTATGGAACATGAACTAGACGAGATCCCAGAGCTGAGAAAAGAGATGGACACATACTCCACCCCTAACTCAAAAGCTATCTCCAACTGATAACCACTTGCAAATAAAAAAAACAAAAACAAAAACAAACCAGTTTTCTTCAAAGGAGTCTCACTGGGGAAATAAAGCACTCTTAAGGGTAGGTAGTCTTGCTTAAGTGTACTGCTTGTCCAGCAATAAATGTCCAACAAAAAGAACCAAAAGGCTTCTTTGCCTCATAATGTTTTGTCAGGGCTCTTTTAAAAAAACAAAACAAAATGAAGCAAAACCTTACATGTGTCAGGGCTTTTTTTTTTTCAAAGCTTCCAGATCCTTTGCATGTATACATTATGGCTTCTGGTTTTGTGTTTTTATGGGATTCCTCTGTGTGTGTGTGTGTGTGTGTGTGTGTGTGTGTGTGTGTGTCTATATGTGCTTCTTGTGTTTTTTCTTTGGCTCTTTTTCCTTCCACTTGTTTGTTTTTGCTTTATCCTTTTTATTTGATTATTATTAAATAAAATAGCTTCCTATCTGTTTTCTAAGAAAAGACAAAAAGGGTGCAGATCTGGATGGGAAGGAGGAGTCAGAAAAGGGGAGTCCAACCATAATCAGAATATATTTCATGACAACAATCTAATTTTCAACCAAAGAAAACATTTTAAAAAGAAAAAGAAAAAGAAAGAAAGGAAGGAAGGAAGGAAGGAAGGAAGGAAGAAAGAAAGCAAGAAAGCAAGCAAGCAAGCAAGCAAGCTGAGTAGTCAGGGGAGCAAGCCATTCAGCAGCAGTCCTCCGTGGACTCTGCTTCAGTGTCTCTACCTTGGCTTCCTTCAGTAGGAACAGAAACCCCTCTAGGACCATGGTCAAATGTAACCGTTATTTTCTGTAGTCACTATCTTATGCACTAGATCTCTCCTGCTCCTCCTCCTATACAGCTGGGATTTTATACCCTTACATTTTATACCCTTACACCAACCGTCCTAATCCCTGCTCCGGACCCACAGTCACCATTATTTTCCTCTCTGTTTCTATGGGTTCAGCATTTTTATGCTGTTTGCTTGTTTGTCATAGGGTTGGGACTCAAACTCAGACCCTTGTATACATTAGGAAATGCGCTACCGTGCCACTGAAGTATGAATTGTGTCGGTAAAACATCATGTGTGCTTTGTGCTTGTTGAGTGTAGATTCTGGGAGCAAGAGGCACAGTCATTGGAGACTCGATTTTGCTTATTTCAACTGTCTTCCAAAACTCCCTGTACTTAGTCAGGCTGGCTCCTTGGCTCTGTAACAGAGAAGGGAAAAAAAATACATACTAGCTAAGAAGATTAAAAACACTGTGTCCTTGGGAACAGTTAGAGGAACAATCCTCTTTGAACAAACATTTTTTTTTTTTACATCCCATAACATTGAAATGCTTTTAGTGGGAACAAGGGGGCAATGGAGAGACCATTGTGCTTGGCCAGAATTCTGTTAAAATTCATTGTACTGTACTGGAAAGTGTGCCCAGGGCCTCACTTATGCTGGGCAAAACCCAACTACTCAGCTGTGTTCCCAGTTCCTATTTCATTATACAAGATTCGTTTATATGCTTCTATGTTTTCATGTATTTTCCTAGCATCTGTGTTTGGTCTTCAACATACACACACACACACACACACACACACACACACACACACACACGGGAGGGGAGGGAAGGGGAGGGAGAGAAAGAAAGAGAATTTTGTGGTGGTTTTTGGTTTTGGTTTTTGGTTTTTGTTTGTTTGTTTTTTAAAATTCTGCAGTTGAGCTCGAAGCAAAAAATCTAAGCTCCTTTATGCTTGATTTACAAAGGCAGTGAATTCTGAATGAATTTCAGGTGCCTTTGAAATGACAAAACAGACTTCTAGGTAACTTTCTAAGTTAAGGGCTCTGGTCTGTGATCTGGTTTCTAAATGAGATTTCTTTAGCCTGAATGAACACCTAGAACATTCCAAGCTATCCAAAATATGAAAATGTTAATACAACTGGGCAGGTCAGTCACTTGGCCAAGGGACCAGCTTGAATCAGACATCTTAGGAAGGCAGGTTCACCTTGTGCCACAGGGAAGAAAGGGACAGGGGGAATAATAATGATCTCATTAGTGAGATATTGTCCCTTTCATTTTCAGAATTTTGACCCTCTAGTACAGTTGCTACAGATCCACCATGAGTTTCTACTGGGGCTGCCTGTTTTCTGAGTACTGGTTCAGAAAGTATGTTTTCCTTTTCTTCTTTCTATCTGTTTTCTAAGCATGCCCTCCTTAACATATGGACTTCAAACTTTCTCTAACCTTACCATGTGGCTGCCTGTCTTCCATGTGGCTGACCTACATGCCTGCCTAAGTCAACCAATATCTCCTCCTCCTCCTCCTCCTCCTCCTCCCTTTTGTCCCCTCTCTATCCTCCATTCTCTATCTCCCTTCAGACAGCTACTGATTTATAATTTGCCTGCTTCGGGAAATTATTTTTTAAACTCTAGAGAAACTGTGACTGAGCTAAAAACAAACCAAACAAATGCAACAAGGACGGTTACACACTCCTGCCTCCACAGTGGTGAGGAGTGGAAGCAGGCTGCTTGTCAACCTAGTTAGATGTGCTCACTGAGAATATATGTCTCAAGGCTGTAAGGCAAAGAGTGATACAGCAAGCTGCCCAATGCCCTCCTTGGGGCCCTGCATGCACAGGAACACACACCAACATGAACACATGTATGCCCATGCATACATTCACACACACAAAGAAAAAGAACTCTCTTTAACAGGGGATGATTTAGTCAGTAAAGTGCTTGTTGTGCAAGCATCAGAAGCCAAGTTAGGCTTTTCCCACATCCACATTAAAAGGCAGCACAGAGCTGTACCTCCTATCCTAGCACCGGAGTGGTAGAGACAGAAGGATCTTTAGAGATTGTGGCCAGTTCATGTTGCTGAATGAGCGAGCTCCAGGTTCAGTGAGAGATAGAGATTCTGTCTCAAAGACTAAAATGCATAAGCAATGGAAGAAGACAGCATTATGGACTTGCGGCCCAAGTGATCACATCTTTCCTCAAATTTAAGAATTTCCTACCCAAATAGCGCAGGGAAAGAGCTACCCTCCCAGAAGTGTGGACAAGCCTGTGATCAGGGGGTAAGACCAGTACCTCCGCTCAGAGGGACCTGGGACAGCAGTCTTCCGGTCTCCTTCTGCGGCCCGGAACCCCAGTCTGTGCCACAGAGCTCCATAACCAAATAGAGCAGGGGAAAGAATAGCATCCAGGGAGTGTGGACAAGCCTTTGAGTGGAGGTAAGACGGGCGCCACTGCCCAGCAGGACCCGCCCGGAATCTGCAGGACACGGGACAAAAGAACAGCCTAAGACAGGAGCCTTCCAGTTTATGACTGTGGTCTGTGCCATGTGGCTCCATACCCAAATAGCACAGGGAAAGAGCTACCCTCACAGGAGTGTGGACAAGCCTGTGATCAGGGGTAAGGCCAGCACCTCTGCTCAGAGAGACCCGCCTAGAACCCTCAGGACACAGGAACTGTGGAGTGGCATTCTGGTTTCCTTCTGAGGCTGGGAAGCTAATCCCATGACACAGGGCTCCATAGTCAGTGCAAGGAGAAAGCTGGTCTCCCAGGAGTGCCAACACATCTTTGAGTGCTGGAAGACAACCACTTCTGTTCAAATTCCTCAATCAAGAAAGACCCTCACAGAGCCATCAGGACGCAGGAACCAAGGAACAGCTGGGGACAGGATCCTTCTGGTTTATTTCTGCACCCCAGAGCTGACCCTGTACCACAGCTCTCCAAACCCAAATTCCTCTGAGAGAACTGGTCTCCAAGGAGTACCAACAAAAAGGATTGCAGGAGGGACAAGCCACAGTCAGAGAGAGCAAGACCAGCTAACATCAGAGATAACCAGATGGCGAAAGGCAAGGGCAAGAATATAAGGAACAAAAACCAAGGCAACTTGGCATCATCAGAACCCAGTTCTCCCACCACAGTGAGCCCTGGATACCCCAACACACCAGAAAAGGAAGATTTAGATTTAAAATCGCTTCTCATGATAATGATAGAAAACTTTAAGAAGGAAATAACTCCCTTAAAGAAATACAAGTGAACAAAGGTAAACAGCTAGAAGCCCTTAAAGAGGAAATACAAGAAAACACAATCAAACAGGCAAAGGAAATGAACAAAACCATCCAGGATCTAAAAACGGAAATAGAAACAATAAAGAAATCACAAAGGGAGACAACCCTGGAGATAGAAACCCTAGGAAAGAGATCAGGAATCAGAGATGCAAGCATCACCAACAGAATACAAGAGATAGAAGATACAGAAGATACTTTTAGGTGCAGAGGATACCGTAGAAAACATTGATACATCAGTCAACGAAAATGCAAAATGCAAAAAGCTCCTAACCCAAAACATCCAGGAAATCCAGGTCACAATGAGAAGACCAAACCTAAGGATAACAGGTATAGAAAAGAGTGAAGATCCCCAACTTAAAGGGCCAGTAAATATCTTCAACAAAATTATAGAAGAAAACTTCCCTAACCTAAAGAAAGAGATGAACATAAACATTCAAGAAGCCTACAGAACTCCAAATAGATTGGACCAGAAAAGAAATTCCTCCTATCACATTATAGTCAAAACACCAAATGCATAAAACAAAGAAAGAATATTAAAAGCAGTAAGGGAAAAAGGACAAGTAACATATAAAGACAGACCTATCAGAATTACACCAGACTTCTCAACAGAGACTATGAAAGATCCTGGACAGATGTCATACAGACCCTAAGAGAACACAAATGCCAGCCCAGGCTGCTATACCCAGCAAAACTCTCAATTACCATAGATGGGGAAACCAAGATATTCCATGACAAAACCAAATTTACACAATATCTTTCCACAAACCCAGCCCTACAAAGGATAATAGATGGAAAACACCAACACAAGGAGGGAAACTACAACCTAGAAAAAGCAAGAAAGGAAATAGTCCCATTGGTATTTTTCATTATAGACAAATTCTAGGGACTTATCACAGCCCTAAATTTCATAGGAAACGCTAAATAATTAGGTAAATTGGAGTACCATAGTTGCTAGAGAGTAAATCGAATCACATGTCTCTGAGAGTCCCCACCCCCACCCCCCCACCCCCACCCCCGCGTGAGCGTAGGGATCTCGCACTGTATAAGAGTGTCGGAAGAGCAGCCGGATCCTCTTTCGAGTCTTGGCTCCAAGATGACCAAAAAAAGAAGAAACAACGGTCGTGCCAAAACGGGCCGCGGCCACGAACTGCGCCCGCTGCGTGCCCAAGGATAAGGCCATTAAGAAGTTTGTCATTCAGAACATTGTAGAAACCGCTGCTGTCAGGGACATATCTGAAGCAAGCGTCTTGGACGCTTATGTGCTACCCAAACTCTACGTCAAGCTGCATTACTGCGTGATCTGTGCCATTCATAGCAAGGTTGTCAGGAATCGATCTCGTGAAGCCCGGAAGAACCGAACACACCCACCTCGATTCAGACCAGCTGGCGCTGTACCACGACCTCCACCAAAGCCCATGTAAAGAGGTTTTATGAGGGCAGAAAGAAAATACCTTGGAAAATAAAAGTTATATTTTATGTGGGAAAAAAAAAGAAAAAAGAAAGAAAAAGCAAGAAAGTAATCATTCAGCAAACCCAAAAGAAGATAGCTACAAAAACATAAAAATAACATCAAAAATAACAGGAAGCAACAATCACTATTCTTTAATATCTTTTAACACCAATGGACTCAATTCCCCAATAAAAAAGACATAGACTAACAGAATGGATATATAAACAGGAGCCAGCAATTTGCCTCCTCCAGGAAATGCACCTCCGTGTTAAAGACAAACACTACCTCAGAGTAAAGAGCTGGAAAACAATTTTCCAGGCAAATGGTCCCAAGACACAGGCAGGAGTAGCCATTCTAATATCAGATAAAATTGACTTTCAACCAAAAGTCATCAAAAAAGATAAGGAAGGACACTTCATCCTCATCGAAGGAAAAATCTACCAAGAGGAACACTCAGTTCTGAACATCTATGCTCCAAATGCAAGTGCACCCATATTTCATAAAAGAAACTTTACTAAATCTCAAAGCAAACATCGCACCTCACACAATAATAGTGAGAGACTTCAACACCCCACTCTCAGCAATGGACAGATCTTGAAAACACAAACTAAACAGAGACACAGTGAAACTAACAGAATTTAAGGACCAAATGGATTTAACAGATATCTATAGAACATTTCATCCTAAATCAAAAGAATATACCTTCTTCTCAGCACCTCATGGTACCTTCTCCAAAACTGATCACATAATTGGTCACAAAACAAATCTCAACAGCTATAAGAAAGATTGAAATAATCTCATGCCTTCTATCAGATCACTACAGATTAAGGCTAGTCTTCAATGGCAACAAAAACAACAGAAAGCCCACATACACATGGAAGCTGAACAATGTTCTACTCAATGATAACTTGGTCAAGGAAGAAAGAAAGAAAGAAATGAAAGACTTCCTAGAATTTAATGAAAATGAAAGTACGACATACCCAAACTTATGGGACACAATGAAAGCAGTATTAAGAGAAAAACTCATAGCTCTGAGTGCCTCCAAAAAGAAACTGGAGAGAGCATACACTAGGAGCTTAACAGCACCTCTGAAAGCTCTAGAACAAAAAGAAGCTAATACACCCAAGAGGAGTAGAAGGCAAGAAATAATCAAACTCAGGGCTGAAATCAACCAAGTAGAAATAAAAAGAACTATAAAAAGAATCAACAAAACCAGGAGCTGGTTCTTTGAGAAAATCTACAAGATAAACAAACCTTTAACAAGACTAACCAGAGGGCACAGAGACAGTATCCAAATTAACAAAATCAGAAATGAAAAGGGAGATATAACAACAGATTCTGAGGAAATTTAAAAAATCATCAGATCCTACTTCAAAAGCCTATGCTCAACAAAATTGGAAAATCTGGATGAAATGGCCAATTTTCTAGACAGATACCAAATACTAAAGTTAAGTGAGGATCAGATAAACCATCTAAACAGTTCCATAACCCCTAAAGAAATAGAAGCAGTCATTAAAAGTCTCCCAACTAAAAATAGCCCAGGACCAGATGGGTTTAGTGGAGCATTCTATCCGACCTTCAAAGAAGACCTAATACCAATACTCTTCAAACTATTCCACAAAATAGAAACAGAAGGAGCACTACCTAATTCATTCTATGAGGCCACAGTTACACTGATACCAAAACCTCACAAAGACCCAACAAAGAAAGAAAACTTCAGACCAATTTTCCTTATGAATATCAATGCAAAAATACTCATTTAAATTCTTGCAAACCAAATCCAAGAACACATCAAAATGATCATTCATCATGATCAAGTAGGCTTCATCCCAGGGATGCAGGGATGGTTAAATACCTGGAAATCTAACAATGTAATCCACTACATAAACAAACTCAAAGAAAAAACTACATGGTCATTTCATTAGATGCTGAAAAAGCATTTGACAAAACTCAACATCCCTTCATGATAAAAGTCTTGGAAAGATCAGGAATTCAAGACCCATTCCTAAACATAGTAAAAGCAATATACAGCAAACCAGTAGCCAACATCAAACTAAATGGGGAGAAGCTTAAAGCATTCCCACTAAAATCAGGGACTAGACAAGGTTGTCCACTCTCTCCCTACCTGTTCAATATAGTACCTGAAGTTCTAGCTAGAACAATTAGACAAGAAAAGGAGGTCAAAAGGATACAAATTGGAAAGGAAGAAATCAAAACATCACTATTTGCAGATGATATGATGGTATACTTAAGCGACCCGAAAAACTCCACCAGAGATCTACTACAGCTGAAAAACACCTTCAGCAAAGTGGCTAGATACAAAATTAACTCAAGCAAATCAGTAGCCTTCCTATACTCAAAGGATAAACAGGCTGAGAAAGAAATTAGGGAAATGACACCTTTCACAATTGTCACAAACAATATAAAGTATCTTGGTGTGACTCTAACCAAACAAGTGAAAGATCTGTATGATGAGAACTTCAAGTCTCTGAAGAAAGAAATCGAAGAAGACCTCAGAAGATGGAAAGACCTCCCATGCTCATGGATTGGCAGGATTAATATAGTAAAAATGGCCATCTTGCTGAAAGCAATCTACAGATTCAATGCAATCCCAATCAAAATTCCAACTCAATTCTTCTTAGAAAGAGCAATTCTCAAATTCATTTGGAATAACAAAAAACCCAGGATAGAGAAAACTATTCTCAACAACAAAGGAACTTCTGGGGGAATCAGCATCCCTGACCTCAAGCTGTACTACAGAGCAACAGTGATAAAAACTGCATGGTATTGGTACAGTAACAGGCAGATAGATCAATGGAATAGAATTGAAGACCCAGAAATGAAGCCACGACCCTAAGGTCACTTGATCTTTGACAAAGGAGCTAAAACCATCCAGTGGAAAAAAGACAGCATTTTCAACAAATGGTGCTGGCTCAACTGTCGGTCAACATGTAGAAGAATGCAAATTGATCCACTCCTATCTCCCTGTATAAAGCTCAACTCCAAGTGGATCAAAGTGGGAAAAAGTCTCAAACACATGGGCACAGGGGGAAAGTTCCTGAACAGAACATCAATGGCTTATGCTCTAAGATCAAGAATCGACAAATGGGACCTCATAAATTTGCAAAGCTTCTGTAAGGTAAAGGACACTGTCAATAGGACAAAACAGCAGCCAACACATTGGGAAAAGATCTTTACCAATCCTACATCCAACGGAGGGCTAATATCCAATGTATACAAAGAAGTCAAGAAGTTAGACTCCAGAGATCCAAATAACCCTATCAAAAACTGGGGAACAGAGCTAAACAGAGAATTCTCAACTGAGACAACTCGAAGGGCTGAGAAGCACCTAAAGAAATGTTCAGCATCCTTAGTCATCAGGGAAATGCAAATCAAAACAACCCTGAGAGTCTACCTTACATCAGTCAGAATGGCTAAGATCAAAAACTCAGGTGACAGCAGATGTTGGTGAGGAAGTGGAGAAAGAGGAACACTCCTCCATTGCTGGTCGGATTGCAAGCTGGTACAACCACTCTGGAAATCAGGCAGACCCTCAGAAAATTGGACATAATGCTTCCTAAGGACCCAGCTATACCACTGCTGGGCATATACCCAGAAGATGCTCCAACATGTAATAAAGACACATGCTCCACTATGTTCACAGCAGCCATATTCATATTAGCCAGAAGTTGGAAACAACCCAGATGTCCCTCAACAGAGGAATGGATACAGAAAATGTGGTACATTTACACAATGGAATACTACTCAGCTGTTAAAAACAATGACTTCATGAAATTCGCAGGCAAATGGAAGGGACTTGAAAATATCATCCTGAGTGAGGTAACTGAGTCACAAAAGAACAAACATGGTACGTACCCACTGATAAGCAGATATTAGCCCAAAAGTTCGGAACACCCATGATTCAATTCACAGCAACTGTTGGACTGAGTGTAGGGTCCCAGATGGAGGAGTTGGAGAAGGGCCTGAAGGAACTGAGGGAGTTTGCAGCTCCATGAAGAGGGAGCAACAGTGTCAACTGGTCCCCTCCCCCCCCCCGTGCTCCCAGAGACTGGACCACCAACCGAAGAATGTGTATGGAGGGGCCCATGGTGCTGGCCACATAAGTGGCTAAGGAGGACCTTGTTGACCATCAGTGGGAGGAGAAGCCCTTGGGTCTGAGAGTGTTAGATGCTCCAGTATAGGGGAATGCCAGGGAGGGAAGACTGGAGTGGGTGGGTGGTTGGGGGAGCACCCTCATAGAGGCAGGGGGATGGGGGATGGGATAGGGGATTTCCAAAGGGGAGACCTGGAAAGGGGAAAACATTTGAAATGTAAATAAAGTATTAACTTTTTTAAAAAAGAATTTCCAATTATCCTCTTCTCCAATAAGCTTCTGTTCTATTCCATGTTCTCAACAAAATGGAGACTGATGATGCTCATGTCTTTATGCTGTCCCATGACTCTAAGTTTTCTTCATTCCTTTACATTTATTGCTTTTTCTTTTGACCGTATTTTTTCTCTAATCTAGAAACTTAGCATCAAAAGATTTCCTCTTGGTACTCAATCTGGCTCACAGATCTGCCCTAAGTAGGACCAATACTGATATCTACAGGTCAAGGTTGATGAAGAAGTCAGAGTCAAGGCCTAAAGAACAAGCAGCCATGGACAGACCATAGCACTGGGTTCCAGGGAAGTAATGAAACCAAGGGCTTGCACAGGAATCATTCTTGCTATAGTAGTGATGTTGTACCAGGTGTTAGTCTTCTGAAACAGCTGAGGAACCCAAGGCTGGAGTGTTGTAAATGGTGATTAATACAAAGGCATGCCGTAAACTAATACATCAGCTGTTTTTCTTTATCTTAGTTAACTCCCCAGAGAGACCAAGATTTATTTTCAAGCTTTAGTGTAATACCTGGGCATTTTTATCTATTTTAATATCTATTTTATCTAGGCCAATCTGGCTACCTCCCAGTCAGAATCCCCATAATTCTTTCATTTATGGCCTTCCCTGCTCCAGCTAAGCTATCATGAGGTTTCCTCTCTTCTACCATGGCTGAATCTGTCTTACTCTTTCTCTTCCCCTCCCCTGACTGACAGGAATCCCATTCTATTCTCTTTTCTGCCCAGCCATTGGGTGATCAGCTTTTATTGATGAGGCAGAGAATAAACAGTAAGCATTATTTACACAAACTTGAGAAAGGAGACTCTTGACATAAGCGTTACAATGCTGTGTCCCATTGAAACAAGATGTGAGGGCAGATAAATAAGCATTTGAACAACGCAAGGACAATATTTACACAGTACACAAAAACATTCTGCCTACAGTGTGGGTATGTGCAGAGCTCACTGATCTTGGTATGTAGGCCATGGGATAGATCTCCTTGGCAGCTGAGCTGGTCACTAAAGCATGGATAGAGACGGAACAATCTGGAGTCTGGATCCCAGGGTGTGAACTCATTTACTGTGGTGTTTGAAGGTATGGGTGCAAGAGGATCAACCTCAGAGCTGGAGTCTAGAACAACGACATGTGCTTTTCTATGGCATTTCTAATACTGCCATTAATATTATGCCATTAATATTATCTACGTTTTCAGTAGAAAACGGCCACATTTGCAGTAGGGATCTATTTTTATACAAAGCATCCTCCTTCATGCCTGACTGAGAGTCTTCTTTTAATGGAGGAATGAGTGCAGGCTAGCACTGCCTACAGCACACTCAGCACTCTGCATGGTATTCTTCCACACACTGAGTGTATATACTTGCCCTAACATTTCCATGCTTGGGGACTGTTATCCTTCTTCATTCACATGGCTGAGGAGACGGAGTCATGAACAAGTTAGTAACTCACCTCATACACTTGGCCATCAAGGGAGTCAGGCAGTCTGGCTTTAGGGTGTGGACTCTAAACCCCTGTGTGGTCACGCAACCTCAGAGTTCCCCGTTCTTTTTCTCAGTCAGCTTCCATTATTCCTCTGTGGCCATTCTTTATGAGCTCCGTAAACAGCCTTTCTACCTTAACTGTGTCTTCAGCTCTTTGCCTTGGTCCTAAATCCCAAGGTTGGAAAGCAGGTTCACACAGTCTTTAATTCACGTTTACCTTTTGAGTTTTTCCCAGATCCCATCATTTTCCCCCAATTTTGAACCTATCCTTGAGATGTCTGTGCAGAAACTGTAACAATCCTAGAGAGAGTGAAAAAGAAAATAGTGGCCAGTACTATTAACTAGAATTCTAGAAGGATAAATTGTGAGCGTTTTTTTCCAACTTGATACAAACATTTAGCTATTTTACTTTACTACCCACCTGGAAAGTAGCCATGATCAGTGACATTTTTGGAGCACCTACTATGTGTCTGCTATTATTTCAAGCCCTCTCCTTGTATCAGTCTATGTAAGTTCACAAAACTCTGTGAGATAAAATCTATTAGTATCATCCTGATTAGCAGTTAAGAAAGTAGTGTAGAGAATCTAATTAATTTAGTTTTTAAGTAATTAAATAACTAGCCAGATAAATGACTACAAATGGAATAAGAGTACGTCTCGAGAAGTTTAAATGTATCAACCAAATCCTAACTATTGCACTAACAGAATGCTGCCACACACTCCATGAGAAAAGAAATACTAACCCTTCCCAGTTTTATGGAGTCGGGGTCTGCTTATCTGACCCGTTCTTACCTGGAGCTCAGAACCCGCCTCTATCCATCTCTTGACTTCTGGGATTGTAGGCAGGTGCCACCACACCTTTCTATCCTTTCTCTTTTGACATGAGAGTCAGATAGCCCATGCCTGCTCCATATGTCACTTCAAAACCATTTCCAGCAATAGTCTCCAAGTGTCAGAAACTCTCCCATTTTTTGCTTTGTCCCCTCAGAAGTCTACTGGAATCTTAAACATTCTCTGGCATCTCCCATTAACTGGAATTTACACTGGGAATTTGTGATGAGTACAAAGCAAGCCTTCCAAACCTTAGGACCTTAGGTTGGAATTCATATCTCATAATCAAAGGAAACCTGACCCCTGGGTGCATGGGTCCTGTTCCTGACTTGCTCAGTCTGGGATGTCCAGGCATGATTCACACCTGCGCCTGTCTCCAGACAGTCTCCCGTGGAAGGATTGACCCGCTGCCCCCCTGGCAACAGCTCCTTCCCAGCTGCCAACTCTGCTTCTGCAGTATCAACATTCTAACTTTAGGGGAAAGGCCGTGATAAATTTCTGGAAAGTGAATAGGAAGTTGTTTTGCGAGGCGGCCTGACATGAAGGGGAGGCAGCAAAAGTATAAGAAGTGTGGTTTGGCCAGAGGAAAGAAAGCCAGACGAGTCAGAGAGGACATGGTAAGTTCATTTTTCTCTGTTTGGGATTTAGAAATAGAGGATTTGAATTGGTTTGTGTCTGGAGCAGACAGAAAAAAGGCTCAGAAAGTAAAGAACAGCAATAGCCATGGGGCATTATGTTGAACAGCCTTGGTACAATTGGAAGGCATTTTTCTCTCTTTTTGAAATGGGGTCTTCTAACCTTGACTCATTAAACTCACTATCCTCCTGCCTCAGTTTCCCAGATAGCCAAAGCTCGTAAGTACACATCATCATGCTCAGTTTGCAAGCATTTTTAAAAGCTGGCTGGTCATTTTGATTCTCTCAACATTCTTATAAGTTTGGATACTTTCCATTTTGCAAATAAAACCGTTGTGTCTTACAGAGGGCAGGCACTTAAGCGATGGCTATGCTCTCCTTAAGACTTGATGATGTTGCCGGTGTTCTCTGGCTACTTTTCTACCAGAACTTGCAGGAACTCCTTGGAGTAGATCTTGGCAAGGACATCACCTATTTTCTAAGTCTGCCTTTCTCTCTGGGATAAATGGAAGGCTGAGAAAGGGCCTTGGGGCATATTTACAATGGGACAGCTTCTAATTCTCAACCTTCCTAACCCTTCTCTAAATATCAGGAATTTTCTAGGACCAATCTAGAATATCCACATGGTTCTTTCTGATCTAAATTTTTATCTTTAGTGTCACTAACCCAGTTTCCTCTTCTGCAAATAGGATGTAATAATAAAGTAGTAAAGATGAAATAAGATTGCACTGAAGAGCATTTATAGCCAAGGCTGGCGTGTAAACAATTGGCAAATTCGAGCTACTGTTTTAGAGAAAGAAAAAACTCCAGAGGTATAGTGAGGCTGGGTATTGAGGGGAGATCCTAAGATAAGCAGGCATTTTGAACTTGGTACAGTGACTCCTGATAAAACATGTATAGTCGGGGTACTACCGTGCGCATTTTCAATGTGCTAGAGGTGTCTCACATAGTCTCAGAACCCAAGATCTTCTAGCCTGTGCTTAAGGAGGTAGCAGATCGGGATTGATTTTTAGGCCTCTTTAAACAGCACTGCAGAAGAAAGCCATGCTTGCTTCATGATTTATCCCTCATCTCCCTCTCTACTGCAACACACCTTTCCAATACTTAGAGGGAGGAGATCACTCCCCACTAGTGTGTGTGTGTGTGTGTGTGTGTGTGTGTGTGTGTGTGCAAATGTAGTAAAATAGAGACACAAAGATGACATTGGAGCCTGCACTATTTCAATCACTATGGCAGAGAATGGGATTGCTTGTGTCTTTTAGCATGTCATTCTTCTGAATTGGTTGATGTTGACGTAAGTGAATGAGCCATCAATTTCTTCCTTCTATTCTTTTTGGCATCCTCTTCTATTACAAAGACGTGGTTACATTGTTCAGGATTCTGTTGAAAGCTACAGTACTTGTCCCTAGATGAAAATATGAATACCCACACAAGCTGACCTTTATAGACAGCTATAAGAAGGTCCCTGGGCTTCCGGGTGGGTTCTAAAAGACCCTTAAGATTTTCCCTTCTTTGTGTTACGTTCAGATTCTCCTCGGTCTACCTTGATAGTAGGCTGGGACTCTGCAATGAAGCATTAAGGACCCAGCCCTGGGATTGATTGTAGTAATTCATAGACAGATTCCTCCCTCCCCAAGCACATTGGCTCTTTGGATTCGGGAACCTCAGTCTGTCTGTGTGAAATCTGAGTAATGCTTAGATAGTGGTTTCGCTTAGGACCCAAGAGAATGAAGTTAAGGTGTATCATGTGGGACATTTTCAACCAGCTCACATGAAATGGCTCCTGCTTAGGGATTTAGACTTACATTATTCTGAGGTCTGTCAAGGCTTTAGCAGGCAAAGGAGCAGCACAGGATCACTTCGTGTAAACCTTTAACTACCTCAGGCTCCGCCTTCCAGTTTCTACTGTTCCTTCTATTTTGTCTGCTCCATGTTGTTGTAGGCTGGTAATCAGCTCTTAGAGTATGCATCTTTAGAGCTCTGTACAGATATTATTAGACAACTCTCTCTCTCTCTCTCTCTCTCTCTCTCTCTCTCTCTCTCTCTCTCTCTCTCTCTCACACACACACACACACACACAACCAAAATGACTTTTGACACAGGAAGCAGTACTGAGCAAAGCTCCTGGGAAGGCTGATTTTATGATGACAGCCACTACCTTGTCTAACTTCTCTTCTGGAAAAGCAAGTCAGATGCTTGACAATGTCAAATGCAAAGAAAATTTAGGGTTGTAACTCAGCTAAGGTCTTGTAGTCTTTTTTCAAATGTGTTTTATTTTAATGTTATTTCGTTTAACATAATGTTATGATTCGTCTAACTTAAATATCTGCTTGGATTCTGAGTAGTCAGATCATGGGACTCATCTTACATTTATTTGAAATCTGCTTGACTTAGAGACAAGCTGTTTTCTCTAATGTTATTTTTTGGGGTGACTGCTAGGATCTTGCCCCTCTACTGCTACCATGCAGAAACTCCAGGCCACTAGGATTGGAACTGTTACAATGTTGCAATGCCTTGTGATACAGATACATGCCGTGGTTGTATGGCTTTTCATCCCTGATGACGGTTCTTATCTTCTTTCCCTTCTTCTGTTCTTTCCAGCCCATCAGTTCTTCTTTAACTTCCATCAGGACCATAATTAACAAGCTCTGCTTTTTGAAGCCCAAGCTTCTTGTTCTTACTCAACAACAACACTGCTAAGCGCATCTTTTCATTGGTCTGCTCTAGTTAGGGCGCTGCAAGAGGCTCCCTTGCTGCTGACTGGCATTTGATACATGACCTGTTCCAAAGCTACTTTTTCGATTAATCTCCAGAGCCCCTATTTTCGATATCAGTCAGACCACATAATACTTCTTTTAAAGTTGCCCGCTGACTTCTTCCCCCACTCAGAATAAGATCCCATCCCTAGCTTTATCTTTCAACAACTTTCCAGTCACAGTCTCCTGCCCTTTACCTCCCGCTCCAGCTCATTTCTTTCTTTTCGTTGTTTGGCACTACACTTGTTCCTGTGTTAAAGGCTTCCATGTTCTTCTCCCTGCTTCCCACTTGACAGTTTCCCCTGATCATTTTGCTGTTGGATTGAATGTCATCTTCCTGCAGAGGGCTGCCTTAAAGTCCCTGTCTGTCATAACTCACCCGTCAGTCTGTCACACAGTCCTATTTTAATTCTTCCCTGAGCACTACTGCCCTGCATTTTAATATCTGTTTAGTGTTATGATATATGTCCATTCTATGAGGTTTGAAACTGAGTCTAGTTTCATGATTTTAACTATTCTCCCTGGAAATGTGCCTGAGGTATTTTAGGAACTTAGTCATTGTTGAAATAACCATGGGGAAACACCCAGAAGAATAATCAGGGAGTGGTTGCTTGGTATGGAGAAGGAAGTGGCCTTGATAGCAAAGCTCCTTTAAGGAGAAAATGAAGGACTCAGAGAGTCGGGCTGACACAGATGGGTGCTCTTGGTGTAGAACACAGGAGCCATACAGTGCATTTGGGAAATCATAACATCTCTTATATAACTGCATTGTAGTGTTATCAAAGGGATGTGGGTAGTTGAGAAGCAGCAGCAGGAGAGAATCGTCAAGCAGGAGGGAGCCATGTTTCAAAGGGTCTTATAGGTGCATCTCGAAGTTTGAATGTGTTACTTAGAGACAAGGAACCATTGAAGGCTTTTAAGTAGTAGAGCAATATGACCTTGTGTTATAAATGCCATTCTTGGCTGGGGAGATACCTCAATAGCAGGACATTTGCCTAGCATTCCCAAGGTTCTGTGTTTGATTCCAGCACCATAAGAAAGAAAGAAAGAAAGAAAGAAAGAAAGAAAGAAAGAAAGGAAGAAAGAAAAAGGAAAGAAAGAAAGAAAGAAAGAAAGAAAAGAAAGAGCAAATGAATTGTTTTGATTGCATTTTAGAGAATTAACAATAGGTAATCTTCAGGAAAAGAAGCTAATCAGAAGCTGATTTCTCAGCTCCAGAAAAGAAATAATAACATTTAAGCCAGCCCTGGGACAATTCAAGTGAGAATTTGGAGCATGCCCAGGTTTCTCAGCAGACGGTAAAGTCATTAGGATTTGATGGCAGGTTGCTGTAAAGCGTTCAGAGAAGATAAAGATGCTTGGTCCCTCCTCCCTGCTCCTCCTTGAAGAAGGCGTTCAGGTCACCATGGTGATGTAGGTGAAAGGGCTCAAGCCAATGTTACTGTTCGATTATAAGAATTTGCATTGGTTGTGTGAACTTCCTTTAATGCCAGAGCTTTTCAGAGTCACACAGAAGCCAGACAGTTACATTGTAACTTGCTTTTCTTTTAAAGAGTGGTTGCTACTTCGAGTCCTCTGGGGTTCTTGAGGCATACCACCTATGGAACATCCCTGCGTCTCCCCACGTCTCCTTTATTCCTGCATCCTATCTGCATGGAGTTAAGAGAGTCAGTCAAGCTCAGCCAGGGATGCAGGAGAGAGAGCGAGCCACCAGGCTCTTGTTTCTCTCACATCAAAGAGCATGAGGGGAAGTTTCAGGGATATATATTTTATTTCCTCGGATATATTTTTATTTAGCATACAGCTGCCTTATTTCCAGTCACTCTCTTGTCATTGTTATTTTATTTATATTGGTTCATTTAGTTTATTTCAGATTTCATTATTCACTCATGTGTATAGAGAAATTCATAATTCATTTTTTAAAATGAGTTTTATTGTGGATATTTGAAGTATACAGTGTGAGGTAATTTTTACACAGCTGCTTATTTTTAATTTTTATTTTGAGTGTGGTAAGAACAGCTAACGACTCATTTAACAAGAATCCACAGGTACTATATTTTCATTACATATTAAGTTTCATGTTGCATATTAGGTTTCTAGAGATGTCTCTCAATAAATCTACTACTGTCAGGAGTAGATTAAATGTCAAGAATATTGGTTTTCCAGCTCTTCCTCAGGGTCTGTAACATTTTGACTCAGACACAATCTCTATTGCTACCATAGGTACTAGATTACAGTTATCACTCATTTACTAATTTAACACATTTCTGTCTTTCATTTAGGCATCTCCTGCTCATTATTCTTTCATGTACTCTTCCATCCATTTGTTGGTAGGATAGTTGTCATTCGTTAAGTATTTGCTTTACCATGGCCTGTGATTCAGACTCACTTATGTACAGCTCTCGCCCTCGAACGTCCCCACTAGTGTGCTACCTTAAATGAAAATGAGGACATGGTGGCTCCAAGGTGTGGTTGAGGAGAATGGTTTTTATATTATTATTATTGTTGTTGTTGTTGTTGTTGTTGTTGTAGATATGAGGAAGAATACGGGCAGATGCATTTGAAATGAGCCAGATTGAACCAGGCCATGGGAGGAGAGTTTGAGGGAGCAAGAGAGGAAGAGGAGAGGAGGGGAGGGGAAAGGAGGGGAGGGAAGGGGAGGGGAGAGAAGAGAGCCCAGAAAGCAGAGGCCTAGAGTAGGCAAAAAAAAAAAAAAAAAAAGGGAAGAGGAAGAGGAGGAGGAGGAGGAAGAGGGAAAGAGAGAGAAAGGGAGAAGGAGAGAGACAGAGAGACAGAGAGAAAAAAACCAAGAACACAAGGCTGAAATGGCAGGTTTTTATAGGGACCAGAAAAGGGGGGTGGGGAGACCTGGTGAGACAGCTGGAGGAGGAGCCACAAGCACTGTGGTATGCTAATAGGCACCAGAGTTAACCATTTGTTTCAGATGTTGCCATAGTTTCCTTGGGACATGATAATGAGTCTGGTCCTGTGTCTACTCAGTATTCTTGCTGAGAGCCTCATGTTCCAGAGCAAGGCCAGAAATGGAGATGCTGATCCGGGGCCTTTGCAAACAGATGACCAAAGGTCTAGCAAAAGAAGCAAATAGAAGCATGGAAGCCAGAACACACCGAGGACAGAGTTGAGGGAGAGTCAAAGGGACACTCAAGAAAGATAAAGCTGGAAAGCCTTGGTTTAGTTGGGTGACTTGCAAGTTCATGATAAAGTAGAGCAGCTTGATAAGTAGGTGGAAATTGGGCTGGAAAACAAAGAGGAGGAAGGGAGCTGAGAACCTTTAGCTACAGAGGAAGCAGAGAAAGCCAAGAGGAGCTGGACAGGCAGACAAAGGTCAAGAAGGCACATCGTCCCTGCTTCTAAACTGCAGAGCTGTGGTCCCCTCTCTGCGGTCAGCTCTCTCCGCTCTCTTTTCCCTCCTTTACTCCACAGCTGTTATCAGATATCAGATAACCAGGGTGTTTATACAAAATCTATGCAGTCACAGGATGTTATTCAAATGACCTGGTCTCAGACTCTTTTCCAGTCACTTCCACTTTGAAGCAGGCTGCCTGACAGCATTAAAGATTAGCAGAGTAGATGGCTGCTTTTCCTGAGAGGCATTTCCTCTTGTTTCAACACTCGTTTAGTCAGATATACAGAGTCCTTAACTCTTTATCATCCTAGATCCAATACTATCCCTAAAGCTGTGCTGTGGAACAGGATCAGTTATAAAAGGCCACAGACACCCAAAGGGCATTTTGAAAGAGAATTATTACTAAGTAAGACTTTGAAATACTACCACCCTTCATACCCACATATAAAATATGTCACCTACCATTAAGTCAAGAGGCAACCTTACTGTTGGCACATAGGTTTGACTTTGGGGTCCAGTAAATATGGTCAGAATGAGGAGATCTACCAGAGCATGGTGGTTTAATCCCAGCACTTGGGAGATGGAGACAGGAGGCTGAGGAACTGGCTATATAGCAAATTTAAAGTTAGCCTGTACTACCTGAGAATTACCATAAAACATGGATCTATGAGCCTTTTGGAGTCTGATCAGTCCAAATAAACATCTTCTTCGCTGTTTCCAAAGTTCATGAGCCTTGTGAGACTAAGAATAGATGTGTTGACCTGATGTGCATTTGGGTAGCCAACTTGGGCAAATCACTTAAACTCAAGGATGGGAAGTGGTGAGAGTTCAGTTGTTGACTAGAACACCTACTGAGATGCCTGAGAAATATTAAATTGACTTGTTCATAAACCTTGCTTCTTCAACAGGATTGTATCATCCCAGGAAGGTGAATCTTGGTATTTGGTGATTTCACAAAACAAACGTATCATGTTGAAACAGGGCACAGATATTTCTGTTCTCCTTTTTTTTTTGGATGTTATGGCTTGATGACAGCACCTACCAATTTTTTGAAAAACCATGCATTGCTTCAAACCAATCTTCTCCTCCCCCCCCCCTCCCCACTGGTACAATAGAGAATTAGTTGGGGAAATTTCAGTTTAAACAAAGTCTTGCTTAAACGTTTCTACAAATAAACAGACAACTACGAATAGGAAGTACCTGTATTGGAGACTGGGTTTAAACAAAGGCTTATTTAAACGTTTAGGTAAGTTAATACAGAGAACAATGAGTAAACCTATGCATGATGATCAAAAACACTTAGAAGCCCCATCCACTCACTCTCCTCCTACTCTCCTTTAGGCCTAGGGACCCCCGATGCTTAGGAATGCCATTAGTGGGACAAGCCACTTTTCCAGGGACACAGAACAGCAATGGATTTAAAACTGTCGTGATCCTCAGAGTGGAAACCCAGCCCAGTATCAAAGCCAATACTGGGTCCCTACCTCAGGCTGCATTGTTGTGTTCATCAGTAATAAGTTTTCCCCCCACATCTCCAAATTTTTGGAAAACTGTGTAACGCCCCTTCCTTTTAAGTGGAGAGATAAGGATTTTCTTCATAAATTTTAAAATTATGATTGGATTTCCAGAATATTATAAACATAGCTCTTTAAAAATCCGTTGTATCCTTTCTTAAATTTTGATAACAGTAACTAAACACTAGAGTGAGCTGGTAACACAACCCATAAGCAACTCTTAAGAGCAAGAACGTTTCTACTATTCACTTTCTCTCCTTAAATACTGAATCCCATTCTATACTCCTTCTACAGATTTTTAACATCATATATATGTAAGTATACGCATATATACATGTATACATATATATACATATATATGCACACACATACACATATGGTTTTTCAAGACAGTTTCTTTGCATAGCCCTGGCTGTCCTAGATCTTGCTCTGTAAACCAGGCTGGCCTTGAACTCACAGAAATCTATCTGCCTCTGCCTCCTAAGTGCTGGGATCAAAGGCGTACACCATCACCGTCTGGATAACCTCATGTATTTTTAAACATAAGGTCTTTCTTACTTATTTATAAAAATAAATAATAAATAAAAATATCTTTAATTATCTGGAATCATACATCTCCACAGGTTAATTTTTTTAAATGTCAGTAGTATGACAAGTATTTTTAGTATACAATTAAGCTGTGACAAATATTCAACAAATTTTGGGATGGTGAGATGATTATCCAGAGGTCAGCTGAGTAATGTTCTAGTTTGTGAGAACACTGTATAGACTTCCATAGAAAATCCAGCATTCAGAAATTCCGAAGTAGAAAGTTTCAAGCTTGCGAAGACAACCACCACTGTCTAGAAGACTGGCTTTGATTTGAGTTGTGCACATCATAGTATCTGGTCGGGCTGTGGTCAGCAATGTATGTCATCCATCACCCCACAGTGCACCATGTATCACCTGTTACTGCAGTGTGCTCTGTTCAGAATTCCTGTACAGTAATGGTTTTAGGTAGTTATTTCTCCAAAGGAGTAGAAACACTACATTTAAGTACAAAGCTACTGCTTTTATGTTGGTGATAATCTTAGAATTTCTTTGGATGGATATTGGTAGCCCTGCTCACCTTGGTATGCCTCACACTCTGCATCTTCAAGGGCAATGAAATATGAATTGGAAATCTTAGAAGTTCTTGAAGGTAAAAAGGTCAGAGAGACAGCTCATGTGTCAAAGTCTGCAGCTGTCATTTGTACAATGTCATTTAGATGCTACAAGTTCCTTATTACTGTGTGCAGTAAGAACTCAGATAAGATGATCGTTTCTAGAACTTACCTGTCGAAAGCATCTTTAAAAGCCAATAGATTTGATATAATCTTCACAGTCTTGTTAGGCTAGGACCCAGGAGAGCGATTGAGAAATCAAAAGGAAGTAGAAGGATTCTAACACTCTCTTGCTGAGAATCAGAATTACCCCAGTGATCAGCAACCAAATTTATACCATTTCATTGGTTGTTTATAGATACTAAGAGGAGGTTTTCTGTTTTGTTTCAGGCCAGCTGCCCAAAAGGTTCTTGGAAGCCAAGACTCCAGAGTGTGATCCTAGGAGCAGCTCAGCTCATCTGGTTCAGTGCTTTGATCTCTGGTAAATTCTAGGTTAACTCTTCACCTGATCCTGAATAATTAGGAGAGATCTCAGGGCCAAGTAGGAGAAGTTTAGGGCAGCAGCCTGCTGTGAGGCATGAGAAACTGTTTACACCCAGATTCCTGAAAGAAAAACTGCCCTGGCACCATCACACTTGTTGACAAGTCTTCAGAAACCACAAGCTGATACATCCAGGATCAACATCATCTTAGGAAAGGCAGATACAGGTCCTCTGCATTCTCAGTGACTCGCAAAAGCATTTGAATTACTTTAACCATAATTTTGGAGGCTGGAAAGATGACTCAACCATTAATGGCACTTGCTGGTTTCCAGAAGACCCAGGGTTAGTTTCCAGCACTGATATCAAGTGGTTTACAACCTCCTGTAACTCCAGTTCCCAGAGACCTCTGACACTCTCCTGCTTCAGCCAATGTCTTAACACAAGTATCACACATAAGCACACATGGGCACACACACACACACACACACACACACACACACACAAAGTAAATCTTTTTGAAAAATAAAAGTAATTTTTTCAAAGTCAAAGTAGATGATTTGATATATGATATTAATACATTCATCACAAGAAGCTTTTGGGTAGCAGGCTTGAAAGAAAAAAGAAAACTTTAGTTGATAAAACAATAGTGCAATACTGCCTATGTCAAAATAAATCTTTCTTTCTTTCTTTCTTTCTTTCTTTCTTTCTTTCTTTTTAGATAGGCGGGACTATGTAGACCAGACTGGCCTCAAACTTGTGACCTTTCTGCTTCAGCCTCAGAAGCATTGAGGTTACAGCTATGTAAATCATGCCTGCTTGCCTCCAGAGGAAAGCCTAAAGGCAAAAACAATACCACAGAAGTGCTGGTGAGGAACGTGGACCTATGGCCGGCCCTCAAGGGGTAGTGGAGGAGAGCATCAACTAGAAATAGTACTGAGTAAACAGGAAAGGGGTTGTTTCCAAGCCTGATTGCTGGCATTGTCCACCTCTTCTGGAGAACTGGCCTCTGCCCAGTAAGCTCCCTCTGGCTACCCTAACAACTTCTGTATCAGAGGGCACACATTTTATTTACCTCATTTGATATCAGAAGCAATTTCGAAGAGTCCATTTTAATGCCCGAATAAGCAGATTCAAAGAAGATGATTTATCGAGGAGAAACAGCTAAGACATGTAACATAGGTGACTGCAACTTGGGAGATGTTTCTAACCCTATCCCTGCCAAAGCCCTCCATTGTCTCACTAATTCAGCAGGCTGTTCAGGGCCAAACACTGTGATTCGTGATGAGAATCCAGGACTAAGGAAAGACCCACAATCAAAACTGGATTCAGAGTGGTGGGTATGGGTCGCATCACAGAAACATATTACACCACAGGGCAATAAGAGGTGTGGAAGCCTGAAAGGAGAAAGACAAAGTTTACCTGAAGCCAAAAAGAAAAGCAGAAGAGCAGAAATTTACCAGGGGTCAAGGGGAGGGCGACCAACATAGTAGGAAGGCCACAAAGGTAAGACAAGGAAGTCACCAAGCATGGTGGTGCATGCTTGTGATTCCAGTACTTGGGAGGTGGAGACAGAGTTCCAGGCCAGCCTCAGTTGTGCTGTAAGATTCTGACTCAACAAAAACATAGAAACAAAGAAGTCTGTGTTCTATCAGGAGGAAAGAAAACGTTGTGGGCTCTGAGACTGAGCCAGCAGGAGGCTCCAGATCACAAGGAGGCATCTCATTTTCCATGGCAGGACCCCAGCACCCTTTCATGCATGGTTTTATGTGAGCTTTTGGACAAACAACTTGTACATCTCCTTCATTTCTTAAAATGGGAGTAGGCTGGGTGACCTCTAAGTTCCCCTCTGGTTCTGGTATCTGGAATCCCAAATCTTTTAACAACCAGAATCTTTTTTAAAAAAGATTTATTTATTGTATGTATATGAGTACTGTCGTTGTCTTCAGACACACCAGAAGAGAGCATCTGACCCATTACAGATGGTTGTGAGCCACCATGTGGTTTCTGGGAATTGAACTCAGGACCCCCTGGAAGAGCAGTCAGCACTCTTAACCACTGAGCCATTTCTCCAACATCCAGAATATTTTAGACCAGAGTGCTTTCTTTTTCTGGTTTTGTATTCATTTTTAAGCGAAAAACAGAAAACACTGAAACCACTTTTTTTCCCTTAAAATAAAATCAGGCAGAAAATCGCCTTGTTCTTGGCATTTGTTCACCTTACTTGCAGAAATAAACTTAGGATCAGATTGCCCAGTGAGTGATGCTAACCTGGCGCTCATTTCCACCCCCCAGAGCTTGTAAATCAGAAGGAAGTGGAGGCGTGGACCTATAACTACAGCACAAAGGCATACTCGTGGAATAATTCACGCGCGTTCTGCAGGAGACACTTCACAGACTTAGTGGCCATCCAGAATAAGAATGAAATCGCTCACCTCAATGACGTCATCCCATTCTTCAACTCTTACTACTGGATTGGTATTCGAAAGATCAACAATAAGTGGACCTGGGTGGGAACCAATAAGACTCTCACAGAGGAGGCTGAGAACTGGGCCGACAACGAGCCCAACAACAAGAGGAATAACCAGGACTGCGTGGAGATCTACATCAAGAGTACTTCGGCCCCTGGCAAGTGGAATGATGAACCCTGTTTTAAACGAAAGCGGGCCCTGTGCTATACAGGTGAGACTTCCCCTGAGCTGACACCGTCTCTTAAAAATATGCCTTTCCTAACTGAGGAGTATAACCACTAAGTCAGGAACATGGGATCACAAAGTCAGGCATGAGAAAGTGCAGAGCTACTCAGTATTACTGAGCGCCTTGATCATTCTCCTTATTACTGGTGACACGGTGCTCAGAAAAGGTTACTTTCTTAAGGCTGCGAGACTTTCAAAATATTACAAGATAGAAAATACGTGAGAAATACTGACATAGTGGTGCTATTCCTGTACCTGGCAACAAGGTACAATTTTCCAAAATGCTGGTATGACCCATCCCGAACAACCCATAGTTCTAGACAGTGACTGACATTTTGCACCGTAAGATATAAAGACGTTTCCTGTGGGAAAGACATGTCATGAAGACAGTAATGTTTCAATGAGATATTAAGTTTACTTGCTGAAATAATTATCTACAAGATTTTTCAGGTCTCAGCACATGTGATCATAAGAAAATTTATTCTTTGAGTCTCTGTTAATCTCCTTCCTGGAGACCCAAAGAAATAGACATGGTGTTAAATGGTCTGGAAACAGTGTGGGCTACCCTACCACTGACACCACCACATCTGTTTTCTAACCATCTTGGAGTAAAACTTGCCATCAGGGCACGGATACTTTTGGTTAGAAAACTACAACCCATTTTGCTCAACATGAAAGAGTTCTTCTGTCCGCACATCTATTTGTGACTGCACCTGCGGCTCTGTGTCTACACACAGCTGCGCTCTTGTTTGGAAACTCTAAATATGTCATCCAACAGGAGCCGTATAAGACTTCTGTGATGGTCGTAGGACTGGAAACCAGTCTTCTAAATTTTGCATTTAGAACTTTTCCTACACCATGATGCATTGGCATAAGAAGGTACAAATTGAGAGGAAATTCAGCACTGTCCCAAGGAGACACCATTGTAATGAATGCCTACTAATACTGAATGCCAATCGCATCCAGGGTCACTTTATGTAATTCTGTTTGTGTCACTTGTTTATCGAGTATTAGTCACATTGTAGGCTGGGCCCTTTCATTGCTCTTATCCTTGCGATGCCCTCTGTGGGACATAGGGCTAACCTTCTACATGGCTCTTGAGAGATTGGCATCTGTGTCTCCTTTCCTGGGAATGCCTGTGATTCTGACTTTTCTCGTATCAATGCAGCCTCCTGCCAGGACATGTCCTGCAGCAACCAAGGGGAATGCATCGAGACCATTGGGAGCTACACCTGCTCCTGCTACCTGGGCTTCTATGGGCCAGAGTGTGAATATGGTGAGGATGGACTTGGGTGATGTTACTCCAGAATAACGCTGTTCTTATGTGAGATGATGCCAGAAAGCAGATGATGATGACTCGCTCCAGCAAGTAAAGACAAGAGCCCCAGTGCTGTCTCACTGCCTGTCCATACAACTGTCTCAAAACATTTGAGATAAAATCATTTTACACTCGAACAGAACATTCACTCATGATATTTCAGGGAAAGAGAAATAGAAAGACAGGAAGCCTTAGGGCTAGAGAGATGGCTCAGCAGCTAAGAGCACTGGTTGCTCTTTCAGAGTACCCAGGTTCAATTCCCAGCACCCACATGGCAGCTCGCACCTGCCTGCAAGGCCAGTTCCAGGAGACCCGACACCTTCACACAGACATATATGCAGGCAAAACACCAGTGCACACAAAATAAAAATAAACATTGAAAAAAACTTTAAATGAAAAACTTAAAGTTAGTTTTATTATTCAAATAAAAAATGTTGAGTGAATCGAGCTGTCCAAATTTAAAACAAAACAAAACAAAAAAAAGTGATGATTTTTCTAAGATGCTGGCAATACAAAGGAAGTAGATTAGGTTGGAGGGTGGGGTTAGGAGCCCAAAAAGAGAGAGTAAGGAGAGTTACAGCTCACTGTAAATGTAGCAGGGTGGGTTTGCAATCAGAATAAAAGAACCAGCATTTTGTTCCCTATAGTCAAAGAGTGTGGGAAATTTGACATCCCGCAACATGTTCTGATGAGCTGCAGCCATCCTCTGGGCGACTTCTCCTTCAACTCACAGTGTACCTTCAGCTGTGCTGAGGGCTACGAACTGCACGGAGCCAGCAAGCTGCAATGTTCGGCTTCTGGAATCTGGACAAGTAACCCCCCGAAGTGTAAAGGTATGTCAACCTTACTTTTTCCATCCATACTAAATAATTAGAACCTGGGAGGTTATCTATGGGGATGGTGGGTTTTCTGTTAAAAACTTGAGAAACAGGGGATGAAAAGGAGTCTCCGTGGTTAAGAGCCCTGGTTGCTCTTCCAGAGGATCCAGGTTCAATTTCCAGCACCCTCATGGTGATTCACAACTATTTGTAACTCCAGTTCCAGGGAATTCACTGCCCTCTTTTGGCCTCTGCAGGCACCAGGCAGACATGTAGTATACTGATATACATGTGGGCAGAACATCCAGACATAAAATCTTTTAAAGTAAGTTAAAAATTAAAAACTAAACCTTGGGAAATAATAAAGATCTGCATTCGATGGAAATTTAAGTTACCACAGTTATTAGTCAAGCAGGTGAACCCGAATCTTCATTCTCAGGACGCTGCTCCTACTGGCATAGAGGTGGTAGTTCCCCACCCCCACCCCCAGGGGAAAACATTGCAAAGGAGCTCCTTTCTGTTTGTTACTTATAAAGCGTGGGCGTTTGGATCCCTGAACGGCCATTGAGTTCTACTTAACCAACTAGGACTAACCTTAACTGACGCTTAGAGAAACTATAAATGTCACAGAATCCTAACTCATCCAAAGGCTGAATAAAACTTGTTCTAGAGTGAACGTCCCAGCTCTGTGCATATGCTTGGCCTCCCCATGCTCAGCCCTGAGCAGTCCTGAAGGAGGAAGCCTGCGTATAAAACCGTCCTGCAGGGACTTTCCAGCCCAGGTCTAGCTGTAGCTTCATTGTGAAGAGAGAGACTCACTTAATTTGGCCAGAGATGGAATACCTGGGTTGGGAATAGTTCCAGCTCCAGAAAGTAAAAGCAAGTGTCAGGACAATGGAATTTACGAGATTCTCCCTACTCCACCCCCTCCAATCTTAGTTGTATCGTCGATGAAACTGAAACTTGGCCATCTTGGAGAGAAGTCATCCTGAATTGTCAAATTTTAATTTTCCTTCCATCAGCTTCTGAGCTAGGTTGTATAAATCTGGACTGGGGAAACAGTGAGTCTGTGGGAAACCAAAGGGCTTATTTTTCTATAATCAAAATAGAAAAACCTACTCTTTCCCTATCTCCATCCCCAGTTTCAGAACAGTGTCATTTACACATCGCATAAAAAAGGGCAAATACATCAATCCATAGACCTTCAGGGACAGACTTAAAATGCAGCATTCACATATTTTATATAAGAGGGCAAATGCATCAATGCATAGATACTAAATGACCTTCTGGGTCAGCCTTGTAAGACACAAAGCATAAAAAATGTTAAAAACTTGGAGGACTCTTTTACAAGGTTCAGGTCACTCTGAGGTCTGGTACTCCATGTCTGGACATCTTCCCAGCTCCATCTAGTTTCCATAGGCTGAGTCACACTGTTCTCTGTGCAAGTGGCTTCTCTCCATCCGGATTGTTTTTCCATTTCTTTCTCATTGATTTTTCTATTCAGCTGTACAATGTCAGAGCCTGGAAGCCCCTCTCCATGGCAGCATGGACTGTATGCACCCGTTTTCTGCCTTTGCCTATGACTCCAGCTGTAAATTTGAGTGCCAGCCTGGATATCGAGTGAGGGGCTCCGACATACTCCACTGCTCTGGCTCTGGTCAGTGGAGTGAACAATTGCCAACCTGTGAAGGTAAGATTACTTTTCACAGCTTTCAATAAAACCTAGGAGTCTTGCCATGGTAGAATGACCAGGGACTCTTAATGTCAAGGCAGCCTTCTCTAGGATTGTATTTGTTCAAACTCCGAATGGCGTGAGATCTCTCATTTGCAAATTGGGGCTAAGAATTGCCAGGTGTGTTGTGAGAATTAAGCACAGGAAATGCACGCAATGAAATAGCAAGTATGCTGAGGATGTGGTGTCACATGGGTGTGATCTCAGCACTTGAGAGCCTAAGACAGTAGGATTTCTGCAAATTAAACGTCAGCCTGGATTGCACCGTGAGTTGGAAGCTATCTTAGGCTAAATAATGACACCCTTTCTAAAACATAAATTATAATAAAGACAAAGTAAAGAGAAGGAACGGCACGTGTACAACACAGAGGATAGGCTTGGGCACTTGCTTATTTCAGGTTCTGTGTGTTTCAATCCCATCCCCTTCTCGTTCCACTGGCTGTGCCTCTGCAGGGCAATAGCTTATACCTGAGAAGGAGTTAAAGCTACAGGGATGAAGGGAGATGTGGAGTCAAATTCTTTGGAGGTAGGCTCTGCAAAGGAATAAGGGAACCTGCATTGAAAGATAGCTGGGGAGCTATCCCAGGCAATTACATAGTACATGGAGACTGAGCGGTGTTCGGATGCTTCATCCCTTCATCTTATAGGGCAGGGATGGGGAGAGAGAGTAGAAAATTAAAGCCTGGATTTGTGAACTCCCAGACCTGGGTTTGCAAGCCAGGCTCGACTATGTTCTGGGAGAGGCTGGGGCAATGGTTCAGTGGGGAAAGTACATGCTGTTCAAGCGTGTGTGCTTGAATTTGTGCCTGAGAATCAGCATAAAAGCCAGGTGTGGTGACATATGCTATAACCTCAGCATGTGAGCAGAACTAGAAATGGGAAGATCCCTCGAGTTCACTGGCCAGCCAGTCTAGACACAACAGTGAACCTCATGCTCAGTAAGAGACTGTATCTCAGAAATGAGGTGGAGAGTGATAAAGACACCTGACATCAACCTCTGGCCTCCATACCAATATACATGCACACATGAACACATGCACGCACGCGCGCGCACACACACACACACACACACACACACACACACACACAAGCACAGGCATGTATACATGTCAACACATAGACTTTGGGAGATCACATGATGTTTCTGACTCTCATTTTTCTTGGCTATAAAGAAAAAGAAGAGACTAGAGGACATGTGGCCTTACATGCTCTGATAATGTAAAAACTAGAGGTCAGGGTGAAAGGGTGGTCTCTGTGCTCTGCAAGTCCGCAGACATCTAGAGATGTAACACCTGCACAGAAGGGTGCCAGGAGACTAGACTTGATCAGAACTAGGGTCCTTCCGAGTATAGCTGTGTGCAGGAATTCATGGCAAACAATGTCTGATTAGCACTCTATGTTCTAGGGACACAACCCACATGGAATTATCATGTAGCACTAGGTCATCGCATGTACAAGCCACACCACTTCATCTGCTTCCTCAGAAGCCCACCTTTCCTGCATCTCTTCTTTCATAATCCAATAAACATTAAATGAGCACCCAGAATTTACCAGAGTACTGGGCTCCAGGATGCAGTTCTGAATGACTACTCCAGCATCAAAGAGACTGGTGTAACAGGGAAGAATTACATTAATGCATAAACAGCACAGTGCAGGGTCTGGGAGAGCCTGCACAAGAAGTCCCTACCCCTCAGTTAAGCTGGACAGGGATGCCTTCTGAAGGAAAATAATGTCAAAACTGAGATCTGAAGAGAGGCAGGCAAAGAGGGACACGGGAAGGGTAGTTTTCCTTTTCAACAAAGAAAAATTTGAGGTTTTGATTTTGTGGACGCTGTGGGCAGGAAAGCAGCAGCATCTTCCAGGAGACTCTTCTAAAAAGGACTTATTATCTGCCATTTTCCCTTTCAGCCATTGCATGTGAACAGCCAGAAACCCCCATGCATGGGAGCATGGACTGCATTCCATCTACAGGAGCCTTTGAGTACAACAGCAGCTGCACTTTTCACTGTGCAGAGGGATTCGTACTGAAGGGAAATGATGCCATTCAGTGTGCTGACTCAGGCCAGTGGACAGCCCCAGCTCCAGTCTGTGAAGGTACTGTGATACTGAATCATTCCTCCGCCATTCCTTGGAGCCTCTCAGGCACTATGGGAACTTGACTCTACCGTTCGTCTATTTGTCAGACATTCATTCACAGCGAACCTGAGATGTGCTGGATTCTTTGTGTTTGGTGCCAAGGATCAAACAGTGGGCAAAGCAAGTTTTAAGTACAGTATTTAGGACAGCATAGTTAAGGCAAGAGTTGATTTGGTTCATGTGTCGGGAGTGGGTTGGGGAGATTGGCGCCGAGGAAAAGGATGATGAATGAGGAACAGCATGAGATAGTAGAAGAGGAACGGACAAGGTCTAGTTTTTTTGTCAGCAAGTTTTTAGGCTCTCTGGGTTCTGTGACTTCTATTAAAATAAGACACTAGTAAGAGCTTTATCTACTGTGTCACTAGTAGTTGAGAGTCAATGTGTTTTAAGGCCACTGACTCTGCTGTCAAGTTTATAAACATAAAGAAAGCCATGATGAAACAGTTACTTTATAAAAATCTAAGTCTGTGGTCTTCTGTGACGAAGTGACCCTCTTTTAGTAGTTTTCAGTGTTTGCTCTAAAATAGAAACCAAGTCACAAGGAGGTCACTGGGATTGCCTTCTTTTACAAAGGTTAGCTGTACAAAACCGAACTCCAGAAGTACATGGCAGCATGTTTCGTTACCATTTACTGGTTCTCTTCAATAACTGTGAGAATCCCTGAATCTGTGTGCACCCTCATTTTGAAATGAGCTATTGGCTCTCCAGAGATTTCCAAGTACTTGAAGAGATATATGCGTATTCAGTTTCATAGTAACTCTATTCAAATAAACTATAGAAGAATGTGAACAGCAGCAGATAGATGGATAAAGAAAATCTGGTGTTCACATATACTAGAACTCTATTTAACCTTAGAAAAGGGAGTCTGACATATTCTCCAATATAGATAGACCTTAAAAACAATGATCATCCAAAAACTGAGTAATCTATGACTTTACCTACATATGTTTAAAGCAATAAAATCATGCCTTGTGATGGTAAAATGGTGACAATGATTAAATGTGGTAGTGTGTATTGTCTAGGAGACATAGACACACTAAGCCCCAAGACATTCTTTAAAAAGATCACAAGGGATTGCTCCAGCCACTTTGGCTTCAGACAAGTAAATATCAAATGACCCAGAACAGATACTTGGACATGTTTTAAGCATCTGGGAGTGATGCCTTTTATCGTCCTTCCTAGAGTTTCTATACCAATAGTCAAGGTCTACAACTGCTGCCCAGCCTTGAAGCTAGTGCTAGTGTTTGCCAGTGCCTCTGCAGATGCTCCGGGCTGGTTGGTAGTCAGGGTTTACTGAGCAGTTCCTGTAATCTCGGTCTGATGCCAAGAGGGAGTGAAAGCTATTAGTCATATTTCAGAGGTGAAAATATGAAATAAGTGTGTTTTCTCCATATAGCACTATCGTATATATTTAAAGATTATCGTATAGTGAGAAAGACCAGATAGGGCAATGGGAATGAAAATGAATAAGGTACAGTCAGATGCGGCCATGTGCATACATGGGCATACATGTGCATACATGTGCATGCATGTGCATACATGTGAGTGTATGTAGATACAAAATATCATAATGAAACCCATCATTGTATATGCTAACATTGTTTCAGCAAAAACAAATCACAGTTTAATCAGGACCATAATTTTTATTCTGCTTTTCCATTGAGCATTATATATAGGTACACCTCCAAAACCTCTTGCAAATAAAACCCATAAAATTTAAGAACCATGAATATTCCTTTCATGAATTCATAATTCACTTTCAGCTCCATTATGGTTGTTTTGCTCTTACAATGTCTTGACAAAAATCTGAGTTGATTTTTGTTATGCATCTTGATTTAATGCTTTTTGGAGATTCTTGTGTCCCAGGTATGATAGCTCAAGATCTGTTGGTACACATTACCAAACTGTCATGCCCTGGCTCGGCCAACACTGGTCCAGACATTTTTTCTTGTGAAACCCATCAAGCATCATTGACATTAAATGTCAAGCCATTTAACTCCCAGGTTAAACAAGCCCAACTTGTGAATCCTTAAAGACAGTGATCAGTGACTGAGTCATCCAAAACTCAAGTAGACTACGATTCTACCTATACAGGCTGTTTAAAGCAATAAAATCATGGAATCAGAGAGTGGAATGGTGGAGGAGAGGGGAAGAGGAATTACCATTAGTGAGAGCGGAGTTCACCCTGAGACCATGAAGAGTCCTAGAGATGAGGGCAGGTGAAGGTTATATGCAGACACAAATGCCGTGGACACTGGAATAGACGTGGACAGGGCTGAGGTCGAGATCAACAACAGTTTTCTATGACTGTTTCCTAACTCCCTGCTGTCCTCACTCCTTAGCGTTGCAATGTCAGGAGTTTCCAGTTCCAAGTAAAGCCCAGGTGAGCTGCTCGGACCCCTTTGGTACTTTGAAGTACCAGTCAGTCTGCAGCTTTTCCTGTGATGAAGGCTTGCTCTTGGTGGGAACAAGGGTGATAAGATGCCTGGCTACTGGACACTGGAGTGGGGCTCCTCCCGAATGTCAAGGTAAGAATATGTTCTCCCCCATTTTCTTGGCAGTAAGTTAGAGGTAATATTCTTAAAGGCTGTGTCTGAGGTGGTAACTAGGTAGGGTATACCTCGAAACTAGCTGAGAAATTAGTGAATGCTGTCTGTCATTAACTCCTTCATCCTCTACCCAGATACAAATGTTATCAGAGACTAAGCAAATATCGTGAGTGTCGGGATATTTGACAATGGTAACCATGCGGTGATCTTTGCACTGTCTTAATCAGAATCTACATCAGGACTGGCAGGCTCCTATCAGAAGTGATACTCACTATGCACAGTATCCAGACAGAGGACAGGAAAGAAAATTTAACTCTGAGTGCTTGCTTCAAGACTGATCTGACACTTTCTTCTTAGGGGCCATGGCATGTCCTGGAGGAATGAGAGAGGTAGAATGACAGAATCTAGTAGTAAGCATTCTCTGTGTAACACTGGAGAAGCATACTTAAGCTAGAGTAGGGAGCACTGGGGGGAATACATTCGGTGAACTGGAGGTTAAAGCGTTCTCAGAGGAAAGCAAGGTATAGCCTCTTCAGGACAATTCACATCTGAGTTAGACTCAGTGATAAGGAGCCAGCGAGTCCTTTGAGCATCATAACATCCTGTGTGAAGCAGAGGTGTTCTAGCCGCCTGACTTTATGAATGTGTGATTTTCATATTTTCCCATTTCTTTCTCTTTCTGTGTACCCAAAACATTAGCCATATTTATGAAAAACACTTTTAACAAAACAAGATTTTTGTATAAAAACTACAAATAGACAAGAAAACAGAGAAATTAAAATATCCTCTTAATTATCAACCACCCAAAGTAAATATTTCTAGCATTCTAGGATGAAGTGCTTCTGATATGTTCTCGTGAAATTTTTTGTAATAGTATTTTTATTGTGTATATTCAATTTTAACAATATACTTAATATGTGCAATGTGAAATATTTCTGTATTATTTAACTTTGTATGGGCTTTCAAATATCTGAGTAAAAGCAAGCAGGTCATGTTTTTCATAAATATGGCTAAAGAGGAAACCACTTGCTATTCAGGTCACACGAGTGTACACACACACACACACACACACACACACACGTGTGTATATACATATACCCCACTGTAAATGCAACAATACATGTATGAATAACTTAACAGGATAATAGAATATCCTTCACGCCATGTATGAGAACCTAAGTCAAGTTCTGGAGTTGAGGTTGTGAATGAAGAACTGGGTCTGGATAGAACAGAGTAAGGCTCTAGGCTTGTCCTTGCTCTTATCCTCACTACACTGAAGTCTATACAGCTTTGAAGAAGAGCTCCAAACTCCTCAGCAGGGTTATCAGAGGGATCAGACCCTTCCAGGAAGCTGCTCACTGCCCCACAGTCCTGCCTGTGGCTGTTCACAGCCCGGGAGCTGCCACACACCCCAGCTTCCTGTGACCTTCCAGTTCCCTTCTGCTTTTAGCCCTTTGTTTACTCTGAGCAAACTTTCTCCTCTTCTTACTGGGTGCGCATCAAGTGAAGTACCCACATGTGGTTGAGGCAGGAAGGTACCACAAGGCCTGAAATCCACCAGCTATTGTGACACTTCCGAGGGAGAGAGCGTTATCAGATAATTTCCCTTGTCACTGTACCCACAGCCCTCTATACTTGTCCTTGCAAAGTCACCGGAGAGCTGGAAATGACTCCACCATGACTTCACCAAACCTAGGACCCACACCCTTTCCCCTTTGCACTTCCAGCTTACAGCCCTCCCAACACACACACACACACACACACACACACACACACTGAACACACACACACTGAACACACACACACTGAACACAGGAAGACTTTGCAAGTGGCAGACAGTATCTCAGTCTCTGTATAAGTTGATTAGATTGAGAGGTGTATTGCCAGGGAGGGGGATAGAGGGAAGGGACAAGAAAGGTACAGACCGCACCTTAAAACATCAAGCTGTTGAGTGAGCTGACCTAGGACTTTCTCTGATTTCTCTGATTTCTCACTTTCTCTGATTTAAAGCCATATACTGTGTAACCAAGACAAGGAGCAGAAGTCCCTGAGACCTTGGTTACACTTAGTCCTTCCCTTCCGAGTGTCAGCACGATTCATCTAGACTTCATTGCTCTGTGAATCAAGAGAGGTCCATCTCAACAGCTACTGACATTGGCACTGAGAATCTGTTCACTCGTGATCTAAGTCATTTTAAGATATCGAGATTCAGAGAGGTTAAGTGACTTGCCCAAAGTCACAAAGTGTCAGTACAAATCCAAGCCAGTCTCCAAGCACCTCACAATGTATTTATATATGATGCCAAATAACTGTGAGGCCTGATTTCATTTTTATTGGAAATTGACCTTGGTGGGTCATTTATGCCTAGTGCTGTAGGTTGAGACTTCTGAGAAAGGCTGGAAATTGGAATTTACAGACAACCGATGAAGTATGCACCCACTTTATTCCCTTTTACATTTAATATTTGAGTGTGACTTAAGTGACTTGCTATACAGCTAAAAAGTACTTTAAGGCAAGAGTTACAGCTTTTCATACATTGAAAATAAAGCAGCCAAGGCTGCAAAGGGGTCACCCTGCATAGTATAAACTAGACCTAGTTTCTCTCACCACTCGCCAGGTAAGGGAAAAAAATCACCCCTACTTTCACTTCTAAGTTCTTGGCATTGTTTGCTGGAAACATCATTAGGTTTGTTTCTCAAGAAGACATCAAGGGAGCAACTTTCCTGGAGGTCTAGGGGCATCCAACATGAAGCACACCACTATATCTCTAAAGGGCACCAAGTCCCTTTTAGAATCGCTTCTGAAACCCTATGTGGGTGAGGTCTCAGAATGACAGTCAACTGTAAGCTGTAGCTGTCACCCAGCTCCCTGCTGTCTGATGTCTTAAAGAGAAAAAGCCAGAAATACAAACAGAAAATGACCACCTTTAGCTAAATGCAGAGATAGACAGAAAGCCAAGGGGGGGTGGGGGGCGGATCAGAAAGCCATGGGGGAGGGGTTGAAAAGGCCACGCTCTAAAATAAGCTCCCCCTCCTCTGTTCTCCTTACGGCAGCTGTCTCCTGCACCCCTTTGCTCAGTCCTGAGAATGGATCCATGTCCTGTATCCAGCCTCTTAGGGATTCCACCTACAAATCCTCATGCCAGTTCATGTGTGATGAAGGGTTTTATCTATCTGGACCCGAACGATTGGATTGTTCTCCATCTGGACACTGGACCGGCACCCCTCCCACATGTGAAGGTAGGCAGGTGGGGCTGTCCTTTCTTGTGACTTCTCAGATACCACTGGAGAGGAAAGAATCACCAGAGATGAAGATGTGCCTGAGTAAACAACAGGCGTGAGGACCTAGCCCAAAAATCCCTTTCTGAATAACCTTGAAAAATGAGTAAAGCAGTTCAAACTTAACAATGCCTCCACATCATCACAGCACATGAGATCAGCATTCTGGACTAACAGGGAAGTCAGCATTAACCCCATGCTACAGATGAGAATGAAGCACAGGCTCTGGGGTGAGATGGTCCGAGGGCATCGCCATTCACAGCGATGCTCAGCTATGCACTGAAGCACTTGCTCTCTCTCTTTCTATCACACCCGCCATCCTTTTATTTCTGCCCAACCTTTACCCTCCCCACTGAGTCTCAGAGGTCTAGCTTATTTGCGAATGGGTGTGGTCTAACCTTCCCCAGCTCTCACTTTTCTTTCTACTTCTTTATGGACTTTACAGTCAATGAGAGAAGAAGCTGTGCCTCTTCCATCCATCGTGTGTGTGTGTGTGTGTGTGTGTGTGTGTGTGTGCATATGCATTCATATGTATGTATAATATATGTGTATATGCATGCCTCTGTGTGTGCACATGCATGTGTGTATAATATATGTGCATGCCTGTGTAGTGTGTGTGTGTGTGTGTGTGTGTGTGTGTGTGTGTTCAGGAGTTGTATGCGTATGGTGGAAAAATAGAGTGTTAGGAGTCTTCCATCACTGCTCTTGACCTTATCTTTAAGACACTGATCCCTGGACTCACACCAGTTAGCTGTGCTGACTAGCCAGCAAGCTCCAGGTATCTACCCATTACACACTCTCAGTGCTAGGGTTACAGATGTATGCGACCATGTCTGGCTTTTATACAGGGCCCAAGATCCTTGTGCTTGCCTGGCATGTACTTTACCCCCAGAACCATCTCCTCAGCCCCTCCTTTATCTTTATGTCACCTGCAATAGTTAAACAGAATCCAACTGAGTGTGTAACAAGTACCAGTCGAACTGAAGCTAACCGGTTCCTGGTAACACTCACTCAAGTGCAACATCCTGACAGTGTGAACTGATGGAGCCCTCAAAAACAGGGTAGGCTTCCCCTGTCTTTAGCTTCCCGGTAGCACCTAGCAGGCACAATGTATTGCATATGCTACAAACATTTGTATGCTCTAAAACAGAAGTGCACTGCTGTTAGTTAATTTATAGTTCCTGTTTGGTTTCAAGGGCTCACTGTTCCTATTTAGCATTCAGTGTAGTCAGAGTTAGTAATGAAGAGAGAAGCACTTCACGTAGGTTTTCATATTCAGTCTACACAAACAACCTCTAAAGAAGCTATTGTTATCTCCTTCAGAAAGATGAAGAAAACGGGGCTTTAAGAGAATGAGCAGCTAGCTGCCAATAGGCACATTGCAAGGGCAGAATGGCTGAATGCAGGGTGTTTCCAGCAAACCACACTGCCACCTAGTGGCAGGGCTTCTGCATCTTGGATCCAGGCACAGACTGCAGGGATAAATTCTGAACTGAACCTTAGAAATGTGACCTATGATCAGATGAGAGGCTGTTTCTTTAAAGATATGTTAAAATTGTGGGAAAGACAACTAAAGTATCATTCATTCATCCCTACATTGATATCCCAAGATGCTATACTAAAGGGCATAAACACTACCACCTGCTGTCAAAAAAGAGACTGCAAGCCTCAAGCAGCCCAGGCCATGTGAGGAGAGAGAGTTTATACCTGTGTTTGCTGCTTGTTTCTTTATCTCTTGCCCTTTATTTCATGTATTCTAATGGTTGCTAAACGGGAGATCTCACAGGCCACTTCCCTTCACTCCCTCCCAGTCTCCTTTTCTCCTCAGGAGGAAACATGTGCCTTCTCCCTGTGCACCCAGAATCCACCCAGGAAAAACACCGGTCACATTTCCTCTGTGACTGGTCACAATCACTACAGAATTTACCTCTGTAGTCAAGAGAGCTTGACAATACTTCTAATCCTAATTTTAAAGGTATTTGTGTCTCTGCTCTCGCTTCATTATCTACATTTATGTGGTATATTTAGGGAAGTGAGTCCTTTTCATTTTCCAACCGATCTTCAATATTTTGACCCCGAACTCTGCCTAGAAACCCTGGCTATCCATGGAATGGACAGGCCATTCCATTCACTGTGGAATTCTCCTTTCACTGTGCAGCAGGGTCTCCATTTGACTGAGAGGGCTGTGTCTCTACAAGTACTTCCAGTGTGGTAATAACACTGGTTCTCTGGGCCCCTTGGGACTTGGGATCTGCCTATGTTGTCCTGTCTTCTCCTATCCTTACCCTCAAAGGACATGAAATCTTCCCCATCAGCCTAGCAATGACTTAGACACTTCTAATTTTCATGGTGCTATCTGTGAGCTGGGTTGCTTATGTCCAGTTGTGGTGTCCCTCCTGTCCCTACCTGTAGATTACTTCCCTGACACATACCATTGCTGTCCTTATCACTAACAAGGTTCCTCACTCACTGTTCCTCTGGAGATCATGTCCGGCCTCTGAGTTCAGCTCCTGATGCCCTGCTTAATCTTCTTAGGAAACAGAGACCTCTAGCTCCATCCTTCTGCTTTGTCTGCTTATCCAAATCCAGATTCTGAGATACTACGAACATGTGCCAGGAACCCTGGGATGGCCCACGTCTCTATTTTCCTTCATTACGTTGATTGTTTTAATGGACTAATAAACCCACAAACAACCTGTTACTACAAACACCTGAGCCAATATCCCAGTTTTTCATGAGGTAGCTCATAAAAGTTAGAGGGTCTTAAGAATCAAAGTGGCTAAGCAAAATGAACTTGACATTGCCTTTGGAATGACTTTGGATTTGAGGAAACAACAGCCACCAGGTTATAAATACTTACTGATACATATTCATATGTCAGATAATCTAATAATGAAAAAGATACAAATCTAAGCAACATCTGTATCTTCAACCATTTGCTAGACCAATTTAAGCAGAAATTGTCATGACCCATTTAGAAACCCATCTGTTGACCTCTCTGACATGTGCTTGCTGAATGCCATCTCCACCCCCTGAGATCCCTACAGTGGGAATGATGTTAGACAAAGTAAGTAGTTGAGGTTTTAGAAGCTTTACATATGGCAGGTAACGTACGGTAAGTTAAACGAGGTTACATACATGATGTGACAGTGTATGAGTTCCAACAATAAGAGAAAGCCATTCAGCCTGTGGTGACTGCCAACAGCATCAGAGAGGGTTTTCTGGGTTTGCATCCTGGAGAGTGGGTGGGATTAGGTAATCAGAAATGGAAATAAACAGAGCATTGTGAGCCAAGATCAGCTATTGAGTGAGTAAACTTTGTGCAACACAGTGAATGAACATAAATATTGGGTCTTTCTCATTTGATACTCCAGCCATCAAGTGTCCAGGAATCTTTGCCCCAGAACAAGGCAGCCTGGATTGTTCTCATGCCCATGGAGAATTCAGTGTTGGCTCTATCTGTCACTTCTCCTGCAATGAAGACTTTGAGCTACTGGGATCTAAAAACGTGGAATGCACAGTGTCTGGAAGATGGTCAGCACCTCCACCAACCTGCAAAGGTAATGACATACCAGGAAAGTTGTGCTTGGAGATATTTTTCCATAGTGATAACAAAAAGCTTTTTTATGTGGATCAAGTACATATTACACTATTAATGCAGTCAGCACAGTTGTAGGCTTTAGGACCTTCCAAGAGGCAACAGAACTTTTCCGTTCAGGAATAAAAGATGCACTGATTTCTATTAAGAAAATTTTGTTCATGTCTTTTAAGCCTATTTATCACAAAGATCTCTATTGAACAGAGTGGTACCTTACATGTCATTGCTGAGAAGGCTGGGTGGCAGTTATGGGTCCAGCTGCTTCAAACAAGGAATCAAGATGCAGAGAGCTCAAGCATCTGCATCCTATCACATTGCAGGTTTATGGCCAAGTAGGGACAGTGTTTCTATTTCATTTTTCATGTTGACCTTGGACCATGGAGTAATATATCTCCCAACAAAGCTGGGAGCACTGTCATTTGTTGGTATTGACTGGGGCTTTCTGTTGAGTTGCTTGATCTCTGGGGCAGCTCTCCTGCTGACACCTTTTAAAAACTATTAGTAATATGGACTCTGCCTGCTTCCTCTTCTAGCCAGGACAATGGTTTTTCATGGGGACTTTTTAATACAACTTTTTTATTTCCATGTGGTGTGTGCACACATGTGTGAGCAGTTGTGAGTACCTATGTACATATGTGCAGAGGTCAGAGGAAGACAGCGGGTGCCTTCCTCTGTTACTCACTCTCTCCCTCATTTCTTGAGACAAGGTCTCTCACTGAGCAGGAAGCTTGCCTCTTTGGCTAGGATGATTGGCCATCAAGCTCCCAGGATCTAGCTGTCTCTGCCTGCCGACAATGGGGTTTTAGGTACATACTTGATCATCTTTGGCTTCTATATGTATGCTGTACATTGAGCTGAGGTCCTCTTGCTTTCAAAAGAAGTTCTCTCACCCAGCAAGCCATCTTTCCAGACCTTAAATAATTTCCCTCCTCTCATGTTCCATACCTGAAATTAATAGATTTTCAGAGTTTTCTTGTATAAATTGATAGAGATATCTTGTTATGGAACAAGCGAGAAGCAACTATTTCATGAGTCTTAATTCAGACACAATCCTTTTACCTGCAAACATACTGAACTTTAAAATATTTTTTCTCATAACAGGTAGAACATCACTTCCTGTCCAAGCAGTCCGATGCCCCGCCCTCATGACTCCTGGACAGGGCACGATGTCCTGCCAACACCACCTGGGAAGCTTTGGTCCTAGCACCACTTGTTACTTTGGGTGCAAAACTGGATTTACACTCAGAGGAACCAACTCTCTCCGCTGCAGGTCTTCAGGACAATGGACAGCAGTGACCCCCATGTGCAGAGGTACATAGGCAGAAGCAGGGAATTCCGAAATTATCTTCCTGCCTGTATTTGATTTAATCATTGTATGTATCTGCCTGTTTAAATTCCACCCAGCCCTGACAACCACTGCATGCACCCGCTCCTCCCTGAAATCCACAACAATCCCAAGCGGAAGAAATGTGCAGCAGCTGCTTCAACTTTGCCCTTCCCCACAGCCCTGCCAAGTGCCCTGGTACTTATGTCTACATGTATCAGAGCAAAAAGTGTGCAAGCGTAAAACCAGCTCAGTGAATTGTGAAGTATGAATTGAGGACAATGCTATTAATTAGGTGACAGTATAAGTCTGAAGTGTTTTCATCATGATTGTATCTAAGATGTTAGCCCTGAGTGACATTTCTTAAGGACCTATCACACTATTCACAGAGCATAGAGTCCCCAACCTTCTTTGTCTTGATATTTCCTACAAAGCACAGCACTGGGCCTTACAAATGTCATGACTGTTCTATAACACTTAATTTGAATTAAATCAGATTTCCCAAGGTCAATTTGCTATTCACAACTTACAGAGAATAATCTGAAGTTATCTTTAAAAAATGGTTTAAAGAGGATCATGGTCTCTCCTTCTTCCAAACTTCCAATGTCTAGCTGTGGAAAATGCTAAATAAGTATTTTGTTAATCACATGCTGGCATGGCCAGTTACTCACAATGCATCAATAACACATAGATAAAGACTCACGTTTTGGAGGCAAGACCAGTGCATTTATTGACACTTGTTATATGATGCTATGGGCCATCCTTGTTCTCTGGCTAGTATTATTTCAGTGGATGCTTTGGTGAGGTATTATTTTAAGGGCTGCTGTGTGTGACTCTTGGGTGTGGCTGATCTGCATCGTGACATTTCACATCTACTCCATCAATTGACAATCCCAATCGAGTTCAAAGCAAACCACAATCCCCCCTTCAGCACCTCTGTTTCTCATGCATTCTTTATTCTCCCTCATAGCTGTCAAATGCTCAGAATTGCACATGGACACAGCAGTAGCGATGAACTGTTCTAATCCCTGGGGAAACTTTAGCTACAGATCAACCTGTACCTTCCACTGCCCAGAGGGGCAGTCACTGAATGGCTCTGTGAAGACAACCTGCCAAGAGAATGGCCACTGGTCAGATGCCATGCCAACCTGCCAAGGTACAGTTTTTAAATATGGTTTAGAACACCAGCTTGTTTTGGAAAACAGAATCCCTCCCTGTTCCTTTCCCACACATTTCTCATGGTAGATTTTCTTCCTTTACCTGCTCCCCTTGCTTGATGAATGTTTTACAATGAGCCACAAAAGACCCCTTGATTTTCGACAGAACCCCAGGGATGAAGCTGGTGCCCATGTGGATCCCTGCCATTCCTTGTCATTGTTTGGATTTGTGATACTAATTCTCCCCACTTCTTATAACCTCTGCTTTACACACATTGACACATGAAAATCAGTTAACCAAGGACTGTCACACCAGGTTCTGGTTTGTTATCGCAGGCCTTTACCTACCATCTACCTCTGAAAACTCCTCGACTCTTAGTTACACTCCACCCATTTACCCCTCCCTTCTCAGCCCCGCCTCTCCTCACCTCCCTTAGCCGGTAAGACCATTTCTGTGACACAGACAGAGAAATTACCCAAACGTGTAGTTCGTTTACCCAAATACCATGCACAGGCTTTTTGTAGCTGCTAATGAATTCCCTTCAAGGGATCTTTACCTTGTATATTTTAGAAATCACAATTTTTGACCTAACTTAATCCAAGTCCTTAAGTCTTAGGATGCAATTGGGCCCTGCTTCCTGTCCTGCTGCAATGGACTTCTGACTTCAAGATCTTTCCTGCCAGGCTCTTGGCATTGGCTGGGCCTTTGAGGATCCTGCTTCCAGCCCTATCCCAGTCCTTGGGATGCCTCAGGGAGGATAGCTGATCTGTGCACACTATACTCACACCTTGCATGTGTGTTTATTCTGTTAGCAGGGACACTGACGATCCAGGAAGCTCTGATGTACTTGGGTGGCGCAGTGGCTTCTACAACAGGCCTAACACTGGGTGGGATACTCCTGGCTCTGCTAAGAAGGTGGCTCAGAAAGAAAGGTAAACAAATACGAAGGAACCTTCTTTTTTGCTCATGATTTTGGAGTGAGGTGATAAAGTCAATAGTTTCTGTTTAGAAACAGTTAGTTAAAGAAAATAAGACTGAGGTTTGTGACCTCAAGCCCTGATTGTCCATCAGAATCACCAGCAGGAATTTATGAAAGAACAGAAATTCTGGATTTTCCTGTCTCTCTCTATCTCTCTGTCTGTGTGTGCATGTATGTGTGTATGTGTGTAGGTGTGTGTTGTATGTGTGTATGTGTATGTGTGTGTATATGTGTGTATGTATGTATGTGTATGTGCATGTATGTGTGTATGTGCGTGTGTGTATGTGTATGTGTTATGTATGTATATGTGTGTGTGTGTGTGTATGTGTCTGTGTTATGTATATGTGTGTGTATGTGTTATGTATGTATATGTGTATGTATGTGTGTATATGTGCGTGTGTGTATGTGTCTGTGTTATGTATATGTGTGTGTGTGTCTGTGTTATGTATATGTGTGTGTATGTGTGTGTGTGTGTGTGTGTGTGTGTCTGTGGTATGTATATATGTGTGTGTGTGTGTCTTTTGCATACTAAGTCAGTACTGTGGCACCAACCATTATATAATTTTTCCAAAGCCTTCTTTTAAAATTCTGTTGGAGCATCTGAGGGCTCCTGGAACCACTTAAGTTATTGTAAACATGCCATGTTCTTTTCCCTTACTCACCCCATGTGATAGCTATTTGTGAGTCAGCCTTTCCAGACAGCAGAACTGATAGTGAAGGTACCTGAGGTGAGGGAAGCTATCGTCCTGTAGGAGAGACAGATAACTTCAACAGTATATACACTGACAGGTGGTAAGTCTGTAAGAACAAAAATACAGCACAGATATTGCCAGAACATAGACTAACGAACAAATGGTTCTTACATCAGACTGGTACATCAGAAAGGATTTCTCAAGCTTAGCTCTGAAGTTAAGAGACCTGGCCAAGTTGGACAGGAGAAATGGAGTTCTAGCAGAGAAAATTGTACAAGAAACCTATGAGAGTGTTAGACAGGAGAGAGAGAGAGAAAGTGTGTGTGTTTAGCAGCCGAGAGTGTCTGAACCCACTGGACTCACAGACCAGTCAGGAGAAGAAGCTGAAGCATAAGAAGCCGCTTCTTCAGTGAACTCCTGAAATCATACTTAATAATTCTCTCCTGCAAACATGTGAGGTTGGTGAAGCTTTAAGCTCGAGAATGATTAAACAGAGGAAGACTCTACCAGAGAAATTTCACCAGCCTGCTGTCAGAAAGAGAGCTTAGGCCAGGGATGAAAGAAAATGGCTGGTTCCTAGATTTGCAAGCGTCTTTTCTCAATCTACTGCGATGTGCAGCCTGCCCAAGGGCTTCCTGGCTTCACAAGCATTTCTCTATAAAGTAATGAGGCTCTTACTGTCCTTCTTTGTAGAAAGTAAGTAGGGCACTAAGAACCAGCTGATGCTCAAACCCAGATGATAAAGCCAGATAACCCAGGCTGTGTCAAATTACCCCAGACCTCCCATTCCACTCAGGCATTCCAGTATTTAATCTCAATTGCTCACAGCTCTCGGTGTCCTGCACCCCCTCTTACCATTCTCCACACAAAGCCACCACGGCACTGAGTGACTTTATTTAGCACTCCTGTGCACAGTCTCCTGACAATAGCAACGGGTGATTTCTTTCGGATGGGAGAGGTGCCAGTATTTACAAAGAATCCCTCCATGAATGTGCCCTTGCTTAACCAGTTCAGGAAGGCAGAAGGGAGGGTGCTTCAGACCTAGGCCTTAACCTCCATGATCGTGTCAGCATTGCATCATTTCCTCATGCTTACCTTCCCCCAGTCTACTGGCTCTACAAACCACTGCCAAGCTGTTTGTCCAGTTCTCAGACAAACTCAAGGTTATAAAAACTGCTGGTAGCCTCCCATTGTTCTCAATCTCTGACAATAAATAAGTCTATGAGTTGTGGGGGTTGGCATCACTTGGGCTCATCCCAATTTAGTTTCTGGCATTAAATAGTCTATTGTCAAGTCATAGGCCAGTACTGTAGCCACTGCTAAAGATTTAACTATCAGAGTCTATTGTTTAAATTAAGACAGGAGACTCCTGATCACCTAGTTACGGGAGAGAGGAAAAATGGAAACATCCCCTGTAGCGTTGTCATGGGTTTACTTATAAAACTAGCGTGCAGGTGAGGAACAAGGAACCAAAAGCCTAGAGGCAGCAATAGAGAACTCTCACGACCAAGGCTAGAGACCTCGGAGACATGAGGTCAAGGTAGTTGGTTTTGTTTTGTAGAAAGTTAAAAAGGAAAAAAAAAAAAAAGATAAGAGGAATCTGGATTTAAATATTCTAGTATTCTCAATTCAGCCTAAAACAAGTCCGGCCCACCTTTCAGGTCAGATGGTTCCTTGCACTCTGCAAACGTATTGAAAACGAGTCTTCTAGCTTTCCTCAATCATTTCTGGCAATGGTGACCTTTCACCTCACTGTTTTCTTTTATTCTCTTTATTTCAGATGATGGAAAATGCCTCTTGAACCTCCACAGGTAAGATGGAAATGTTCTGTGCAAGAACAAATTTTCTCAGTCTGTCTTTCTAACTTGCTATGTCAGAGGGGACATGTGTGTCGCTTCCGCCTCCCTGTATAAATCCCCTGCCATGTCTTTTCTGTCCTGAGAAAAAGCATGTGGTTAATATATGTCAGCTAAATGTAGTGTTTTAAAAATCAACACATGGGGATTTTCAGGCACTTGAGCCACCACGCCCTCCCCTCTCCCCAAGCGTTTCGATGGGTCTTTCTCTCTGAGGGCTTGCTGTGTGTGCACACTTCATTACCTCACTGGTTAAAAACGATCAATAGATACCCTCGTTGTAGTATAAAAAAAGAAATAAAGTGGCACGTGATTTATAATAGAAATGACACGCTAAAGCCTGGGCACTACACTAGTAAATGTTTGGAGACCAGTGGAAGTTTGTAGATCTCTGCTGCTCAGGAAGATACTGTGGCTTGTCTCCTGGGGGAAAAATACCATTCTTAAAAGAGGAAAAACCCATTTAGTACTTTTATGTGAGACAGTTAAGTTCTAGGCTGTCTTCAAGACTGAAGAGTGCTATTCAAAGCAACATGGGATCTAGGACAATCCTTTTGTATCTTGTGGTTTGGGGTATGTAATATTCCTGACCTCTGTCCACTACATGTCAGTTCTCATCTTCAGCATGAAAATCCAAAAACCACCCCTAGGGGGCAGTACTGTCATTCTGCCAAAAACCTCGCTCAAGCATCCGTAATCAAGGCTCAGAACCTCTTAACTCTGTCTTCTTAAGGAGAAGAGGCTGCAGCCCCTTTTAGACTTAATCTGGTTTTCTGCACAGGAATCAATAGTGTGGGTAGGGCTCCAGACATGGCTTGGTGGTAGAGCACTCCATCAACACTCATGGGGCTCTGGGTTTGGTTCCTAATATTGTGAAAAATGTGAATGTAAAGTGCAAACCAAATTGCCCAGAGCTCTGAGTGCCACCTTGAAACTTGCTTGCCCATTTGCTTTTCTTATTAAAATAGACAGAATTCCAGGGTAGGAGACAATCTGTTGTTTCTAAAGATACCGTGAGCTGGCTGTTGGGAGGACTAGCTTTTATTTCACGGCAAATCATCTTTGTGTTTCTGTTTTTCAGCCACCTAGGAACATATGGAGTCTTCACTAACGCTGCATACGACCCAACCCCTTAAGGTGAGTTCCCTATGAGGATAGTTTTGAAAAAAAAAAATAGAACAGTAGGTGAAAAGGCAAAATATATAAATCTTGAATTTTCTTTATATCATATTACTGAATTTTAAGCATTATTAAAATGTTAAGCCATGACAAAACCATATTGGCAACAAGTACGTGTGACTGAGTGGGGACATAGAATTTATCCCAAGATTTCCATTTTTCTGCCTAGATGAGAGGTTCTAGCAGCACATAACCTGTTCCAAGATGTGTGAGATCCCATTGTTGCCAATGAAGTGATGTTGACAGAGCAGGGCTGCCTCCAAATCCCCTGTCCTACCTGTACAGAAATCATCTGAAGCCATCTTTTCAAACAGTGCAGTGAAAAGCCCCCTTTCCTGCTGGTAGAGTAGAACCTAGAAAGAGGCAACTGTTTCGGACATCAGGGGAATGATTTCTTTATCTTTTAAGGAAGCAGTCATTTAATTAGTTTGTTTCTTTTTCAGAGGCCCGATTTCTGATGTCTCATTCGATCTCTCAAGATTCCACATGCAGATGTCAAGTTTCCTGTCACACTTGACTGTAACTCCACAGCATTTGCTGTGGTTCTCAGTTGTAAATCATTGGATAGAACCGACTGAAAGGACTCTATTTTCCCACCTCTCCACTCACCCCTTCCTGCTCTGCCCCTCACCTTTCTCCAGCTCAGCCACAGAAATAGGAGCAAATGTTTCTGCTGTGGTCTGTGGCTTGTTGTTACTTTGCTGAAAACAGGAGTTAGTCCAAGGCACTGGAGCTTCTGCCTCACCAGGTGACCAGGCTCTGGGAAAACCCAAGGTCTTTCTCTTGGGATTGAAGAGTAGTGATGTTTATGGGCAGGCAAACCTCTAGTTTAAGGGAACACCTGCTTCAAGATCTCCTGGGTCTTCTGTATTTCATTTCTATGAGGTTGCTTACACCTCTGCTGCTGAGTCTTTCACGGAAACTTCCAGATGGTACTAGGAGACACAGAAGATGGAGAACAGAGCCAGGATGCCACACCCGACTGCAGACTTTCCTTCCACCAACGTACCCAAAAGCCATTGTTTGAATGTATAATTCAACTACCCTCCCCCCAATATCAAGCTTTTCGTGTTTTGTTCAATAAGGTCTGTGTATCTCACTTTGTCTACCACAAATGTGGTCACAGTTACAGTCTTCCAAATGACAGCTGGACCTTCCAGTGAGCCCACAAATATATGTCACATGTCCCCTGTCCACAGAGAAAAAATCGGAGGAGCAGAAAAGGCCCTTTTTGCATTACTGTCCTGTGGGAAAGAACAGATATGTTTTATATGTAATTTAATTCACATATTTAATAAATAAGTCACTGAAAATTGCATGTGGCTTGTTTGTAATTGATGCAAACATTAAGGAGTCAAACACTGCAATTGCCTTGCTAAGCTGTAATGAAATCCAGTGATCACCATGTAACCTGGATACACATAAGCAATCCAGTGGTCACCATGTAGCCTGGATAC
>JADRCH010000010.1:6308107-6337406 GCA_019843965.1 Rhynchomys soricoides | reverse complement strand
CCTGGATACACATAAGCAATCCAGTGGTCACCATGTAGCCTGGATACACATAAACTAATCCAGTGGTCGCCATGTAGCCTGGATACACATAAGCAATCCAGTGGTCACCATGTAGCCTGGATACACATAAACTAATCCAGTGGTCACCATGTAGCCTGGATACACATAAGCAGATAGGCAAGCAACAGTAGTAAAGCTGTCCTTTGAAAAGTTGCAAGATTTAGGGGAAAAGAAAAGAAAAGAAATTTAGAGACTTGCTGGTTTTTTCTTAGATACATTGTCAATAGCATCTAATTTGTGGGGGGGGGGGAGACGGACAGACAAACAGACACTAGCAAACATAAGGCTGCACATTATAGGACCATAGATCTCAATCAAGTCTCTTGTGTCAGAATTTACATTTTGGGAACCCCTGGAACTGTGGGTCAGGAGTGTAAGACAACATCCCTGCTCTTGAATCGATCATGATCTAGCTACAGATACAAGGGATTCTTGAAAAACTAATAAAAGGTTATCAAAAGGAATATATAATCCGAATAGATTAAGTTTACAAAACAGAAAAGTCAATTTGAACCCAGAATCAGAGACAATGCAGAGATCCTGACTGTAAAGAACAGGAAAACAGAGAGAGAAGGTAATGCATGTGAGCATTCTTTTTAGTGTAGTTATATATGCACATGTCTGCTAATTACGTACTTTTTTGGTACAGGGTCTCACTGCTTAGCTAAGGCTAATCTCAGGTCTCAAACTCAAATTCTCCTGCTTCAGCCCTTTGTGCTTTGGGATTACAGACATGTGCCATCATGCCTGACTCGAGAAGGGGCGTTCTAAATTGACTGAATAATATCATCAAAGGAACAGAAGCAAGAGGGGGGGGGGGGGGGAGGCTGCTGTGGAACCTGGATGGCACCAGATTACAATTTACTGGATGTACTGGAAGCATAAAGCATGAGCAGAAACAGAGTTCTGGAAAACTCAGGACAAGTTATCCTGCTGATTCAGATACAATTCTCAGCTTCTCTACCAACAGAAAAATAAAATCTAAAACACCATGCCAAGGATCCTTCAGAACATGGAACCCTGGAGCAGAAGAACAAGCATAGACAAGATCATAGATTATAGCTGCCTAGGAGCTGGGAGGGACCGTCCAGTTTACAACAGTTTGTCCCCTCCCAATAATCAGACCAAGGAAAATTAGAATTGCCATCCTTATTTTAGAGATGTCCAAAGTACTCTGGAAACGTAGCTGGCCCCAGACCACGCAGCTACTGACTATCTCAAATGAGTTCTCTAAGCCCTGTTCTCTGCTACATTTGAGCTGGTGACAAGCCCTTACCAGGTGGTCTGTCCTAAATAATTCTGAATGCTAACCTGTTGGTGAATTTGTCCTGAGGCTGTTTTCTGTTCCTAGTTACCACGCGGTACCATTTTCTTGGGATCAGAGTGTTAGGTCTTACTGAGGCTTGCAGAAATCGGCTGACAAGCCTAAACTTTGACCCCCTACCCCATCCCCCCCGCAGGTTAAGTGGGATTGCTGCTCCCACCTACGGTGAAGAGGGGAAATGCTTCTCTGTGATGAGGCCACTACTTCCAGCAGGCTTGCCCTTTCTTTCTCTGTAAATTCCTTGTCTGGCATTCTCTCTAATAAATGCTTCTGACCACAGGAGGGAGTGACCTCAACAAGCCCCTGCCTACACTAGGCATAGAGGGGAAGGGAGGTAGGGTGAGACAGCCACCACAGGGGACAGGGACACTCACTGTGCCCTGCAGCTTCTTAGTCCTCCAGGGAGCCAGGACAGCGCGCAGCAGGGACAGAACACTGAGCGCTGTCGGGGCGGCAGCGCACGTCAGGACAAGGGCCATGCTCCTAGTCTGCCCGCGCTTCTTCCTCCTGGTGGTTCTGGGCACCCGCTGGGCGGGCTGGGGCAGCCACCAGGCAGAGGCCGCGCGGCTAAGGCAGTTCTATGTGGCTGCTCAGGGCATCCTCTGGAACTACCATCCTGAGCCCACAGATCCAAGGTAACTCGGGGTGAAATCCAGGTGGGCTTCACCAAGGAAGAAAATCTATTATAATTGCAAGGTTAAAATTCAGGGGTGGGGGTGGAGGTGGGGTGAGGGAAGGAGGAGGAGGAGGAGGAGGAGGAGGAGGAGGAGGAGGAGGAGGAGGAGGAGGAGGAGGAGGAGGAGGATAATGTGTGGGTGCTAATTTTGTCTCTACGGACATAATTTCAGTGTGAATGGTTAGCTGTGGCTTTCTTTCCATGTGCACCCCCCAATCTGTTTTCACCCACGTTTGTTAGTTTAGTGTATTGATGGATTGAAATGACACACCTCCACAGCGCTCTTTTACCCTTCCCGAACATTTGGTTCCAGCCTTTTAACAGTCTGCTTTAAAAAAAAAAAAAAAAAAGGAACGTCCAGTTACATAATATTTATTCCTGGTAGACATAGGTTCATCTTCTAAAGAAAAAGATGTCACCATGTACTTCATTGTAAGGAGATAATTTAGTGACTCTTGCCTTAATTTCGTTACTTCCTATGCATGAGTTTTAACGTCGTTGGTTCACAGGGGAAACACGCTTGTGTTTTCACTTTTCCTAGACTTATTCCTGGCTATCTAATGTGGCTTCATTTTTTTCTCTCACTTTGGATTACTTCCTGGAATATGGCTTATCCTGGATATTTTGGTCTACCCTGAATATTACCCATGTTAGTGACCATGTAAGGTGGCCATTCAAAGGCGTGTCTAAGAGGAGGTTTAAATAATACCAAATCTAACTTTGAGTTGCAGAATATATTTTGCCAATTGGAAGGTTGAATGCAAGCCTTCCTGCAGTTCCCCAAATCATAGATTCTACTCAGGGCTTAGTATTTTTATTTTAAATGGTAAGCCTAGCCTTCAAGTTGACGCATTTTTCCCTTTTTAGTTGACATCAAAGTTTAATTGATTGTGAAAGATGTGTTCCTCTTTTACAATTGCAAAACCAAAGCAATCAGCCAAAAAAAATAATGTAATATCTTGAAAGCAGTGTGTAATGTTTTAGTATAAATGAATAATAAGCCTTTGAGTTTGATGTTGATGGAACAGGGTTATTTGGGAAGGCATTGCATTCGGTCTTGGTATTATGCTAATAAGAAATATCACATTAAAATGATTTTAAAGATTGCATTTCCAGAGTGATAATGTAAGCCATGCCCACACTCCTAGGAAACTGCCATTAACTGAACCCCTAAAGAAGATAACATTATTTCCAGCATCAATTTTCCTGCTTAGGGGTAGAACACAGGCTTGGTGACTGCTTTCAGCCTGGGGTAGGACACAAATAGTAAGTGTAAGTTAAAGGACACAAGGTTAGGGATGAACAAATTCAGGTCAAATGTACAACATGAGGACTCTAGCTAACAATATTACATTATGTGGGCAGGTCTTCCCCTGGTAAAGAAAGAGAAGTGACTAAGTTACTGGTGGGGAAAACTGCTAGAGGAAGCTCCAGGGTCTCCGTCACCCCTGTGAAATATGTAGTTATCAAGATACTTGACCTTGTTGACTCTAGATATAGAAAATGGAGTGGACACCTCCTGGGTCTGACCACAGCTGAGAATAGTTTAACCCTCCTGGATCTTGGCTGTGATGTTTGTCCTCTGCATCTTCTCAGGAAGCTCCTTAATCTTTCCAATGCAGGTTTCTGGCTTGTTTCCAATACGAATCCCAGAGTTTTGCCCTATTGCTGTCTCTGTTCTCCCAACTAGAAGCAGGCTCCATCAAATGAACTCCTTTACCACATCTTCTAGTCATTCAAAATCATACAGTGAAAGTGGAAAATGTTTCTAAATTATGTCTGATTCATTGATTGAAAAACAGTTTACATAGATATTTCTCAGTGACTTATAATTTTAATTTAAACCTGAAGATAGAGTTTCCATAATGAGCTTATAGAAAAAGTTGATTCTAAGGAGCAGAATTAGAGAAACATTAGGCTTGGGTTCATGGGAGCATGCGTATTGAGGCAGACTATCTTTGAAAAGACCAATGATTATCCCACTGATTTCACTTGTGATCCAAATTTATAAAACCTTGGACTTTAGAAATACAGTAAAATACTGTCACTCTGCTCTTATACAAAGTTAGTCACACAGACGTCTCTCTTTCTAGAATGGGAATAGATATTACATATGACTTTCAAGTGAGTTTTTGTACTTTATTTCCAGTTTGAATTCTATACCTTCCTTCAAGAAAATTGTCTACAGAGAGTATGAGCCATTTTTTAAGAATGAAAAACCACGATCTAGCAACTCAGGTAAGCCTGAAAAATATTTTTCTAAATTATTACTATATTGGAGTTTGAACCTACAGTCCAATGAATGCCAAGGAAAAAGCAAAAACTTCTACCACTGATCTATATCCCTGGTATACATCTAAACTTTTACTCTGAGACAAGGTCTCTAGGGAAGACTGTGAATTGTGATTTTTTTCTGTCTCAGTTTCCCAACTAGCTGGGATTCTAGGCCTGTGCCACCAGACACAGCCTGTATATTTTATTTTAAATATAGTTTTTTATAGATAATAGTGTATTCTTTATACTTAAAGTGTCTACATTGTGAACCGGCCAGATGGCTCAGTGGCTAAAGGTAATTGCTTCCAAGCCTGAAGACCCGAATTCCATCCCCAGGCCCAACATGGTAAAAGGAAAGAACTTAATCTCTCAAGTTGGCCTCTGATATCCACACATGAACCATGATGCATGCACACAAACACACCCCAAAATAAATAACCAAATATTCATTTAGTTATCTTCTGTTATAGGATGTGTGATGCTTTTATCAAATACTAGCTATATAATATGTATGCTCTGACCCAGTGAGAATATGGGGCTCCTTCTTCAAATTATTGAGAATTCTGTAGATGGTAAAATTTAAACCCAACTGGGGTTCTTTTGAGCATGGGATAGTGAGGAATTGAACAGGTCACATGTTACACAGCCAGCCACGTCTTTATCCTTGGTCAATGAAGCCAAACAAAAAGTTTCGGTGTTCACTTGGTGTTTATTCATCTAGCAAACCACAAGCTAGCACCTTCTGCGGGTTTGATATTGAATTAGGCACTATGAACACAAGAGTAGACAAGGTAAACTTAGACTTTCCTAGAGCTTGTGATCTAGTTGGCTAGGCACAGAATGAATTTGTTATTGTTTCTATCTTGCTTCCTGTACCCATTCAAAGGAGCTACATATGTTTGATCATTTGTTTTTCCGATAGCTATGGCACTTGAAGAAAACCTCTCTTTTTTTTCTTTTGTGCTTCCTTAATCAAAGACTAACTTATTGAGAGCTCTGAGATCTTAACTATATAAACATATTTCACAGGAACGACAGAGGCCATCTCCAGGGAGAGCATCTTCCAGTTGAGTCCTTTGCCATTAGTTTGTTCACCTTCCCACAGCCTGGTGATGATGTTATCTTTCCTTGACTCATCTGTCTCTTCTCCTGGATGTGCCCTCCCACAGACACACACACACACCTTCACCTCTTGTTCTGCCCTACACCCACTGGTCTCTTTTACTCAGTTCTTCCTTAAATTGAATCTTTTCCTTCAGTACAAAAAAAAATCAACAACAGAATAATTTTAATGTAAATCTTATCTAAAAAAACGAAAATATCTTTCCTCCTTGCCCTTTCCTGCCCTTTCCTTTTCCCTCTCTCCCTCCCTCCCTCCCTCCCTCCCTCCTTCCCTCCCTTCTCAATTCCCTGCATGAGAAGCCAATAACATTCTCTACATTTTCTCTTCCTCATTCCTTCCCTAACCTCTCCAGAATGACTCTGTTACTGTCAACTTCTGCCTTGGAGAGGGTAGAACCCCTTATTTCTTTCTGGTTTTTTGTTTTGTGTTGTTTTGGCCATTTCTAGGCTTCTTGACACTCTCCCTTTTGAAATCCTCATCTTGTTGTCCTTGTTTTTCCTCTGAGTTCCTTTGCCATTTCTTCTCACTGTCTTCACTCTTCTCTTCTTCTCCAAAGTCAGCCCCAACTGTGGCTTTTATAGATACCTACCCAGGGGCCATATCCTTTAGGACATAGCTTGGTTTCCTACCCTAGCCTAGCATAAGCACCTTTTCTCTCTTCTGTATACTCCCAGCACCCTGAACTTGCCCTTGCCTTTTAGAGATGCTGTGAGGTTTAATGAATACAAAGTACTTATAATGTGCTCACAAGAGACAAGAACTTAACAGAAGTTAGCTACGTTATTGCTATTGCTGCTATTCCAGTTATGAATTAGATCTCCATTAGAGCATGCATATCATAATATTGTTAATATATCAACACAACAATATTTTTGCTCATTTGATTATTCTTGTGTCTTATAATTTGTATATTTATTTACTTTTAAATAGAGACAGCTAAATATTCTGTTAAAGATCTCAACCTAAGAATACCACATTTGGCTCCATAAAGGTGAATTCTGACTCAGTCATCTGCCAACTGGTAGGGATGACTGAGGATGGAATGTGTTAGCACAGTGTTAAGGAAGAACAATACGGAAGATTCTCCGGTTCAGTGATGAGGAGAGAGAGAAAGTGGGCATTGGAAAGCCAAACAGTGGGTGTGGATGGGAGTAGAAAGAGGCACTTTAGAACAAACTGTGGAGAACATGAGCGTTTTTCTCAACCTCTGGGTTGAAATCCTTTGGGGGTTGGATGACCCTTTCACAGGGATTGCCAAAGATCATGGGAAAACACAAATATTTACATTATGATTCATAACAGTAGCAAAATTACATTTATGAAGTCACAATGAAAATAATTTTATGGCCAGGGGGGGTGGTCACCACAACACGCCGAACTACATTAAAAGGTAAAAGCTTTGTCTTGAGAGAGGTAGAAAGACAGACACTAATATCATTTAAGTGGGAAAGAGACGGACCCAGATTTGCATTTTAGGTACAGCTTTCAATATTTCTCTATGACTGTGAACCGAGTGCCATGCCACACGTGTATGAAAATGCCATCATAAATGCCATTGTTCCCCATGCTAATGAAAAATTAATTAAACGTTTTGTTCTCTCCAAATCTGGAAGCTGGATTAGAGAATAACAAGTCCACAGGCAGAAAAAACAGTTAAGTGGCTTTGGTGCCAATCCAGGAAACAAGACAGCAGGGAAGCTGGGGTAGAGAAAATTAAATGGATTCCAAAGATACTTAGGAGCTAAAATCAACTAAACAGGTAGTTGATTGGATGAAGACAAGAGTAGGGGTTATAACTGACATCGAAGTTTCCAGATTGAATAGTAGAATGTACTGTGTACAAAGAAGAATACGCCATCCAGTAAGACAACTGGGGGAAAGAAGGATGTTTGCTTGGGAGGATAATGAGGTCAGACTTGGAATCTGGGGTGTCTTTAGAACATATGCCTAGTATTATCAAAGGGGCACATGGGTATAGGAGTTTTGCTTTTAGGTGGGAGAACTGAGCTAGATTGCTACAAATATTCAGGAGACATCACAACCAGGTTACAAATGAAGCTCTGAGGGGGCATAAGATCACCCAAGGAAAATAGAATGAGAAGAAGAGGCTGTAAACAGAGCTCAAAGGAGCAACAAAGCCCAAGGGATAAGCCTAAAAAGCAATAGCCAAGGAAAAGCTTAAGAAAGCCTTCCTAGAGAGGGCCGAGAAGAGCTAGAGGGTGAGATTCCCTGGAAGTGGGGTCAAATGGCACCAAGAGTGACTACTACTCATAGAGAGGGAGATAGAGCCTGCTTTCTGCAGTGGTGGTGGGGTGGGAACCAACTGATGGCAGGGCTCTGGGGAGTGAATGGCAGGTGAAGAAATGGAAACAGAAAGAATGATTCTTCCTGAAATGTGGGTCCGACTGAGAAGAGAACAGGGAAGTTCTGGAGATCAACAGGAGGTTCAGGGATATTTGGGAGCAGCACAAGAATGTAATGTTTATCAATTCAGTAGAAAAGCCACGGGGGGTGGGGGGGGATAACTAATGGATCTAGATACAGAAGAAGCAGGAAGTGCTAGCATTAAAAGCTGTTCCTGATTCAACTTTAAGTAGAAAGGCTACTGCCCTTGCTGGGAGTCCCAGGGTGGGGCATGAAGGTCATACCCAGCTCAGAGTTGAGCATGCTCAATAGATTCATAAGAGCTGTGTAACTTGTAAGTAAATGAGAACGTATTCACTAGGCCAAGAAGAGAAAGCAAGTATTCAAAGCTAAATGCTCTGTGGCTTTTGCCAGGTTCACCAAATATTGATGTCAGTGCCAGGCAATGCATTGTACTGGATGCACAATGACAGAAAGGCCATGGCCAGGCTGGAGACTTTTGAACTGATAGAGGGAGGTACCGGTAGTTTTTCAAGAGGGAAATCACTGTGACAGATGTCCTTTCTGGTGTCTTTTGTAGTGAGTTCCTGAGACACAGCCTTGTTAGCCAGAAGTAGACCTTGAAGGTTCATGAGAACAGCCTGGATTCTGTTTAAGCCTTTTTGCTTTAAGTGTTAGCTTCCTGTCAGAGCATGTGAGTCGCAGAATATATTTAATGTGGGGGAACTGGGGGATTGAAACCTCCATTTTTATGCAGTCTCTTCTTAAACTTGAATTTAAAGCTGGTGAGAAAAGAAAGCCTTGGAGGATCGGCTGAGGTCTGATTGAATGCTAGTTAGCACCGCCTAGATCTAGCCCCAGGTTATTTTACCTCCGCAGTGTTCCCTTTTCCAAACACTTGGTGGGTGTGGTTCTAGCCGAGCTCAAACAAGTCTTGGTTCTTCTGACCTACAGTAACGGGAGCCCAGACTTAGTTTACTAAATTGAAGGCCTAGGAAGTTGTTTGGGGTATAGTCTGGAGGTGACATCCCTAGTGAGTTTTATGGATACCTAGACAGTTGGAGAGGTTAGATGCAGTTTCTGGAATCCAAGTTGGGCTTCAAAGTTTTGAATCTCCACATTTTTCTAATGGAGGTTATGAAAATCTTGTCCCCAAGTGAGCTTTAATTGCTAACTGCAGCTGTCTTGTGTGATGTAACTCTTTGTTCAGCTGAGAGCAGAGGATCCGATTAGCTCGTCTTTCCAATTCTTCAACTAAATGAGACTGGCTACATGCTCTATAGCCTTCTCAAGCCCTAAGGTACATCACTCCTTCCCCAACCTGTCTTCTCTCCCTTCAAACCATCAGTGGAAAGGGCTTAGACTACATAGCTTGGATAGGAGGAGATACTCAGCCTTGGGTCTGCTACATGCACTAAGGTATTTGAGTCACAGTTATGAAAACATCCTTTAGTTGAGCCTTAATTATAAAGAAGCAGGAAGGGAGTTAAATAAATACTCCAAACAGCCAAAATACCCATTGAAGTGAGAGGTCTTACTGGGTGAAATTACCTAGGAAGGTTTTTCTTGGCAGCTGGCATTTGTAGCTATGTGATAGTAACAAACAACCATGCAGGCGAGGCAGGACTACAAAATACTGTGACAGTGCTGCCAGTAAGTACTGGACTGTGGGCGGTCTGCACAGGTTGTGCTTACATGGTGAGCCAGGATGAAAGGTAACATTCAGAAGACAGGGCCAGCCAGTGGAGCAGATAGCGGCAGAAGTCAATAGATGAACCCATCTGGACTATTCTAGGAAGGCCAGGGTCTTAACCTGCCCCCAAAGAATTAGGGAAAGATTTTTCTTGGGAGCTCCAAGACCTGGATTCTAGTTTCAGCAATGCCAAGGAGTCACTGACTGTTCTTGGGCAAGCCAATCCCCACTCTCCTTCCTTTTCTCCACACACATAGCCAAGCTTTGTTAACCATCTCTAAACTGAGATATAAAGAGTGTAGCCTCCATGATCCTGTCCAGAGTCAACAAAAAACAAACAAAAAGCTCCTGGCATAAAACCAATATAAATTTCAAGATGGATGCTTCCACAAAAGGAACAGGACAAGAGTGGCTGGAAGATAGGAGCAGAGACGGCTGGGACAGGATGACAGACTGGAAAGATAGGAGTGGAGAAGGCAGGAACAGGATGACAGTGGCTGGAAAGATAGGTCCAGAGTAGAGAGATGGGAGCAAACCAGGGAAGGCAGGACCTCTGTTGAGCTGTGACAAGTTACCACACATTTAATGCTTCGGAAAAAATGAATCAGCCAGATGTCCTGGCACATGTCTCTGATTCTGCATTGGGAAGACAGAGCAATAAGATCATGAGTGCAAGGCCAGCCTGGGCTATGTGACAAGAGCCTGCCTCAAAACATGTGTTATTTTTTCTTCTGTTAACAGAGTTCTGGATGCAGAGGATCAGAGCAGGGTTCACTAGGTTTAAATAGGGATGCTGGCAGAGCTCTGTGCCTTCTGGAAACCCATGAGAAGTCACTTTCTTGTTTTTCATTAATTAGAGCTGCCTCTGTTTGTTGACATGTTCTCTCCTTCTGCCATTTTCTCAGTCCGCAGAGTGGCATCTTCTAATCTTCTTAAGCTTCTCTTGTGACCCTTTAGGATGTTTCCTTGTGACTACATAAGAGTTACCTGGTGACCCAGGAAAATCTCAGCCTCCCAAAATTAACCATTAATTTAACTGTATGTACGGTCCTTGTATCATACAAGGCATTGCAACATGGAAGGCGAGACCATTGTTCTGCCCACCACATATACATGTCATCACATGGTATCTTCCATCCTAGAGTCTGTCACCATCTACCCAGCTCCCAGACAGATCCTTGCTGGCACTGTAACACCTTGTTGTCCCCACCTCCTATTCCATGGCCAATACACTGGCCTCAAAGGTTTCATATCCAGCATATGTATCTGGTATTTTCTTTGCCAAAGACCTCCATTATGCCCTTCATCTTACCAATGTCTCTTTCAGAGCCTTCTATCAGCTTCTACCCCAGTTTCTCTTCAGATCAGTTTTAAGAAACAGACAGCACTTAAAATCAAAATCTGGATGAGAGAGAGAGAGAGAGAGAGAGAGACAGAGACAGAGACAGAGACACAGAGAGAGTCACAAAGAGAACAAACTTAATTGGAAAGCAACAGAAAAGTTAAAGAACCAAAAACATACTGAAAGTCTGGGTCATGCTGTATCCTGCTTTAAAAACTAATTATCACTATTATCAGATGAAAAACAAACTTCCAGATGTTCTATCTAGCCCTGAGTTGGACCCAAGATGATGATGCCTTCGGTGTTTCTTTCAATGCCTTGCTCTCTTACCTACTAAGTGCTTCAGTGGCCATCGATTACTCCCTCTGTAGGCCAAGTTTTCTGGTGTCTCAGAGCCTTTGCACTTTGCACTGATCTCACCTGCACATCTCTGTGTTTCTCTGTCTTTGCACCTCTTAGAAAGCATCACTTCCTCAGAAAAGTGTTTGGTAGCCCTGACTCACTCCCTATTCACAAGCCTGGACCAGACTTCTCTTTACAGTGCTCGATGGCAGCAGTTTTTCCCATCAGCTAGAGCTGCCTGTGTTTACTGATGCATGACCCCTCCATCTCCACTCTTCTGAGTGGCATCTTCTTTGGTGTTATTCCAGTTTATAATTAAATACCTGTGTGATTATTTGTTAGAATGTTTCTCTTACTATTTCTCATATTGTCTTGTCTACTTCTCATCTATGCGTCGACCACAGGCTGCCATCTAAGACAGTATGAGTACTTAGTATCTGATGGATGGATGGATGGATGGATGGATGCAAGGTGGAAGGTGCTGTGTAAAGAGGTGGCTTCAAACTGAGTGCATCGAGTCTGGTAGATTTAAATTTAAATCGTAGCTTTGCCTTTTGTTGTTTGTGTGATTTAGAATCTGGGGTAAACTATCTCTCAACTCTTTGTAGTTGCTTTGGGTTGAGGGCAAGGGTTCACCTTTCAGTTCTTATATGATAAGCCATAATGGAGTTGATGGGATAACAAAGATGCAAAGATCAGAAGGTGAGTCAAGCCCTGTCCAAGAGACGCAAGCCAGCATCAGGAACAGGAGAGGTGACAACAATCATCTCATCTTTCTACATGTTCCTCTTGCTTAGCGGCTGTGTCTCTCATGATCTTGAATATAAACAATTTCAAACTTCTTCTTCCTTAGGACTTCTTGGACCTACTTTATATGCTGAAGTTGGTGACATCATTAAAGTTCACTTTAAAAACAAAGCAGACAAACCACTGAGCATCCATCCTCAAGGAATTAAATATAGTAAATTCTCAGAAGGTAAGATGAGCTTATTATCCCTCTGACAGGAGAAGAGGTAGATCACTGTAATATCATTGCTAAATATTAAGACTGGTATTGTTAACCATAAATTTCTCTTAGAGAAAATTCTTCTCCTAAGAAAATTGTAATTATAAAAATTGAACCTGCTTTCAGTTTCAGAGGTGAAAACCAATGGTTTTAGAATCATCTAAACACTGGGATTTTGTTAGGCTCCTGTTCCTGGTAAGGTGAGTGGGAAAATTACCACATGTCGCTGAATCTCTCAATTCCATATGTTAATCTTAAAATGGAAATGACAATGGTTATTTCTAGGATGGTTTAAGGCACAAGTGAGTCAGTGTTTCTATGGTAAGTACAAGCCAGACTTATCATCAGGCAGATAAATGTGGGGCAAATGGATTCTGCTAGAACAACACGGCTGCTATGTTCCCCTTCCCTGCTCCTGTGACTTCTAAAAGGCATAAACAAACCCCATGGTAAGGCAGGGAGAGCAACCATTTTTTTAAAAGCCAGATACTAAATAAATTAATACATTCAGCTTTGCAGGCAATAATAAGATTCATGCTGTCCAGGAAATAGGAGGTTTCCGTTGAGGAGTTACCTTCATTCCATTTGCTCGTGAGCCTATTTGTGGAGCATTTTCTTGACTGTTAATAGACATGGGAGGTTCTAGCTCACTGTGTATGGTACTATCCCTGGACAGTCAGCTGAGCAAACCAGGGCAACAGATTCATGAGCAGAGTTCTGAGTGATCTCTGCTCTGGCTTCTGCCTTGAGTTCCTGCCTTGGCTTCCCTCCATAATGGACAGTCGCTTGTAATCTATGCAAACTTCCCTCTCCAAGATGCTTTTGGTCGGTGTTTTATCACAGCAACAGAGAAGGAAATCTGGACACTTGGCAAGCTCCTAGATGAGACAGGGTGCATGGGGGTCTCTTCTACGTTCCTCAGATTCTTACAGTGATGAGCCGACTTATTGGGTTTCTAAACTAGAGTTCAGCAGCACAGGGCAGGATAGGAGATCAACATGGCCAGATGGTCCGTTTCCACCACTTCCACTTCCAGCGTGGGAGGAGGTAAGGGCTGTGGACTCTGCCCCTCAGCTCAGCTGTTTGCAGAGGGAATGGACTTTGCAACATTGTTTATCCCCCAGCAATGTTTACCTGACCCTCCAATACTTAGTCAGCAAGCATTGGTGAGACAAAATTATCCAAAGTGCATCCACACATCTTCCAGAACATATATCATAGCATTGCATATGCGTGCCTATAGTCCTATAAGTTCAAAATAAAAATGGTAAATACAGATAGGTGGGAAAAACAAACAAAAAACAACCACCTTCCCTAGGAAACAAGATGGAATCTTAGTACACAGTTTCCTTCATGTAGAGAGAAGTCTTGTATCATGCCCCTCTGGGTTAAAATACAGTATCTCCCTGTCTGTGCCCATCACTCACTGTCGCCTATTGTCTACCTCTATAGTTAGACCTATTTTTGTGAGGTTAAACTAACTACATGGTGAGCCAACCCTGTGAGAGTCCAAATTCTTTCTTCCAGGAGTAAATGTTCACTGGGCAGACATTGGGGGGCAGAGATAAGAGGCATAGGTTTGAGAACCCATGGTTGCAAGTAGGTTGAAAACGGGCCCCCCTGTTTGACAGAACACATAAACTGGCTTATGGAAATACAATTCCTTCCTAATGGTATTGAAATTTTAAGCTTCGTATCAAGTCTGGGAAGACAGCTCAGCAGGTATAAGTGCTTACTCGGCAAGCATGAAGATATGAGTTCAAATGTCCAGAACTCTCATAAAAAACACCCATAACATTCAGTGCTCACGGACAGGGGATGGAGACAGAAGACCTGTGAGGTTTGCTGGTCACCAGCTGAGCTTCACGTTCACTTAGAATCTTTGTCTCAAGGGACTAAGGGCAAGAGTGATCAAGTCATCAGGTCTCCTCTGGCTTCCACCTATGCATGGGCAAGTGTACCTGCTCATGTGTGTATTCAACACACACACACACTTCATACACACACATTCACACACCTCACTCACACATATACGCCACTTACAAAAGAACAATTTTCTATCACTAAAATAATTTTAATCAAAATAAAATTAATTTAATTTTCAAAAAGTCTGTAAGTAGTGTGCATTGCACTAAGGTTAAGATCATTAAGATTTTTGTGGTCCAAAGCCTTTCAAATTTTGAGTGATTATTTTGAGAAAGTCTGTTTCATGATAAGTCTTAATACTGTTATTGTTCTTTCTTCTCTCTGTCTCTCTCCCTCTCCTTCCCTCTATGTCTCTGTCTCTGTCTTCGTCTCTCCATCTCTCTGTCTCTGTCTCTCTGTCTCTGTCTCTCTCTGTGTCTGTGTGTCTGTGTGTGTGCGTGTGTGTGTGTCTGTGTGTGTGTCTGTGTGTGTGTCTGTGTGCGTGTGTCTGTGTGTGTGTGTGTATCAGTGTGTGTCTGTGTGCGTGTGCGTATGTGTGCATGTGTGTGTGTCGGTGTGCATGTATGCACTGAGAATCAGACTCAGCATCTCAGAAGCGCTAGGCAAGCTCTGTCCCCTGACCTCCACTCCCACACTCTTTGTATTATTCTTTCATTTGATTTATTTTCCTGTATTTATCTGTGGAGTTGCTTTGTACTGTACTACAAGATTATTTTTAGAATTATATAAGATGCATTAAATTATATTTAATGTTAAAATTCCATTACATTTAGCCACCTGCTATTAAACTAGAGTTCTAATTTTTAAAAACCCAATAGAAATTGTATTTTGCATCTTTCTGCATATGAAAAGTTAGTTCTCTAGAATTTTCCATAACATTCAAACTCTTAACACAGATTATTTATTTTTTACCAAGTATTAAACAAATGTAATGATTAATATAAAAACTCTCATTAAGCACAAAAGCTACATTTTCCATTTTCTAAAAAAACAAACCCTCATTTGTCTATGCAGTGGAATCAAATTCATTATACAAAGCCAGCGTTAATTTGACCATTGCTTAATCTATAGTTTCTAAGTGAATGCTCTGGTTCTCTGCATGCACAGAGGCATTCACTGTGTTTAATAAACAGGAAGAAAGAGTTCACACGAAAAAAATAACAAAGGAAGACATAATGAGTGAGCAGCCTAAAGGGTAACAGAACTTTCCAGAACTTCACTTTTCCCTGAAGTTTGCATGCCCCATTGAACATTTAAAAACATACTGGGGGCCTCTTTGAAAATAATTCATACATCATGACAGGTTATAAAGTTGACTGCACTGCGCAGGAACTGAACAGAACTGAGCAAATATAAAATGAAGGAGACCTCTCATATAAGACATTTACTCTGCCACAGGATGGAAGAGGACCTGTGTGTTCTATCACAACCTGTCCAGTCCATTTCTCTTCTTTTCAATTTAGAATTTTAATTTTATTTGGATTACAAACTCAAAATAAGATTTATCAAAAAAAAAAAAAAACGCAATTCAGGAATGCTTCCTCTAAATAGCTGTTTCTATTTTGTTTCATACTGAGTAGGTTACAAAATGAGAAATATAATACTTTTTATTCTAGAGGTAAAATAATGTGCAATGAATAAAAGCATTGATAAAATCATCGTCTACTACTTTTAGTGGTAATCCCATGAATACTCACAGGATACATTCCACAGACAAATCCATATTGTTCACTATTTATTTCCTGGTGCCCATGATTCACCTTCTAAACAATTAAAATTACCATTCAAGTATACCAGATGCTATTGTACATTAAAATGATAAATGAAATTTTTCTTTTGGACATCCATTTGTGTTGCCATAGCAACCTTTTCAGTACCTGTATGCTTGTCACAGAATCCTGTTTTGTACTGGCTTTAAAACCCACTGGGGGTTAAGTTTGAGTGTAGGCCACTAACCTTTCACAAATAAATTTGATGACACTAGAAAAATCAGTCAAACACCTAGAAGGCAATTCTTCCATAGGTTCTTCTTCAGGACAGGCAGCATAGCATGTTCTGATTATCACTTCCTCATTGAATAGCCTTGGGAAAAAATAGAGGTCAAAGCTATCACAGCTACAGCACCATCGTGTGCTTTCCCTGGTCTCCTTTACATCTGCACCTGGCACAGGGTCCAGGATGCTCGGGGTGGTGGTGAGAGTCATGGCAATCAATGTTGAACTAAACTGAAGGACGGGTGACTTATGAGAAACAAGGACACTGTATTAACCTCCTTTTGCTCAGATATGCATTATGTCAGTGAGTATAAGCAGTTATATTATCTTAGTACCAATTCTCCTCACCTTAAAATATATTACTGATATACCTTAAAATAGATACATTACTGATATAGATTCCATGTTTGTGTTTTGTAAATTTCATATGTTGGAAATCTGATCCTTGATGAGACCACATCAGGGCTGGGGCCTCTGGGAGGGACTCAAGTCATGGAGTCACAACCTTCATGGCAGGTTTTGTACCCTCAGCCTCTGTGTGCCTCCTGAGAACAAGATGAAACGAGATCCCTCTGTACCAAGGAGGGCCTCATGAGAGTACTGTCATGTTGAAACCCATGTCTAGCCTTAAGATACATGAAGAATGGCTTGCTTAGGTGCCACCCAGGCTAGGGGACTCTGTTACAGAAACCTGGGACCAACTCAATCTAGTCTTTCTCAGATGTGTTAGAACACAAGAGCACTAAGATATTTTTTATCTAAATACAGGGTCAGATCTGTAATGCCCACACTCAAGAAGCTGAGATACAAGAATTGTGATTGACAGAACAGCTTGGGATATGGAGCAAGACCCTGGAAACCCTGTGTCAGGAAAACAAACATTAGACTTTCTCTCTCTGTCTGTCTCTGTCTCTGTCTCTGTCTGTCTCTGTCTCTATGTCTCTGTCTCTCTCTGTCTGTCTTTGTCTGTCTCTGTCTCTCTATCTCTCTCTCTCTCTCTGTCTCTCTCTCTCTCTCTCTCTCTCTCTCTCTCTGTCTGATAGTTCTCATAACCCATAAAAAAAAATGTATCTCCAGAGAAGAAATTATTTTATCTTAATTTGAGGTAAAGGGCTTTAAAGGAATATTAAGAGCCCTTTCCAAGTTCACAGGAGTACAACCTAAAAGTTTTGATTCTGATGTCAAGGATAATATGCCTTGTCCCTCAACCTAGCAGGAAAAGGTATCATGATTCATACAATCTAATGAATATTTAATCCTAAATTGTGATAGGAATTGGCTCAATGTGTAAAATGCTTACTATGCAAGTGTGGGGACAGGAGGCCTCAGGGGATGTGGCTGTCGCAGACCTCCCATAATCCCAGGGCTTGGGAGGTTTAGGAGCTAGAGACGGGCTCCTTGGAACTAGTTGACTAATTAGACTACCGAATCAGCAATCTCTGGTTTCAAGTAAGAGACTCTGCCTCAATATATAAGGTGGAGACCATTGAGGAAGATACCTCATGTCACCATCAGCCTCTACATGCACATGAACACACATGCAATCATACGCATGCACCTACATATCACATATACATATATGAAAACAAATAATTTTAAAAAGATCATCATCACCATGTAGCATAAAAGTCAGAGGAGTGAGCTGTATTTAATCAGACATCTAAAAGATAAGCAGACATCTTATCAGACAACCTCTTACCCCACAAAGTAAGCCAATTTCTGCTTTCGGATGCAACAGCTAGAACAGTGGAAGCTTCAGCTCAGGAAACACCATGTCTTAACCCATGAGGCTGTGGAGGAAGAGTCACTAAGTCAAGGCCAGCATGCATGCCTCATATAGGGAAGATCAAGGAACCACATGCCTACCAGTTGTTACACAAAGCCAGAACTGGGAGGGTGACCCACCGTATCAGTCCTGTTTGTGTTTGCTGCAGAGCTTTCAGAGATAAAGCTCCCAGTTTGTCCTCTGAGGCTCTTCCTCAGAGACTTCTCTATTGAGAGTTCACGTTAAAACTCATAGGAAGTTACTTAAGCTTTTCTCTTTTCTTGGCCCCTGATCATCGTTAACATTCAAATCCTGTTTATCACTGGAGTGGGAGTTTATTTGATAGTAAATATTAGTTATTAGCATTAAACCTTTTATGGTGCAATAGATATAATACACTCAATTGTTGATCTTCACACTAGAACAAGAGTCATAGTCTCAGGTATCTATGATAGCGAGGAGAGTAGTTAGACAAAAAATTATTGTAATGGACGCTAGTGAGCAGAAACTAAACAAACGAACTACCCACAGCCAAGATGCCAGATCAGCCAGATTTTATGCCAGAATTTAGCTATGCCACCAGATTGCTGAGATTTGCGTTTTGATTGTTTTTAAATAGCAATCAATGATGTAGGGTCCTAAATAATGCATTTATATTTTCATACGGTGACATTTTGGTGACATTTGATTTGCTCTCATATAATAACATCCTAACAGATTTTAGCTGTGAGTTGGTCACCTTACAGCAAATATAGAGTGAGCGTATATTCCAGGCTTCCCATGTGCTGTGGAAGGTACCAGAAATGCTGGGCATACATGGCCCTTCCCTTAAGGAGTCCACACTCCAGCAATCAAAATGTGCAGAATAATAGTAATTGTAACCCAGTAGAAAAGAATATACCACAAATATTTAATTATATATAAGAAAGCAGACTGAGCAAGCCATGAAGGGCAAGCCAGTAAATAGCGCCCCTCCATGTTTTCTTTGTAAAACCCTGCCTTGAGGCTCCTGCCTTGTTTGAGATCCTACTCTGGTTTCCTCAGAAAGTTGCTTATGGTGTTTTTATCACAGCAACATGATGCCTACCAAACACAAAGAGATAAATAATGTATCATTTATATGACATTATATAAAAACAAAGTTTTAGTGAAAGAAAGCAGATTAAACAATTTCTTAGGCCTGGGTAGGAGAGGGCATTGCTTACAGGTAACATAAGGATACTTTGAGCAAAGGAGCCATTCTCCACGTTCACTATGACTAGCTATGATGACTATACACATTGGTTAAACTCACCAAGTATTATATTTAAATTTGATGAACTTTATCATATATCAATCAAATGCAATGAAAAGTGGGAGGCAGTGAAGTACAGGGATAGAGAGAGAGAGAAAGAAAGAAAGAAAGAAGAAAGCTAGAAAAACCAAGCATTTCTCTTTTCAAAAATGCAATCACTTTAGGGAAAAATAGTTCCCACTGGCCCTTTGCCCATAATAAAAAAAACTTCAGGATTGTTTCCCTATACTCTTATAGCCTCATCTTCTGCCAAACAACATTAACTTCATCCCAAAGAGGTACCTTGGTATCAACTGATGATAGATAAAACTTCACTTCTTGAATGAAGAACACTCTGGCCAAGAGGAAGCCAGTCCCTCTTGATTGCCTAGGACCCTGACCTCTCCCTTTCCTGCTCTGCTTGCTCCATCTCTACTATCTCTCAACCCTCCAAACTCCTTTTAGTCTAGGTTCTTCTTCAAAAACGGAAGATTTATTTCTACATCGCCCCTGTGCTGCTGGAGGGAACTCCCAGTTTGCATAGGTTGTTAACGGGACTTTACACAATGAAGTGAGGCATCTTCGCCCTGGGACAGACTGGCTTCATATGCCCAAGGAGTAGACTGCCTGAAGGAGCTCGATGCTGAGACTGTGGGTGTGGGGAAGTGACAGTAAGCTCCAGTGGCAAGGTGCAACTAAGAGACAAAATTCCCAAACCAAACCAAACCAACCAAACAAACAAACAAAATCAACAGGGCTGAGGATGATTGCCATGGGAAAGAAGACATTATATTTTTCAGAGCCAAACAAAACAACATATAAACAGCACACACATCCCATGCTAACAGTAAGCTAGCATGACTTGTGAAGAACTCTGAAGAAAACATATTGATTCTTGTATTATGAGGTGGTTTATTGATGAAATATAATTTGAGTCTCTGATTACATATAAGCAGTTTTTCTGATACCCTGAAAACTAACTTGGTCAGCCTTGACTAATCTTTGCTAGTAACAATCATTCCTCAGGGCTATGGAGTGTAAACATGGGGATAGAGGTTGGTGTATGTGACGTGTGTGACCCCTCTGAGTAGAAAAGGTGCCATGAAAGGCAGGTGATCTGCAGAGAGCTAGCTCATCTTGCTTTCCCCACACTGGAGAGTGGTGGGAAACTCTGGATGTCTTTGTGGCTGTCACCTCTCCAGGGGCTTCTTACCTGGACCACACATTCCCTGCTGAGAGGATGGATGATGCGGTGGATCCTGGAAAAGAGTACACCTATGAATGGGTCATCAGTGAGGACAGCGGGCCCACACCTGATGACCCACCATGCCTCACCCACATCTACTACTCCTATGAAAACCTGACCCAGGATTTCAACTCAGGCCTCATTGGGCCTCTGCTTATCTGTAAGAAAGGTAAAAACAATCCCAGCAGATCCAACCACAGCAAAGATGCTGGGCTGGCTGGGAGATTATACTGGGCTGAAGCTTGGGAGAACCTTCTTGGTGCCTTCCTGTAAGTGAGGCAGGAGAAGGGAGTGGAGATCAGATCATGGCTAAGAGAAAGCGGCACTTGGTACTGGCTTTTCCCATTTCTTCTAAAACCTTCCTTCATCTTAGTCATGGCAACTTCCTTCAAGTTTATTCTGACATCATGCCTGCATACTTGTGTGACCGGCAATGTTTACCTCAAAGCCAAGTCTATTTATTTTGGAGCGTACAACACCCTAATCATCGGGAGAGTTTCTAGAAGTGACATTGGCTGGTACAACCAACATAGCTGAAGTTCGTGTGGGTGATTTGGTTTATAAGCATGTGTAACTCCAGCTTTCTTTTTTGCTGTTATTTGGTTGAAGGTGGGTTGGTTGGTTGGATGGTTGGTTGGTGAGTTGGTTGGTCTTTTAAAGTTTTTTGGTAGAAAAGGCCTTGACCTCATAGTGATATCTCTCCCCTAGCTTCCCTAGTGGTGGATCACAGGTGTGAGTCATCATCCCCACCTCAGCTTGATTTCTTAAGAAACAGTTGAACAATTTAGGTGTAGGCCACAGATTTTGCAAGCATTGACTTTTGCCCACCTATGCAGATCTGTATCTGTGAGACTTGGGATTTGAGGTCTTTACAGAGTGGATGGACTATAGTCTAATGCTTTAGACAATTTTACTTCAGTTTCAGTGTACTTTTAACATGAATGAAATAAACTAGTGATCCAAAGAAGGATGTTTGAGCTCAGAAAAACATGTAAAATTTATGCTAGTAGGCCCACACTTTAACAGAGCAGCCCTTTCCCAGAACTTTCTCAGGACAGACCGATTTAAACACAATTACCTGGCACATACTGTAGACAGATTATATCTGAGAAGGCATGAAAGCAAGGCATTGGCCAGATGGTGTCCTAGAGCTATGTTCTGACATCCAACAATGTAAGTGTTTGTCACAGGAAGCATGATGTCCAAGAACAATCCAGGGAACAAAAATGCACCTGTGGTAAAAGGTCCTCTTGCCTTTTTCCCCTGGAGACTCTCTCACAGTTCCCAGGGGCATTGTTCACCATGGGTCATCCTCTCGACTGTGACCCAACAGTCAGGAATTCCATTAGCTGTGCTTTTTAGAAATACACTTGACTTTCTCCTTTTTTCCTTCTCTTACTCTAAGAGACTTCAACCCATCTTTCATTAAAACAACCAAAGAATCACAAAAAACTGTGCCATGGAGATAATGTCATTTATACCTATATGCAGATCATATACCCAGCTCTCTTATTCATCATGCAAATGTATATTTAAATTTCTGATGTACAAAAGATACACTGATTACACTGGAAAAAACTGTTCATCTTATAAAAGGCATTTTCATTTTATCATTATTTTTACTCATATAAATATGGATTCATCTTGATATAAACATTTCTCTAGTCTCATGTCCCAGCTAATTAGAAAGTTTCACTCAACATAGAGTATGTGTTCTGGTCTAGAAAACTGGAGGGGTTTTTCATTGTTGTTGATGTTAGATTTTGACTTTTTGAGGTAAACTTTTAATAGTCCAGAATGGATTTGAACTCCCTATGTAGCTCAGCTGTCCTAGAACTCATGATCCTCCTGTCTCAGCTTCCTGGGTACTGAGATTATAGGAATACATCATAAGATCTGGCTAGGAATGTATGATTCAAATTTATATGAACATTACTTGTTTCTAGTCTCAAGTTCAGATGTATGGGAACACGGAAAGTACTCGTCAATCCGGAACATGACAGAAGCCTGTCTTTTCTTTCTCAGGCACCCTGACTGAGGATGGGACTCAGAAGATGTTTGACAAGCAACGTGTGCTTCTGTTTGCTGTGTTTGACGAAAGCAAGAGCTGGAGTCAGTCCCCATCCCTAATGTACACAATCAATGGCTTTGTGAATAGGACGATGCCAGGTAATGCAGGGGTCGGGCACCATTCAGCAATGGCAGTGCCCCGCTTGGTCCCATCTTTCTTCAAGGCAGAAGCTACCATGTTCACTGGTTTCCAGTGCCTAGTGGTGAAGTATCACAATCTTGTGCAATGATTCAGTGATTTTCATGATTCTTATCATCATTTCTGTCTTACTCAAGTAGTACAACAGATAAATCAGAAGGTAACAAGGAACCTTATTTGATATAGCCTTGTTAAGTGTAGTGTTCTGAGCATATCAATGTCTACTCAAGTACAGAGTTGCTCTCTAACAGGAGTATGCTCTACTGTACAAATGTATTATTAGCTGTTCAAAAGTCTATTGATGAATAATGTCCAGTGGCATGTGGAAGATTTTCTCATAGAATTTTGTAAGAAAATAAAATCATACCAGCTGTTAAATGTGTGAGTGTGGGCAGGGGGGAATGACTTCCACTGTACTAGTCAATTTTACGTTGCTAACAAAATACTGAATGTTGGCTACTATATAAAGAAAAATGTTTTGAAAGAATTCAGTGTTAGAAGCAGAAAGATCTAGACTGGCAGCTCATCAGCTCATCCTTTGATAAGGGACCACTTATCTGTGTCATAGGGCAAAGAAACAAACAAAGAAAAGGCTACATGTGGAAGAGGCTAAGAACAGGAATGAGGCTTGCTTTATAGTAACTTTATAATAGCTCGCTCTTGTGAGAATGAACCAAGGCCCCAAGAGAACAAACTATATTAATCCCCTCCAGGAACAATACCTCCAGGGGCCTGACCACCTTCCACTAGGCTCTATGTTTCTAGGTTATACCACCTGACGTTCATCACACAGAGCCAAGCTTTTGGTATATGCACCTTTGAGTATATGTACTGTAACCATAGCAACCACCCACACCACTTCTTCTGTCTTTCTACTAGAACTAACTTAGAATGAAAAATCGATTGCTAAAGGAAAGCCTAGATTTACTCTTTCTTTGTTCTCATGGTGATTGGGAAACTGTTTATTTCTCTGTGGGAGAGTCTAATCATGATTTCTATTCCAGATTAACATTTCAAATTTCAAATTTACAATCACCAGATACAAGATGATGAGCTAAGAACTGGTTCCTTAATATGTATGTATATATGTATGTGTGTGGATAGATAAATACAGATAGATACAGATATATCCCATAATATGTATAGATATATCCCATAATTAACATATATAGTATTTATGTTCAGTTTAGGAAAAAATTAAAATATTTCTCTATTAAAAAATTCAAGGGGCTGGTGAGATGGTGCATAAGGTAAGGGTGCTTTTCTCCAGGTCTGATGATCTGAGTTGGATCTCTAAGATCCTCATGGAAGAAAGAGAGAACCAACTTTCACAGGTTGTCCTCTGACTCACATACATGAATCATGGCATTTATGCCCAGGCCCATACACAAAATAAATAAATAATTGTAAACCAAAGTAAAAAATCTAAACTTCATCATGTATCAATATCGCCAATGGCTTCTCTTACAGAAAAAGCAACATTGTCAAGAGTCTGGGTCTGATATTTTCAATTTTTATTTTACTTCATTGGTGCCATCGTCTGCCTGGCTCATGCAGCTCTGAGTATGGATTCTGAGCTCCAAAACTTCGCTCCAGCAAACTTGAGACTGCACTAACTCCCCTCTACCTGGGAAGATCTGAATTCATATCTCAGTCCTTTCCCTGCCTCGGTGTGGTCTTTACCATCCAGGAGTATCAATATGCTGTTCCCAGAAATGGGATCAATGATCCCACTGTCTGTGTCCTGACAGGGAGAATTATCCATGTAAATAGATAAAAGCTGAAATAGTGGACTGCATTGCAAAAAAATAGAAACTTGATTGGGACCAAGAGATTATAAATGTGTACTTGGGGGAATAAAGGACCGCTTCAAATAAGTGCAAAAGAGCAAGAGAAGGGGGGAATCCTTAGTAGACACAATACTTGTTCCTGTGAAGCCCCCAGTCTTCTAGAGTAACATACTCTGAATAGACATGACAATACTACCGTAGATATGCTCATTGCTGGACTCAGTGTGGGCTGTTTCTGAATGGGATAAACACACCCACAAGAACACATACCTTCTAGTTACCTCCCAGCTTCCTGTTCTTAAGGGCTTTCACAAAGGACAAGTGCTTCTACGGATAAGAAACTAAATCCCAGACCATCCTCTTATATCCAGTGATGAAAGATCTGGGTAGGATCCAAGACCGGACTCTCTCCCAGAGCAAATAAACATTCTCTCAATCACCGTGGCAACAAAGAAAGCAAAACTGGGCTTTCTCCTTGGTTTTCTTCCTCGGTTGTTAGCAATCTGTCCACAAAAGGCTCTCAGTGTCCACTTAGAATGAGGACACCAGTAACAACCAGTAATCCGTTGTTACTGACATAATTTTTAAAAGGGTAAAGGCACAATAGAAAATTCTTCAGCACATCTTCACACTTTCCTCTACTTTGACAGATCTTGATCTCTATTTGCAGAAGAGAATTAGCTCCTGACATTCAGGCCTGTTTGGAGGTACTGGGGACTTCTTCCAAGTGATGCCAGATGGCTGTGAACAGTCACTTCCTTTTGCCCAGGACTATCAGTTCATACACTGGAAGCCCTGTGTCCTGAGAGACCTCTCAGTCCTTGACAAACCAGGATGGTTCATCACATACTTAGCTGTCCCCAAGCCTTTGTCCCTTAGCTGTCCCTGCAGCTCTGAAGGAATGGCCCCCATTCTAAACTCTACTTTGTGCTGCTACTTGGTACATGAGTGGTGACTCCTTGTTTCCCATCTCTCTGTGTTTGGATGTTGTCTCTCCCTCTCAGATATAACAGTCTGTGCCCATGATCATGTCAGCTGGCATCTGATTGGGATGAGCTCGGGGCCAGAATTGTTTTCTATTCATTTCAATGGACAAGTCCTAGAGCAGAACCAGCATAAAGTGTCCACCGTCACTCTGGTCAGTGCGACATCTACAACTGCAAACATGACTATGAGCCCAGAAGGAAAATGGATTGTTTCTTCTCTCATCCCAAAGCATTATCAAGGCAAGAAACCTTTCTTGTTGTGGTTAAAATTAATTGGGGGTTTCTACCCCACCTTCTATCATTAGGTTCCCAGGTAAAAGACATAAAACCTTTATATTTATATTAAGTCTTAATAGCACTAGAGCTGAGCTAATACCATCCCTCTAAGCTACTTTGTCTATTTCCACATCGATAATGCAGAAATATGACTTGCCACATTCTGCCTGGGCTGCTCTTGATGCTTTTACTCCAACTGGCCGGACCTCATGGTCATGTTCTCATAGTTCATCTATTCCACGATGTCTTCTCCTCCCTCTTCACCTCCCTGCTCTCCTCCTCAGGCTCTTTGCCTCAGACCCCAAGCCTGGCAACCAAAGTCCTGCCTACCTCTCTTCTGCCCAGCTACAGGCTGTAGGCATCTTTATTCAACCAATAGTTTTAAATTAAGATGCAAGATTACATAGCATCCCTTGGTGAGGATCTCCTCGTCCCTTGGGCAACCAGAGCTGGCATTTAGCATTACAACACATAGCAACAGACCAAACCTCAACACTTCCCAACAGTGTGTGTGGAATGAGCATCATTTCTTCCCAGGTTACTTACTTATTTCTTCTCTTTTAACCTTTTAGTCAACCCCACCTAGACATGTGCATCCTGGTTCCTAAGACACCATTAGACACTTTGCTCTTAGATGTAAAACCCACAAATTGGGGGTGAAGGAGTTTCAGACATTGTCAAAGACCTTTTAAGATAAAGCAAAAGCTTAAGAGGTCTCCACTTCCATAAAGAAGGAAGAAAACTAATATCTCTGTGAATGTGTTCTTGGATGTCTTTCATATGTAGCCAAAGGAAAGGACCTGGAAACTAGACAATTGAAAGTAAATATTCACAATTTTATAGAGGTACAGAGCTACCAAGACTGACCAGGCCAAACATGATAATATGGCCCCGTGCAATGAAATGGGCACAAGATCCTGCACAGAAAAGAACTCAATCAATGTGTGTTGAATGGATACGTTGTCTGTTTTATTGAGATAGGGTCTTCTGCTGTAGGCAGAAGCTGTCCAAATATTCACCATAAGATCTTAGCTGGCTTTGAAATCATGATAACTCTCATGTCTCAGCCTTCCCAATGTGGGGATTATAGGCATGAGCCACCACACCAGCTAGAAATGGACTTCAGAGAGCATCAGTGAATTCGGGGGAGAGGGGAGGAAGTACCCAGCAGTAGCAGTAGTCATGTGGTACCATGTAAGTGAAACATCTAAGAGTCATATCACACATTTTTGCTTTTAGACTATTGAGAGGAATACTCATGCTGCTAGAGATGAAAATCCAAGCAAATCTGTTCCCATAGGAAACCATTTATCCAGCCAGGTGTGTGGGCCCTCGAGGAATAAACACTGTATGGGAACATGCTGTTTTCATACTGAGCAACCAAAACTACGATGAAGTGATGACCTGGTAAAGCTATCGCTCTCTTGTAGTTACTAATAGAAGTAAAACTAAATCGAGGACAATTGCTACTACACATTATTAAATAATCACACTAAGTATACACTTTGATAGTCTTCATTTAACAAAGGGATGAATAACAAGAAAAGACAAAATTAAAGGGATTTCTTGTTTTATATGTATTTTTTTGGAGAGAGAGACAGAGACAGAGAGGAGAGAAGAGCTGTACTAGTGACCAAGCCAAGGCCAGCTACACACTCAGCCCACTTCACCAGCCCTAGGCCCAGGGTTTTAAGCTTATTCCTGCTGCAGACAAAACCCAGAGAGTCTCGTCAACCTTTTCCTCTGACCCTCTCCTCTCCTCCTGCTTTCTACTCTTGCTTCCTTCTGTGACCCATGAAAAGAGTCCAGACTTGAATAGCTGAAGACAGTCTGGGCATTGCTCTTTGCTGTTATCATTTGCCTCCAGTGAATCGATTTTCTTAATACACATTTTGATGAATAATTGTTTCTCTCAAATTCTACTCCTGTCTTTATATTCTAATCCAGCTGGGATGCAGGCTTACATTGACATTAAAAACTGCCCAAAGAAAACCAGGAACCCCAAGACACTCACTCGAGAGCAGAGAAGGCACATGAAGAGGTGGGAGTACTTCATCGCTGCAGAGGAGGTCATCTGGAACTATGCACCTGTGATACCCGCAAATATGGACAAGTGAGTCGGGGCTCAGACCACCGAGCAAAGCTCAAAGGCACGGCAGACAGGGTCCTTAGTGTGTGGGTCTGAATTATGATGTCATGCGTGACCAGCTCTCAAGGGGCATGTGCATTGGTTTACACCTAGGCATTCTCATCCTTGGAGACGTTTAATTACCCCTAAGTCCCCATGGGAATGTGGCCTAATGATAGTAACAGGAACAATGGCAGCTAGAACTTGTTGGATGCTTGCTACTGCTAACTCTTGTAGTAGGTGTTTGCTATGGGTTTCACATCAGTTCTACAAACTTGGTGTTATTCTTGTGTTCTCATCTGCGGGAAGGTGCCAGATAACTAAAGAAAATTGGAAACTCTAGTGGCTATTCATATGACATCGATAGTAAGAAAAATGAGAGTGACCTTATACTGGAATGCTACTCTGTACCTACCAGACTGGCAGGTTCATATCCCACCATCTGCTGTTGAGGCTGCAGAGAATGAAAGCTGTCACACATTCTGGTGGCCCAATGTGCTTTTACTGACTGGTTTTGTGTCAACTTGACACAAGCTGGAGTTATCACAGAGAAAGGAGCTTCAGCTGAGAAAATGCCTCCATGAGATCCAGGTGTAAGGCATTTTCTCAATTAGTGATCAAGGGAGGAGGGCCCCTTGTGAGTGGTACCATCTATGAACTGGTAGTCTTGAGCTCTATAAGAAAGCAGGCTGAGCAAGCCAGGAGAAGCAAACAAGCCAGTAAGGAACATCCCTCCATGGCCTCTGTATCAGCTCCTGCTTCCTGACCTGCCTGAGTTTTGTCTTGACTTCCTCTGGTGATGAACAGCAGCATGGAAGTGTAAGCTCAATAAACCCTTTCCTCCCCAACTTGCATCTTGGTCATGATGTTTGTGAAGGACTAAGACAGCTGTTAAAGCCAGTCTGTGGGATAACTTGACAAAATGTGCTAGAATGATAAACACATATACCCCAGGTGCTGTGCTCTTGGAATTTAATGGTATAAAAGGATTCTTGCTCACAGGTTAGAAGGCTGTATGAAAAGGGTGCTCACTGCTGTGATGTTACTAGTGATAAAAGATTAGAATTAACTCCGAAGGTCCTTCAATTGGAAAACAGTACCAAGTTATAGCATATTCATGCAATGGAATACTATGAATCCAATAAAATAAAATATAAATAAATAAATGAATTAGAAAGAAAGGAAGGAAGGTAGGTAGGTACAGGCATTCTCTGTCCATGTAGCCGCTTCTCATCAGTTATGTATGGCTTATCCAGTGGCAGAAGAGATGACTCTTGATTGCTACATGGAGGACATCAGGATGCAAACTACACTAAGAATGTTCCCAGAAGTAGCATTTTAGCTAACCCCAAAGCAACATCTGCACACACACGGGTTTCCCCATTATACATCACACTGGTCTCACCACTTGAAGTAGTCTAACTTTTGTTTGATTATTTCATTTTGTTTTAAGAAAATACAGGTCTCTGCACTTGGATAATTTCTCAAACCAAATTGGAAAA
>JADRCH010000010.1:6256170-6308097 GCA_019843965.1 Rhynchomys soricoides | reverse complement strand
AAGGTAAGTAACAGAAATATGGAAGCAGAGAAGAATTCAACAGGGAAAGACAGATCAAGGGACTGGTGGTTTTAATATTTAAGTGTGTTCATATAATTGTACAGACAAACATAGCTCTCAGTTTTATTTAGTATTTCATTCATTTATATCCTACTTGATACTACAAAAGATCTGGGATAGATAATCAAAGTAGAAAAATAAAGGGAATAAAACAGAGTCCGTATCAATGGAGGGGTGAATACCACAAGAGAACAAAGCCAAGCGGCCACAAATAAGCAATAATGAAACACACGCACACATCCCCAAGGTTGTCTGCAATGTCTGTCCTAACTCTTATAGCTAAGTAAGTATGACTGAGCAAGATGTACACGCCCGTGAATGCAGCACAGCTCACCTGGGGTAGAAAGACAGGAGAACTTTCTTGTCCTGAGTTTTCAAATCAGTGTCCTTGACAAAAAGCCCCACAACTGTCACAATACAGAAGACTTAAGGGGCTTTGAAAACTGTCATTGCTTGTTACCAGTGTGTACATCTGAGTCAGCACAGTGGAGAAGAGATAATTCTTCACTACCGTTGAAGTGTGTGGCTCTAATGACTGGTCTCTGCATTTATACTCACACCAGACCCTACAGCTGGCAAGATGGCACAGTGCAGTAAAAAATTTGATGCCAAACCTAAATACCTGAGTTCATTACCCAGGGCCTATGGGGGAAGAGGAAGAGAGAATCAACTCCCACAGGTTGTCTTATGTGTGTGTGTGTGCGCGCGCGCACACACACACACACAGTGTAACAACAATTTCTTTAAAACCTGAAGTTTTCTTCAAATAATTATCTTGAACAGTATACCATATCACAGGACTAGGTAGGGATCCAGACAATTGAAGGTTACACTGACTGGCAAGACCCTAGGATGTAGGGTTTTGATGACTGAGGATGATTCAAAGGCTTTGGCAGCAAACCAAGAAGATAAGGTTAAGATTGTCTATTGAAGATTAGCAGGCTAATTAGGACTAGACCATTTTGTTCATTTGAAAATAGACAAAGCCATCCTTCCCTCTATCTGTCCCTTGTTTTTGGCTCCACTGAGGTGCATTAGATTTAAGTGTAAGCAGATTCTATCTGGAACTCAGGGTCTGGCTACTGGGGCCATTCAGGAAGTTAACTTTACTATCAGTGATCTCAGGGTGCCTGGCAAGCAGAACAGAATCATGGTCTAGAGGAGAAAAAAGGCATAGAAGAGACATGTGTAGATGCAGTGCAATCTAAAAGAAGACGGGAAGGGTGTGGGGACCAGTTGGGAGAGGGTGAGGTGCTATGAGGGTGTCATTCCTGTCAGGTAACGAGGGAGGCTGATGCCAGGATAAACAGAACTGATTTTCCCACCACTTGCCTGCACATCTGTGTGTGCTCACCTGTCCATACATGCACACACAAGAAGCTGCCCTCCTCTTGTCTAATAGTTCTCATAAATGACCTTAAATATGGAAATAATAACTATGACTTAACTTTCTAGATCGTATTCAAAAATATGGCCAGCCGACCCTACAGCATTTACCCTCATGGGGTGACCTTCTCTCCTTACGAAGATGAAGTCAATTCTTCCTCCACCTCAGGTGGGAACCTTTCACTTCTTGGAGACTAGTGATCTCTGAGAGGCTTCCACAGTTTTCTCTTGTCCTATTTGCTCAGTGGTTATGACAAACGCGGTCAGTAATATGGAAGGGGTATCTCTCCTTTCTGAGTGTCATTGGCGCCATCTAGTGGGAAAATATTGAACAGCTACATGCTGTCCACAGTCAAGAGTTTAATACAAAAAAAGAATATTTTTTTCTCATATTAATTACTCTAAATAAAAGCTAAGGTGGATATTTATTATGATGAAATAATTTTTCTAAAAATTAAAAGAATATATTTTCTTCCAGGCAATCACACCATGATCAGACCAGTTCAACCAGGGGAAACTTTCACTTACAAATGGAACATTCTAGAGTTTGACGAACCCACGGAAAACGATGCCCAATGCCTAACAAGACCATACTACAGTGATGTGGACGTTACAAGAGACATTGCCTCTGGGCTGATAGGGCTGCTTCTAATTTGTAAGAGCAGGTCCCTGGATCAGAGAGGCGTACAGGTATTTTATCTATAATGAAACATTAAAAAAAAAAAAAAAAGAGGAATTTTCCCTCACTGGCACATATTAGGTCTCGTTACCAGATAGAGGATTTCCCTTCTAAATTACACCAAACATTAGCCTTCTTTAGTCTTCTTTGGCATCAGTGTGGGGATATTTATCATCAGGATCATCTTGTATCTTGTCACTGCTTCTCTGCCTCTTTTCTTCTGGACTGACCGCAGAAAGCACATTCTGTTCGATTGTATTTTATTGTATTTTAGATTCAAACCTGTTGACCATTTGGGCTCCTTTAATCCTTTCCTCTGGTCAAATAAATAACAATATCCCTCCCAGAAATGTGTTTACAGGGTGGCTTAGGAGCTTAGTGTGAACTTGGTACTAATCTCTGATGTTTCCAGAGGCAAGCAACGGAGACAGGAGAGAGCCCCCAAGAGCAAGGACATTTGGAGCCATAGTTTTAGTGAAGTTTGAGACTGCCAAAAGCCCATCTTTGGTTAAACTAAGTTATAGCAAAGAATGTGGTCAAAGAGACTTGACTTCTGAGTTCATTTTTATTTTGAGACATGATCTCAAACTTACCCTTTAGCCCAGTTATAGTCTTGGACTTTTTAAAAATTGTCTTCTCTTTCCTTCCTTTTCTTTTTATATTTTAGGTTTATTTTATGTGTATGGGTGTCCTGCCTGCATGTATGTCTGCATACAGAATGTGTACCTGGTGCCCATAGAGGACAGAAGAAGGTGTTAGTTAGATCCCCTGTAACTATGGTTACAGATGGTTGTGAGCTGGCACGTGGGAGATGAGAATTGAACCCCGGGTGCTCTAGAAGATCTGCCAGCACTCTTAACTATTTGAGCTTCACCCCCTTGTTTTATTTATTTATTTTTGATGGTGGTATTTGTTTGTTTGTTTTTGTTTTTGTTTTGAGACAGATTTCTCTTGTAATTCAGGCAGGACTCAAATTGGTTATTTAGCCAAGAATAACCTTGAACTTTGATGCCTCCTGAGTCCCAGGATTAGAGACAAATGCTACCATGCCTGGTTTACTGTGGGACTGGGAATCAAACCCAGGGCTTTATGCGCACCAAGCAAATACTTCAGCAACTGAACCACATCCTCAGCAACCTGAGTTTATGTTCATTGACAATTAATAGTCTCATATTTTTCCCCATTAGGCTAATTCCCATTAAGCTAAGTAATAGCGGAAGAGGTCTTATCCAATGGCATGCAAAATAGGCAAATGTCTAGAAAAATCATAACATGAGCAAGAACCTGATTTATTGAAGAAGTAAACAACACAGGGAAGGATGGGTGTGGGGCTTTCCTATCGCAGTGTTCTGGCAATCCCTTTCATCCATTTAGAACAGTCATTCATTCTGAAAAGTTTCCGATTACGGAAGTACACTGACTTGCAGGTGCTATACTGACATGGAATTTTCCTCTGGGTATTTTTTACTGAATTCTCTGACTCCTTCTCTTTGTGTTCACATATTAACTTTATCTCTGACAAGTGTTTGGTAAATAATGGCCTCATAGGTGCCTGACGTGTGGCTTCTCTGGACCCCACGACAATGGGGAAATAGGCAGCCAACCGGAGCTGTGCTCACTGCCCTTTCCCCTGCAGAGGGTGGCAGACATCGAGCAGCAGGTCGTGTTTTCTGTGTTTGATGAGAACAAGAGCTGGTACATTGAGGACAACATCAACAAGTTTTGTGAGAATCCTGACGAGGTGAAGCGTGATGACCCCAAGTTTTACGAATCAAACATCATGAGCAGTAAGTCAGACCCCCGTTTTCAACCATCTTTTCCACTCTGGTGGTCCCAGTGTGTCTGTATCCAAAGGCAAAAATGTGATGATGTGTATAATCTTCTCTAATGAACGCTCTCCTCTCCCCACTCACAGCTCAGGGACTTGTTGACAGGACAAGACCGCAGCCAAAGCCTACAGTGTGCTAGGAAAAGGATCAAAGCCTGGTGATCCTTTAAGTCAGGATGGTGTCCTGCGTCCAAAGTGTGTTGAGTGGGGTGGTATGTGATATGTGTGTGTGCAAGGGGTGCGGTTACGCGTGTGTGATTGTGATGTGTGACTGTGTGTGTGGTTGTCTGTGGTGTGTGATGTGTGTATATGGTTTGATTGTGGTATGTGTGTGATTGTGTGTGTTGTTTGTGGTGTGTGTATGGTGTATGTGTGGTGTGTGTTTGTATATGGTGTCCATGTGTGTTTGGTGATGTGTGTGTTTATACGTGTGGTGTGTGGGGGTGATTCTATGGTGTGTGTGTGAGTTTAACTGTATATGCTGTAGCCAGTGAGGAAGGTCTTGGGGAAAGGCATTGAGGGCTTTGGTCAGTGGTACCTGAGGATTTTAACAGTGTTCTAGTTGATTCCAGGACAGAAATGAGATGTTTTTAAAGAAGGCTGCACTGTGAAATCAGAGTCAAGCAAAGTGACTCTGGGTGCCAACCATCTTGAAAAGGCAGCGTGTGCAGAGGTCGAAGGGAACGTGAGTCATGAGGAGTTGAGAGCGGAGAGCAATCTCTCTGAGCCATAGTTCTGACACCTGCTATGATTCCAAAATTCATAGTCATTAAAAGTCTGAGGTGATTTTTTCTGTGGTGCCCCCCCCCACTGTTCCTTGAAGTAAAAAGCTTCTTCCACAGCCTTTTCTGACAGATAATCACCTCCATGCGGGAGGCTTTCCTGCGGTCTATGCATGGAGCTCCAGAACTGACATTCAGTTTTCTTCACACAATTTCCCTTCAGCAGTGGATCTGTGATAGCTCTAGACCAGAGCTGCCCAACAAAAATCACATGTGAGACACTCACATACAGTTTCTGGGAAAATTGAAAAATAAAGAGAAATAGATAAAATTAATAAGAATAATGTTTTACTCAGCTCAGTATATTCCGGATACTACCTTTTTGTTGCTGTTGTTTGAGACAGGGTCTCACTAGGTAGAGAAATTATAACTTTTAAACATAATAGAAAAATGAGATTTGTTTTATTACTGTCTGCCTTAGTTAGGGTTTTACTGCTGTGAACAGACACCATGACCAAGGCAAGTCTTATAAGGACAGCATTTAATTGGGGCTGCCTTACAGGTTCAGAGGTTCAGTCCATTATCATCAAGGCTGGAACATGGCAGCATCCAGGCAAGCATGGTGCAGGCAGAGCTGAGAGTTCTCCATCTTCATCTGAAGGCTGCTACCAGAATACTGGCTTCCAGGAAGCTAGGGGAAGGGTCTTAAAGCCCACACCCACAGTGACACACCTACTCCAAAAAGGCCACACCTCCAAATAGTGCCACTCCCTGGTCCAAGCATATTTAAACCATGACACTGTCTTTGCAATAGAATATGTATTTATTTGATCCTTAAAGCTCATGTCAGTGGAGTCCACCTACATTTTAGTAGCCACTTGTAGCCAGTGTCTGTCACAATAGACCATTAACATCTGGAATGATTCATAAAGTAGTAACACACACTTTCAGCTATGCTACATGAGTTTGGTACATAGTCACTTAAAATCCTTTTTAAGTACCAAGCATCATACTGTGGTCATGGTGATAGCCTGTGTGTATAGATTATGCCCTCAAATGAATCATATCTTAATTAGATCACCACACCCAGTACATATGCAAATTAAAATGTTATCTAAATCAGTCTTCCTTTAAAGGAAATTAAAATATATGAACTCAATACTTGAATGGAAACTGTTAGGTCAACTGTAGGTTACAGATAATAGGTCTCAATGACAAATGTGCTAAGCAAGCTTTTTGTGACATTCATTTTACTCATATCTACTATGTCAAGAAGATAGAGTTCTTATACATCAAGTTGTCTTCCCCAGTAGATGCATCTTGGACAATTTAAATCAATTGTGAGAATATATTTATGGCACAGCATAAAGTAACATTTTATATCTGCTTGGTGAATGAGTGACTAAATCAACATGCATGAAAGGCTTTGTCTTCATCCTGACTTTTCTCACTCAGCTAACCCAGAAGCATCAGCCATCCCTTGCAAAGCTGAATGTGGCCTAAGACCTACTCACACATTATTAGACCTTATAAAGCTTATCTTTAATAATCACCGTTTTGATGCAGCCAAATGAACATAGGGACTTGGGTATATTAGACATGGGTCCTCCTGATGTACAGATGTGGCATTTGACAGTGTTTCCTCTTTCAGCTATCAATGGCTATGTGCCTGAGAGCATTTCCACTCTAGGATTCTGTTTTGATGACACTGTCCAGTGGCACTTCTGCAGTGTAGGAACTCATGATGATATTTTGACCATCCACTTCACTGGGCACTCGTTCATCTATGGGAGGAGGCACGAAGACACCTTGTCCCTGTTCCCCATGCATGGTGAATCTGTGACTGTCACAATGGATAACGTTGGTGAGTAAGAGTGTAGATACTTGGAGAGAGAGCTCAAGGGATCTCAGGTGGAAAAGGTCTGCTGAGCTCTCCAAATTACCACAACTCCTGGTGTATCTCCAGGACCCCTGCAGGCTTGCCTTATACTGCTTCTTGTGGTTTATAGTTGGGAGATTAACTTGCACATCCCTGGAACAACTGGGCAGTAAAGACATACCATGGCAGAAAGATAACTCTAACCATGAAGAAGCAGCATAAAGATATTAGCCATGAAAGCAACCTTTGATGTCATTCCTCAGGTCTTGTCCACCTTGTGATGAAGCACTAGCATAGAATTTGCCAACTAGGGTACAGTAACTGTCTAGTGAGCCCAAGGACACACCTATGTCCACCTCCCTGGAGTTATTTGTTTGTTTAGATTTATTTTATGTATGTGAGCATATTGTCATGGTCTTTAGACACACCAGAAGAAGGCATCAAATGGTTACAGATGGTTGTGAGCCACCATGTGGTTGCTGGGAATTGAACTCAGGACTTCTGTAAGAACAGTCAATGCTCTTAACCACTGAGCCATCTCTCCAGCCCCACCACCACCACTCCCAGGAGCTGTTTTTACAAACATGGGCTACCATGCCTAGCTTTTAAAAACAAAACAAAACAAAAAGACATGAATTCTGGGGATCAAGCTTAGGTCCTGTGACAGCTGAACCATCTCTCCAGACCCACTTTTCAATTCTTAGCAGAGACCTTTCCACCCACTGGTGAGCAATCATTAGATAAGCCTTGGAGGCTGTCTCAGAGATGACATTGGCATATAAGACCAAAGTTCAAACCATACTCTGCCACTCAGTGTTTTTGCAACTTTTGACAGATTACTCGTCCTCACTAAGCCTTAAGTCACTCACCTGAAAAGCAGGACCATGCTTTACAGAGTTGTATCAGCTCCTAGCTGTAAAATATGTCGGTTGCTTGACACTCAACGCATGGTTCCCACTGGAGATGTCCCAGGTCATCCTTAGTGTGTCAATAATTCACTTTCAATGTGACTCAAACTCACCCTGTCCCCACATATGCCATTTCCTAGAAATACCTAAATATTCCTTTTTTGTGAAAAGACAACCTCATTATCATCTCCCAAACTCCAAGTCTTAGACAAAATGTACAACTAAGAAGATATTAATGATTTTCAAGGTCCATTTTATTATAAGCCCCTGTCCCCTTTTCTTGTTATATTCTAAAACAGTGACTCTTGAACAATCCAGACTGAAGGTCTATTTTTCTCCTTAATCTCCCCAGATCGTAAATACCCTAGCCTTTAAGTACACTGACATTGTTGTTAGATGACAAAACAAAGTCAAGTTACACTTTTTAAAAATTCCTAAATACCTTATTCCTGGTTTTTTTTCTTTTTATGTCACCATGGCTCAATAGCTCACCATTCATAGACTAGCCTGGTCCATAGCTCACACGTGGCTGCCTCTGGTTAAAATTCACTAGAAAAATTTTCCCCAACAGATCTTCCTGTTTTTGTAACTTTTCTTGAGCTTTCAGCCTTCTCTTCTCTGTCTCTTATGAAGGAACTTGGATGTTGACCACCATGAATTCCAATCCAAAACGCAAAAACCTAATACTGAGATTCAGGGATGTTAAGTGTATCCGGAATGATGATGATGATGACTCATATGAGATTTATGAACCTCTTGCACCTACATCCATGACAACTCGGAAAATTCATGAATCCTCAGAAAATGACGTTGGCATAAATTTTGAAGATTATGATTACCAGTACCTCCTGGCATCATCACTAGGAATTAGGTCATTCAGAAACTCATCGTTGAATCTGGAAGATGAGTTCAATCTCACTGCTCTCGCTCTAGAGAACAGCTCTGAGTTCCTATCTTCAAGCACAGACAGAACTGTTGACACAAACTTTTCAAGAAACCTTAGTAAGATCACCAATAATAACCTCAAAGACTCTCAAAGAACACTTCCTGGCTCAGGAGCCACCATGGCTGATACCCTCCTTGGAAACCTCACTGGCTTAGATAAGAACTCCATCCTCAACCCTTCTACAGAAAATCGTTCCAGTTCATATTATGAAAATGCTATGAAAGGTCCACAGTCCGACAGCACAGTGGTATACCTACTTCCTCTTGGTCCAAAAGGATCAGGGAGTAGAGAACAGGCTGAACCTAAAACAATCAAGACAGGAAGACCCCATATGATGAAGCACAGGTTCTCCTGGATGAAAGCACCAACTGGTAAAACTGGGAGGCATCCAAACCCAAAGAATACTTATTCCAGAATGAAGTCTGAGGAGGACATTCCTAGTGATTTGTTACTCTTAAAACAAAAGATTGCATCCAAATTTCTGAATAGACGATGGCATGTGGCTTCTGAAAAAGGTAGTTATGAAATAATACCAGCAAATGGTGAAGACACAGATGTTAATAAGCTGACAAACAGTCCTCAACATCAGAATATCTCAATGCCTTGGAGAGAGAGCACCTCTCACACAAACACAACAGGAAAGCCAAGTGATCTCCCAATGTTTTCTGGAGTTAGACATAAATCTCCACATGTAAGACAAGAGGAAGAAAACAGTGGCTTTAAGAAAAGACAGTTGTTCATCAGAACACGGAAGAAGAAGAGTAGGAAGCTCGTACCTCACAGTCCTCTATCTCCAAGGGGCTTTTACCCTCTGAGAGGAGATGACCATCCCTCATATTTAGACAGAAGACTACTTAATCACTCACTGTTACTCCACAAGTCCAATGAAACAGCTCTTTCTACAGACCTGAATCAGACCTCCCCTTCAACGAGTATTGACAGGTCACTTCCTGACTATAATCAGAACCCCTCAAATGACACTGAGCAGATGAGCTCTTCTTTAGATCTTTATCAGTCAGTGCCCCCAAAGGAACACTCTCCAACAGTTCCTGCCAAAGATCCTGATCACACACACTCTACCACAGATCCTAGCTACAGATCCTCTCCTCCAGAGCACAACCAGAGGCATGATTATGACCTAAGCCATGAATTTTACCCTGATGACATTGGTCAAGCATCTTTCTTTCCAGACCAAGGACAGAAGTCACCTCTCTCTTCAGATGGTGGTCAAGCAATCCCTTCCTCAGACTTAAGCCTCTTTACCATCTCTCCAGAATTGGATCAAACAATTATTTACCCAGCCCTGGGTCAGTTGCTCCTTTCTCCAGATGACAATCAGAAGACCTCTTCCCAAGATCTGGGTCAGGTTCCCATTTCTCCAGATGACATCCAGAAGACCTCTCCAGACCTGGGTCAGGTGTCACTTTCTCCTGACAACCAGAAGACCTCCTCCCCAGACCTGAGTCAGGAGCCTCCTTTTCTTGCTGACAACCAGAAGACTTACTTCCTAGACCTGGGTCAGGTACCCGTCTCCTCAGACCAAAACCAGGAGACCTCTTCCTCAGACCTTAGTCTACTGACTCACTCTCCAGAATTTGGTCAGACAGTAATTTCCCCAGACCTGAATCAGATGCCCCTCTCTTCAGACAATAGTCAGGTGACTCTTTCCCCAGACCTCAACCTCTTGACCCTCTCGCCAGATTTTAATGAGATAATCCTATCCCCAGACCTTGATCAGGTGACCCTCTCTCCAGACCTCATCCAGACAAGCCCTGCTCTTAATCACAGGCACAAAACATCCTCTGCAGACCCTGGTCAAGCATCCTACCCTCCTGAATCTGGTCAGTCTTTACCTCTTCCAGAACTGAATCAAACATTTCCCCATCCAGATCTCATTCACATGCCACCTCCTTTACCATCTCCCACACTCAATGACACTTCTTTGTCAAAGAAATTTAACCCTCTTGTTGTAGTAGGTCTCAGTAGAGTTGATGGAGATGATGTTGAGATTATTCCAACTGAGGAGCTAGAAAGCATTGACAAAGATTATGCTGAGGATGACTATGTAACCTATAATGACCCCTACAAAACAGACACGAGGACAGATGTCAACTCGTCCAGAAATCCTGACACTATTGCAGCATGGTACCTCCGCAGCCATGGTGGAAACAAAAAATTCTACTATATTGCTGCTGAAGAAATTTCCTGGGATTATTCAAAATTTGCACAAAGGTTTGGCTAATTTTCTCTTTACACTCTCATTCTTTGTCACCACTGCTATGAAAATCACCTATAATATTTCTTCAGAGATGATTTTGAACAAATTATACTTTGTATAGTCTGAGTCTCCAGTAATATTTCCTTTGCCATTTCTAATATTAGTTTCTACGCTTTAGATGACACCAAAGCAAAACAAGAAGCATTACTGTGGAAGTCTGTGGTATTCTATGAGTAAATCAATCTCTTTTCTTCTTTCATATCCACTTACGACACATGCCTCTACCCCCTTTTCTTGTTCTAATAAATACCTTTACCTATGCATAGCTGCTTGCTAACCAATATGGTTTAATTGAGGCTGGTTTCAAATATAAATGTTAATGTAAAAAACTCCATTTGCATTTACTTGTTAACAACAGTTTCTAAAAGCTCAATTTACTCTTATTTTCAATATCATTTTCAATTCAGTGTCACTGGTGGATAGAAAGCCACACTGGCCAGGGCCTTGTTTTCTAGGATGAAGACAGAGAGAAGAAAGGAGCAAGAATCATTAGTAAACTACAGATTTATCAGGATATATCAGGTGGCTGTGTACAATAAACAGCTTGTAGTGGTTTTAAAAGGCAGCTACACTAATATTTAAAAAGCATAATTATAAACACAATATACATTGAGACTGATCTTTCTTGGATATGCACACAATTCCCATGGACATGATTTCTCACTTAAATGCAATGCCCATTACTTCAAGGGAATAAACTAGTTATCTGAATATGTCTAAGCAGAGCCTCAGGGAGACAGGATGTAGCCTTTACACAGAGTAGAAAGAAAGGAAGCCAATTCCTTCGAAATCTCACATCTCAGGCCTAAAACTGGCTCTTATGCCTGGCAGAATTGTTTTGTCTGCTGCAGGTGTTATGTAAGACTGTATGGATTGACAGGGTCAGCAGGGAAGAAACACAGGAGGGACAGCAGAGTCCATGTCTCCTTTGGTGGTTTTGGGATACAATGACTGTTATGGGTTTGAGGGATGCACTCTTGGCTTATTTCCATAGACCTGGGAAATTTGAGTCTGAATGAGAGTTGGATGTCCTTTGGCCTCTTGCTGAATTGATAAAATCCATAGGAAACAATGTGTTAGATTTACATTTTAATTAAGCTTTCTGTTTTGAGATAATTGCAGAGTCACACACAGTTGTAAGAAATAACAAAATATTCCTTGTATGCTTTGCCTGGTTTTTCCCAGTGCTAGTCTCTTAGAAAACGTTCAATATACTACAAACAATATATGGGATCTTCCCTGTTTTCTGGGATGAAGACAGAGAGAAGGAAGGGACAAGAATCATTAGAGAGATGATTCTGTGATGGGCTGTCATTAGAGAGAACATTTCAGTCTACACACACACACACACACACACACACGCACACACACACACACGCACACACACACACACACACACACCTCACACTAACTTTCTCTGTATTGTTCACTTCCCCCACCACCACACTCCTTAATCCTGCAGCCACTGGTCAGATTTCTCTTTCTGTCATTTTGTCACTTCATGACCAGTGTACAAATGGTGTCAAGCAGCGTGTGCTCTTGGGAGATTGGCTTTTTTCAGCACTAAACACAAATCTGCAGAGATTCATCCAGGTTCTTAATGATCAGTTCATTCTGTTGTTCAGTGGGATTTCATATGACATGTACCACAGCAAGTTTTGTTGTTGCTGCTTCTGTTTGTATATATTGACGGTGCCAGACATGAGGGCTTTCGATATACATCAAGTTAATGAATACATACATTACAGTGTATACTTATTTTCTGTGAGAGAACTCTTAAAAGTTATTCTTGCCAATTTTTCAAGGCTATATCACATAATGATTATACACAATGATTAATTACAGTTGCCATGCTGTACAGTAGATAACCTGAAGTTATTCTAGCTCTCTAAATGAAATTTGGTATATTTTGACCAACATCTTCCTAGGTCTCTCTCCTCAAAGTCCCTGATAACCACTATTTTACTCTGCCTCCATAAGTTCAATGTTTTTAGATCTCCCACATATATTAAATTTGTGCCATGTTTTTGTCTTTCTGTGTCTGGCTCACTTCATTTAAAACATAGCAAATTTTTTTATTAAGGCTGTATAATATTTCATTGTGTATATGGATATATATGTGTGTGCTTATATATATGTATATATATAATTGTCTTTGTCCATACACACACATAAACGTATAATTTTCTTCATCTGTTTTTCTGGTTTGGGCTATTGTAAATAACGCTGTAATAACATAGAGTGTAACTGTTTCTTTGATAAACGAGTTTCACCTTCAATTCTTTGACCAAAATTGAGACTTCCATCCAGATATTGTAGCACATAGGAGACAGATGCCAGCCTAGTCTATATAATGTAGTGACTTCAAGGCTAGCTAGTGCTAGACAGTTAAACCCTGTCTTGAGAGAGAGAGAGAGAGAGAGAGAGAGAGAGAGAGAGAGAACAATGATGTTATAGCTCTATTTTTAATTTTTTGAGTAACCTCTGTACTACTTTTCATAATGTGCTATAAATTAATTAGATTCTTATCACATTTTTTCACCAATCTCTTTACACCAATCTCCTGTTCCTATAATCAACATCTAAAAAAAATTAAAGTAGTATCCTAGGGGTTTTAATTTTCATTTTTTGGTTATTAAGAATATGAGTGCTAGGTGCTAGAGAGAAGGCTCAGTGGTTAAAACCACTGGCTGTAGCTGTGCAGCAGCCATGGATGAACTGGGTCTCCCTGAAAGGGAGGCTGGAAATGAAAAAGGGACGGGGTGGGAGAGAAGAACGGAGCCAAGACAAAGTTTCTGATCAAGGCTTGAACTTTATTATTCTCTACTCCTTTTAAAGGGGGAAGCCCAAAGACCCAATCCTTTGTTTCAGCAAGCAGTGGGCAGTCAACTCCTCTTGCAAATGCAGAGAGGCCAGACTGACTCCAGCCAGGTTGTTTGTCCTACTCAAGGCTGGGGGAAGGGCACAGTTCACCCTTTTTTGTTTTATTTTTATTAAAGATGAGTTGGACAGGGGCACAAGATTTACTTGTTTTCCATAATCCCTTCTAGGGTAAAGAGTGGCTAGGCTTCATAGAACATTGGGTAATTTTCATAGGTTAGGCTCTTGGCATCTCCTCCCTTTTAACAATTTTTGAGGCCAGTGAGTAGCTAGGGATGATCGCACTATGAAGATAAATGGGCATTAACCAGAGGGGGGGAAGTATTGACCTGATCCTCTGAGCACTTTATATGTCATCGGTGTCTTTTGGGGAGGAGAGGTTAGCCTTTGTCAGTTTTCTGTAGGTATCCCCACAGAGTATGATCAAAGGAAGGGCAGACACCAACCTCTATGCAATCAGGTTTGCTTCACTGGGGACTCAGAAATGGACATTTGGGTCCTCCCCCTGCAGTACTTAGTCTCACCCCTTGCAGGTGCCCACACCAAGGCAGGCGAGCATAAATCTGAGTTTTATGAAGCTCCCAAAGGAGACACTGCATTGTAGGGCTCAGCCAGGCCTCTATCAGCCAAATCAAGTCTATGATAATGAACTTGCAGAGGTTTGGATGCCAGGGAGTCAATCTGTTGTTCTAAACACCTATCTTAGTAACATTTTTTTGCTAAATGATTAACAAAAGTAGCTGTCTTAACTTCTTGTGTCAAAGCAATTGTAGAAGCAGTGGTGCTAGCTATTAATGTAATTAAAGCTGCTATATCAGCGATAATCAAGCCCACTGCTCTCTTGCTTCTGCTTAAAGCCTGACTCACTTCTTCCAGGCATTGGTTAATGTTTACCTTTTCATTGTGTTTTTTAAAATCTACAAATCAAGTATTTAGTAGTAGCTATTTACATATAAAGTATATATTTATTCTTTTAAGTTTCCATGTGAGTATTTGTAGATACAACTTTACCAGTAAAGGTAGATGGCTAAGATTATTTAGCTGCATTTAGTTTTAAAGTGCCTTTACCTAAATGATTTGCCTTTCATCTAAAAGTAGAGATTTTATTATAATTACTGCTCTTTGTTTAGTCCAAATACATTGAGTTTTTAAGTTAGACTAGGCATATAACACAGTGAAGGTGCTATGTAGGCTTTTAGGCAGCATGACCTTTAGCACATAGTTCTATGCCAATGTTTAAAAAGCAGTGTTTATTTAGCCTTCACTAGCTGTATATTAGCCATATAATGTTACCTAACATTAACTCAGTAGCGTACAGTTTTATATTTCTGTCCTAGTGTGACCTTTTTAATAGTATAGTAGGCAACAATGTCCTTTGTGGTCTGAAAGTCTTTCATTTAGTCCTAAGTGTGGGAAAGAAAGTATATGATAAATTGTCGACAATAGCTCTGTGATCTATACTTGAGGGAGAAAGACTGCTCCTGAGAGGGTCCTTTTCCCACAACAGGGCCCACTGTGTGTGTAGGGCATCTGGGGAGAGAATATTAATCACACTGTGCCAGAAGATCAGAGCCCTCCAGAATCAAGGATGGAGCCCCACGTTGGGCACCACCTGTAGCTGTCCAGCAGCCATGGATGAACTAACTGGGTCTACCTGAATGGAAGGCTGGAAATTAAAAAGGGACGGGGTGGGAGAGAAGAATGAAACCAAGACAAAATTTCTGATCAAGGCTTGAACTTATTCTCTACTCCTTTTAAAGGGAAAGCCCAAGGACCCAATCCTTTGTTTCAGCAAGCTCAGCAGGCAGTCAACTCCTCTTGCAAATGCAGAGAGGCCAGCCTGACTCCCGCCAGGTTGTTTGTCCTACTCAAGGCTGGGGGAAGGGCACAACTGGCTACTCTTCCAGAGGTCCTGAGTTCAATTCCCAACAGCCACCTGTGGCTCATAACCGTCTGTAATGAGATCTGATGCCCTCTTCTAGTGTGTCTGAAGACAGCTATAGTATACTCATATAAAATAAGGAATTATTTAAAAAAAAAAAAAAAGAATATGAGTGGTGGGCAGTGATGGTACACGCCTTTAATCCCAGCACTGAGGAGGCAAAGACAGGCAGATCTCTGAGTTAAAGGTTGGCCTGGTCTACAGAGTGAGTTCCAGGACAGCCAAGGCCACACAGAGAAACTCTGCCTCAAAAAAATTTAAAAAAATAGAGAGAGATTTTTCTTGTATTTGTTGGTAATATCTAAGTCTTTTGATAATATATCAAAAGTTTATTTATATATTATATATCAAAATTAATGTTAGTATACTATTATATTTATTTACTAATTAGTAATAATATATTGTGTTCTTTGCTAATTATTCATCAATATTTTGCTACTAATTGAGTTCCTTATATATTTTAGATATTAATTCTTTATCAGATATATGCTTATCAATATGTGTTCTCCCATTATATAAATTGTCTCTTAATTCTCTTGACTGTTTACTCTGTTGTGCATAAACTTCAGTCTGTTATTGCATGAGTCAAATCTCAATTGTCCGTTTAAATTTTATTACCTGTTTCTCAGGAGTCCTTTCATAAAAATCCTTGCTCAGACAAGTGTCTAAAAGCTTGGGGGTAATTATGCTTTAGCAAAATCAAAACTCAGAATGGCCACCCTTAAGGTAAAAGACACTTACCATCGAATTGTTATACTTACAGTAGAAATACTATAAGACTATTATAGGAATTTACTGTGTAGGCTATAGTAATACTATATATTTTAATAAATGAAACTTGACATAGCCCCAAAGATCCTAGGAAGTCTTACCTATGGAAACATATTTGAGCAGGGAATTAAAACATATGTAGTCACCTGTGTCTCCATTTACATACATTTACTAGCTTATCAATGAAATGGTTATTAAATATTCTATGCTACCAAGCAGATCATTGCCTAAGTTCTTTTCAATTTTTTTAATTTTTATTTTATATGTATGTATGAGTACCTGCATGTATGTATATGAGCCATGTGTGTGCCTGGCACCCTCAAATGCCAGAATATTCTTTATATTATATATTATATTATATATTAATATATATTAATTACTAGAACTGGAGTTACAAGTAGTTGTAAGTATCCCAAAGTGGGTGCTGGGAACCAAACCTGGGTGCCCTTAATGACTGAACTATCTCTTGAAAAATTTTTCCAATGATCTTTAATTTCTTCTTGTAAATGAATACTATTGCTGTCATTTTAGTGAAATGGACAATGAAGACACAGACCACACTCCAAAGGATACCACATACAAAAAAGTCATTTTCAGAAAATACCTTGATAGTACTTTCACAAGTCGTGATCCTAGGGCGGAATATGAGGAGCACCTTGGCATTCTTGGTCCTGTAATCCGTGCTGAAGTGGATGATGTGATCCAAGTAAGTCATCATTTGAACCCTCTATATCTTCAGGGGACTTGCCACAAGCACCAAAAGTTGCTAAGGTGGAGGCAACAAAACTATAGGTGATTGGCTTCCCTGAACTGACAAATAATTATGCTCTTTCTCCACAAAGACTGCTTGACTATTTGGCAATTTTTGAGCTACAGAAAAAGATCTTATACTTTTTAACAGTGAAAATGATTTAATATGGAAGAAATAGCACTGATATTTCTAGCTGAAGTCAGCCTGTCTTGAGCTAACATGGAAAATGAATCAACAGTATTCCATGGCTTAGGTGGGGACAACAATAGCATTAATTTATAAAAATGTCCCCATACTTTCTTAAGAGACATGATAGTGAAATGAAAAGAAACTAGAAAACAGAGTAAAGATGTCTCTCTGCCCTAAATGAGTGAGCCAGTTTCTTAAGTATTGTACAAGACTTAGTCATTGATTGCTTTCAAAATTCTGTATCCAGTTCCCAGATAATAGCTTATTTTTATTGTTATGTGGTATCTGTGCATAACATTCAAATTGGGTGTCTTTATTAAGCAGGCCAGTGACTGCCTGGAGAGAAACACTTTCATAGAGCAGCCCCACAAGAGCATAGAAAAACTACACCCTGGTTGGCAGTTGCAGGAGGAAGCAAGCAAGCAATTTTACAGAAGCCAAGAACATGAAGTTAGCTGGAGCCTTTTAACCCTGAGTTTCTAGAACAGTGTTGGGAGCTTTCCTACGGGACTTTTCAGGGCAGGGGTTAGAAACTAAAGATGGCTTCAGCTGCGACAAGATGGAGAAACCTTTACCCTGTTACATCATAACAGAGTTTATCTCCCATCCTTCCTCACCTCACATATCAAACAATAAACAAAATAATAATGACAATAAGAGGACAAAACACATGAGAAAATGTTGTGGATCTAAAGTAAACCATTCTGTGTCCAAAAACATAACCTTTTACTGGTGTATTTGCCAAATCATCAATGGCCATTTGCTCTTTTTCAAAGAGCACACAGAGGGTGGGGAGATGGTTCAATGGGTAAAGAATAACCACTTAGCATGTGATATGCAAGACCCTGTCCTTGAATTTCAACACATCAAGACTAATCAATCATAAAAGACACTGGAAATCTGTCTTAGTCAGTTTTCTATTGCTGTCATAAAACACCTGAGATAACCCAAAGGAGGAAAAACTTCTTTTAGCCCATGATTTCATCCATGGTTGCTTGACTAGTTTGCTTTGGGTCCTCCATTGAGGCTGGACAAGATGGATACTCATCTCATGGTTGGTAGGACCTAAAGAGGAAAAAAAGGGAGGTGCCAGTGTCCTGAGATCTCTTCAAGGCATGCTCCAAGTACCCTATCTTCCTTCCATTAAGCACTTGGTCCCACATCCAATGGTTTTACCTCCCAAAGTGTCACAGGCTGGCAACTAAGCCATCATCAACACATGATTTGGGAGGCACAAAACAATAATAAGATATAAGTCTCTTAATGGTTCTATGCATTCCCTGAAGACATAGGAAGCTTTCTGTTGAGTGATTGATCACTAGAGGTCACAGAGGAAAGTAACCAGAAGACTCCCTAGTGAGCCTTATGACTCTATGCCAAGTCTCAACTGTCATTTTCTGACATCATTTGTCACCAGGAGTCTTAGTCCATCTCTGCATTTTCCAATGTAGCCACACCCAGGTTTTCCCTGCAGATATCTTTCTGCTTTTCTGGGAACCTGAAATGACCCTCTTCTGATATGTTCATTCTACAAGGGCCAATCCTATTTTTCCTGAGAACCTTTCCATGGTTCTTTCAAATTCTCCTCAGCATTCAGCTGGCAGCTATGTTTCCAAGGCAGGCCCTCCCAAACCCATTCATACTCCGTACATAGCACCTATTATATCCAGATTCGTGCTTTGGGTTCACTCATGTCTGTCTCTCTCCATCCAGTAATCCAAAAGCTTATTACAATCAAGAACCATGTCTCATTCGGGTTCAAATCTCACTTGTGGGTATGTTAGATCTCTGTTGCTGTGACAAAATATACAGGGAAAACAATTTAAAACAAAAGATTTCTTTTGGCTTATGGGTTTAGTGTGTTCAGTTTATAGTTCCCTGACCCCATCTCTGTGTGTGCCCTGGAGAGTTTCTTCCTTCACCTAGGTCCAACCTCCTGGTTTTCACCACCTTCCAATAATATAATCAAATTGTGAATCTGCCATCCTATTTATCTGTTGGCCAAAACTGTCATGGTATAATCATCATCCTGAAGACCCAACCCAAACAAGCTCTCATGACATGAGTCTGGAACAAATACTTGGAACCATTAGAGAAGTAACTTACAATAGCTTAGCTTGAGCCTAAGAACACATTTTGTTGTTTCTAGAGTAAAGTTGCTCAGGACCTAACTCATGTGATCGTTGGTAATATAGATCAAGTAATATGCATAAATTAATTTGCAATTATAGGCACCCAGTATACCCTAGCTTTAATATCATGACTGCGTGTCACAGCCTGTAGTGTTGTGGTTTTGGTTTGCTGTTGCCTGGGAGGTTGATACACTTGTGGGTCACTCTTTTTTTGTTTTTCTCTAGGTTCTATTTAAAAATTTAGCATCCAGACCATATTCTCTTCATGCCCATGGTCTTTCCTATGAAAAGTCCTCAGAGGGAAAGACTTACGAAGATGACTCTCCTGATTGGTTTCAGGAAGATGATGCTGTCCAGCCCAATAGCAGTTACATATATGTATGGCATGCCACCAAGCGCTCAGGGCCAGAGGACCCTGGCTCTGCCTGCCGGGCTTGGGCCTACTATTCTGCAGTGAATGTGGTAGGTTTCAAGTTCTGATCTCTCCCTCATCAAATACCCATAGTTCACCATTTCTTGTTAAAAGTCTCTCCTGTGAGCTGGGCAGTGGGGGCACATGCCTTTAATCTCAGCTCTCAGGAGGCAGAGGCAGGCAGATCTGAGTTTGAGGCCAGACTGGCCTACAGAGTGAGTTCCAGGACAATAGGGGCTGCATAGAAAAACCTTGTCTTAAAACCTAACACACACCCCCAACACACACCAAAAAAGTCTCTCCTGCTTTTTATGGGGCACATGAAAGGGCTGCTATCCACAATATGGCTGCCATAGCCCGGAATTCTCCATACAGTTTATCAGAAATGGCACAGAGAAAAGTGTTCATCCCATGGATGTCATGGGGATCATATAAATGAGGTGAGCTCACAGAAAAACATGCTCAATAACAATTTTAAAGTAGTTTTGTCTTAAGCCAGGCTTTGGGGGACTGCAGGGGCCCAGAGAGGACAAGGGGAGGACTGAGCCAACAGTATGGGCACAGATCACATGCTGGGTGTGGGAGTTTAAGGAGCAACGGTTTTTCCTGCTCCAATTAAGGCAGGAGGAGATTCAATTTGTTACTTCATGAATATCTTTTGCTAATAAAGAATTTTTTTTGTATTTTGATAAAAGTCAACCTTGTTCTGAGTTAAATAAGGACACAGGGAGGAGGCTGTGGTGTCCCCAGAGAAATAATCCAGGCACATTCCACCCAAACAGCTCCCACAGGAAGGTAGGAATAACTAGTTTCTCTAGACAAGCTGTGTTGACCATGGCAAGCTGTGCCAACTCCCCTGTCCTCTTGGCTGGCCTTCAGGGCCTAGGAAAGCCAGAGGGAAGCCAGCACCCATGCAGTGCCTTCTGTATGCTCAGCTGCTGTCTTTCTCCTTGACCATGAGACACAGAGGTCTTTGCACAGTGAGACACCCAGACAAGAGGTGGCTGAGGACTCTTCCCAGGTTCACAGCCAAAAAAACACAGAGCCCCCTACCTGGCAAAAGGCAGCCAGGGTTCAGATTTGCCCTCAAACACAGATTTCTTTGCTAAGACAAGGTATCTAGACAGTTTTCTGGGGTTTGTCCCTGGATGAGTAGTTTAGGCTGATTTCTACCAAGGTCAGGAGGCCAGAGGTCAATACTTTTTGGGAGCAGGTGAAGAGGTCAAAGCCATCACAGGCCTAATGATGACCCCCACCTCATGTGAAAGGCCTCTCAAGTAACAAGGGAACAGAGCCCATATTAAGAGGAGTTCCCAAGGAGTCTCCTGAACTCAGTGCCACAAGAGATATCATGCTTGTCTCTGACCATGTGGGAGCCCCTGAACTTGATGCTCCAAGGGAAAGGCACCAATCACGGAATCCAGGGCTGCCATGTGAGTAATTACTCACCTGTGCCACTTGAGGACCAGACACAACAAATCACAGGCTGAGGTAGCCTCAGGCAAGGGTGAGGGGAACAAGACCTAGCCACCCACCCCCTATGCCACTCTGTCATAGAGGATGCAATTTCCCTCTTACTGTATCACATACCCACCCACCCAGCCCTCTGGGTGCAACGGAATGCCTTGACATTCTTTTTGAACAGTATTGATAAGCTTTTATAAGCTGCTCACTGAAAATTAAGGATCTTCACTTACCATTTCACAATATATACAATGTTCAAAACCACATGCTACATGTAGTAAATGCACATGTGTTTTTCAGCGAAGAGAAAGAGATTCGTTTTTCTGGTAGTAGAAAGAGTGCAGATTCAGTTTCTTATTTACTTATTGTTTGGTGTTTTTCTTTTCTTTTCTTTCTTCTTCTTCTTCTTTTTTTAGTGCTGAGCACCAAACCCAGAGTCTCCTATATACTCAGCAAATATTCACCACTGAGCAGCACCCACCCCTACATGTATGTGTGGGTACATCTAGGCTTAGATGTAAATACCCATTCTTGTCACCACAGGAGCACTAGGAAAACAACTTACCCTTTCATAACTGCAGGTTCTAAAATTAAAATAAGATAAAAGGTGTGCATGGTGGCCATGATCTGCTATTCCAGCCACTCAGGAGGTTATGAAATTGGCTCAGAGTGTAATCAAGGATGGAGTGAGCAATTTAGTTAGATCCCATCTTAAAAATTAAAAAGAGGCTGGGACTGGAAATCAATTTAGTTCCAAAATAGGGAGAGAAAGGAGGAGGGGGGAGAGAAATTAGTAAACACATGTTCAATGAATGCATTTACATTTGCAGTTAGGAAAATTGTCAGAGTTAAATAAGATACTACAGACAAAGCCTTTAACACAGTATAGTCGCTCAATAAATGGTATCCATTTGGTAGTCAATGTTATTATTGTTACTCAGATAAAGGATAACTGCCCAGGCTTGTTCATTACTGATCTTCAAGTTTGGAGCCTCTAAAATGAGATTTTCTGTTATGTGAGAGCTGTGATTTTCAGAAGAGGAAAAAAAAATCCAGGTGAAAGGAAAGCATTTGCAGTTTGCTCTTCTTTTCCTCCAGGAGAAAGACATCCACTCAGGCTTGATCGGCCCCCTTCTGATCTGCCGGAAAGGAACCCTTGACAGGGAGAGCAACCTGCCTATGGACATGAGAGAGTTTGTCTTACTCTTCATGGTCTTTGATGAGAAGAAGAGCTGGTACTATGAAAAGTCCAAAGGCTCCTGGAGAATTGAATCCCCAGAAGCAAAAAATTCCCACGTGTTTTATGGTATTTTTCCTCTGTCTTTGATCTACTCTCTGATTAAAGTGCACCAGGTCACAGAGGTTCCTGCGCTTAGGTCTTCACAAGATTAGACCTTAGGTGTTCCTAATGAGTCAGGAGCATCTATCTATTAAACCTGGCTCCTCAGCGTCCTAAAGAGAGGATTTGGCTGGTAGGAAACCCTGCTAAAGATCAGTGAGAGAGTACAGGATAACACACATGAGCTAGTGCCAGACAAACCAACAAGAAAATGGGTACTGTACCCCAGATAGCAGCATACATTGGAGTGATCATGGCATCACTCTTTAGGACACTAATGACCTTGTTTCTTGTTCTCTAAAAAGTCAGTATTCACACTAAGACATGATCACATATGTGTCTCTTCTGAAATCAGAGTGGCTCTTAGAGGCTCTTCTCTGCAGCTGCAGGCAGCACCTACGCTAGGCAGCCTGAGAATTTAAGGAACTAGGAAGTTAAGCAGCCAGATGATGGGACACTGGCAAGACAGCCCACACTTAGGAGGTCACACTGGGGAAAGTATCTCTGTTCAGAAGTCCTTTGATCGGCCCCCTTCTGATCTGCCTGTGGCCTGTAAATTGACAGATAAATTACAGAACAGTTTTAGAAAAAGGCCAAATGAAGGGCTTAGTGAACAGCCAAAATGACAACAGCTAGAAATCAGAAGAAAATAAAGACAGGTGTACTCTAAGAGGGTTCAGCAAAGAGCACTTACTTCCAAACCCGAGGACCACTCCCCCAAATCAGAGGGTCACTCCTCCAAACCTGAGGACCACTGTCCCAAATTGGAGGGTCACTCCTCCAAACCGGAGGACCACTATCCCAAACTTGCATGATGGGAGGAAAGAACAGATTCCCACAAGGTGGCCTACAATCTCCACAAACAGGCCATAGCCATTTGGACACACACACACATGCACACACATACACACATGCACACACACACATTCATACACACACATGCACACACACACATGCACACACACACATGCACACACACACACACACACACACACACATACACGCATAAATTCAAAAGTAAATGAGAGACAACCAAGGCCTATTTTCACAGTTTGAAAATGGAGGTATTTGTCCTGAATTTTATGATTACTGAGGACTTGTGCTTTAGGTAATGAATCTGTCAGAATACTGGGGAAGAAGAAACTTGCATGTGCCTAAAATTCCAACACTCTGGAGGCTGAGGTAGGAAGATTGAAAGTTGGAGGCAAGCCTGAGTTCCTGGGTGAGACCTGTCTCAAAGACTAAACAAACAATCAAGCACAGGTCAAGAGATTTTTATAACTTGCTATTGGATGCCACCTCTAGTCAGCCATTGAGGCTAGTAGATTCATTCTCCCTGTATCAATGACATACTCAAGACCCACTTCTATGTTTGACCCTACTTTGAGAAGTTCAATAATGTCACCTGTAAAAATACTTGGAGATACAAGCAGGCAAGCAATGATTTGTTGTAAAAATCCTACCCATGAAGGGTGAAATCTGCTTTTCAGGAAAACATTTAAAGATTTTAAGAATTCGAATGTCAAAAAGTTCTGTTAAATAGAATACAGTTGATCCAGACAGACTACAAATAGTTTTCCTTGCCCCTCCCCTCCCCTCCCCTTCCCTTCTTTCCCCTCTAGGCCTCTCAGCGCTGTAGCTTGCTCACATGAGCAGGAAGTGCACCCTTTAGAAGTCCCCCCCCCCCAGCCTAGTAAGAAAGCACAGGCTACAGAGTAATCAGACAGGCTTGTCTCTCAGTTATGCCCTTTGCTTAAGGAGCTCCCTCCAAGAAAATCTTCTTGATTTCCTCAAAAAGTCAAATACATTTAGTGCAGCTTCAGTACTAAATACATGCTTCGTAATTCGAGGACACTATGTAATGCCAACTTGTAGTATTTATCAGACTATGTGACAAACAGATCTCTAGAGTCCCCAACCCCTGCCTAGCTTTTGTAGCATGTGCTCAGGAGATATAGGAAATAGTGAATGAATGAACAAATCCTATCATTCAGCTCCATTTACCAAATGTTCATTGAGTACTTCTCTTTAAAGTCCTCACTCCCACATCCTGGTGCAGCTGTCCAACAATGTCGACACAATTATCACCTCGATGCCCTTTGCTCTTATGACATCTATTTCTTAAACAGAGACTGAAGCATGGGGGTGAGGGCTGGTGCCCAGGTATATAGCTAGGCGTTCCTATACTTGGTATGATTTCACAAGTGCCAAAATAATTCCAACTCCTTTCCTTCCAAAAGTTTTCTTGACTGGTTTCCAAAATCCTACAGCAATCCCTTGAAGAAGAGAATTCTTCCCTTGCTTATGTTCCAGTTAAGTATTTGGTAGCAACAAGATTTATCATTAACCTTTTTATGTTATGTTTCTAAGGCGATAAAGATTGTATCAGGTTCTTTAAATACACACAAACACATACAGACACACACACAATACACATACACACAGATACACACACATACACAGACATATACAACCCACACGCACAACACACACACATGCATGCCTGCGCACACACAAGGCACACAGTGGTAGTCTATCCAAGGATAAAACAAGAAGACCTTGAGAGCTCAAGGTCACCTTGGGCTAAAGAGTGAGTTCTAGGCTGGCCTGAGGTATATATACCAAGACCCCATCTCAAAACAAAACAAACAGCAAAACAAAGCAAAGCAAAACAAAATCTACCTATTTCACTAAAGAAGTGTAGATACAATATGGCAGTCTTAGACTCTAACCTAAGAGGTAGGTAGAGGAGCCGTCTCTACAAAGAGATTGTGACACACTGAATGTACTCTTACCCTGGGGCTTTGCATTATCCCCCGTTCTCATTTTTCTGCAGCAAAGGAGCACTTACACTATCTGTGTGAAGGACAAATGGACAAAGCCTTAAGCAGGAGAGGGGCAAAATAGGGAAAAGAGAGACAAAAACTGTTTTGAAATGGAGCTGACTCATACTTTCGTAGGTGTTTGTGAAATAACCTAAAGATTTGGAAGTTCTAATTCCGCCTCTTACTGGTTCTATGGAACTGCCAAGGACTCTTTCTATATCTGGGTAGGCCTAGGAATGCCCAGCAATGAGGAAGATGGGTGCTGAGTGGGGGAGCTTACCTGACTCCTCCTTGTCTATACAAGTTTTTAATTTATTACAACTCTCTTTCCTTTCAGCAATTAATGGGATGATCTACAACCTGCCTGGCCTGAGAATGTACGAGCAAGAGTGGGTGAGGCTACACCTGCTCAACATGGGTGGCCCCCAAGATATTCACGTGGTTCACTTCCATGGCCAGACCCTGCTGGATAATAGGACCAAACAGCACCAGTTAGGGGTCTGGCCCCTTCTGCCTGGTAAAGATCTGAGCGATGGAAGAGGTCCCTACTAAGAAATAGCAAGATGGGGCACCTCTTTCTCTCCTTGTACATCTACTATTTAAGGAATCAGAAGAGAAGATGTTAATCTAAATCCCAAGACAAAGCTCTGTTTACATGCTGTATTCAGAGCACAAAGCATATCTCCTATGAGCTGTGTGTAGGCACCTCGCAGGACTGATTTGCAAGCTTACTTGGTTCTTCAGAGATTCTGTGTCTCGTGCAGTCTCTCCTGCATGGGATTTCAGTACATAACAAGATAAGTCACGAAGGCACAGGGAAAAAGAAACAGTTGCTGTTCAGAGGTTGATTAGAAAGTTAAATTGAGCTCTTCTGGATTCTTGAAATCCACTTCTGAAACCTTCACCCTGTCCTTTCTGAGGAAGTAACTCTAGAAATCATAATCTTGAACAGATCCATGACTCTGGAGGGGAAAATCCTTTCAATGACTGTAAGAGCTGACGGGGGTATTTAGAGCTTTGAGTGTGAAAGTGGGAGAACTGGTGTAGATCTAAACAAACTACAGTCATCGGAGAAGAGTTAGTTGTTGTGTTCCTCAGTTGTTTCCGGGGAGATCTGCTAGTGAAAGGGGTTAAGGGCGCGAGGGTCTTCATGCCACTGAAGACCCAAGACACTGGCTAGGATGCACATCTCCTGAGACTCTACTCTCAGAGACCTTGAATAAGTGTAGGTCTTGGGGAGGAGAGCTGGGGTTCTGCTTCTCTTCCGAGGTCTGAGGAACTAGTGAGAGGCAATCCCTTTGCAGGAATTAGGGTGAGGAAGTCATTGTGTGAATCAGTCTCATGTGGACATGGAGGAAGTCACTGTGTGAATTGGTCTCATATACGAACACAGAACATTCACGAACACTGTGAATTGATCTCATATGTGGACATGGAGGAAGTCATTGTGTGGATTGATCTTAGATGTGAAAATGGGGGGTCCAGATGGGTCTGTTTTACAAAGAAGATGGAGAGATAGCTTCTTGTTTGGTTCTCCAATGCCGCTCTCTAAGAAATATAGAAAATGATGGTTGTTTTAACTTCAGAGACAGGATGGACCACCAAATTCAGTCTATATTTTCAGAAGAAAAGAACGTGAAAAAATCTTGTTCACTATATTTGAGATGAATAGCCATCAGCTGTTAAATTCTACTCACAATAAGGGGCATGGTCCTAAATTATAATCAACAGAATCTAAGCATAGGGTCAATTGGCAGAGTAGACATTAAGTGTCATTACAAATAAGCAGAAGTTTTAGAACCTTTTCAGTTTTTCTGAAACAATTTGTATACATTTTTATCCAAGTGTGTAAGAGCATTTGAAACTGTAAGGAAAAGATTTTTATCCCTTACACATTAACAAAGAAAAAGAGAGAAAGAAAACACATTTAAAAGCCATAAAGTTGAGTCATTTTGAAACTTGAAACTGTGTACTTGAATTGTGTATGGGGTAACTTGTATATTTAGATAAATGAAAATTCCTTTTTAAGGGGAGCTGGTAGATTTTTTTTTTTTTAAATGTCTGAGTGATTTATTTTTAGCAACTTTTTTCTTGTCTGATGGTTTATTTGCTCAAAATAGTCTGGCGTGTCCCCATGCAGTAACAGATGGCCTTGAACTCCTGATCTTTCTGCCTCCTCCTTATGAGCACTTTGATTAGCAGGATACACTGAAGTACCCAGTTTATAGGGGTCTTGGTCAAAGTCGGGACTTGTGAATTCTAGACAAGCATCCTCCTGACTGTGTACCTCCCCACCCTTGCTTTGGTGATTTGTAGGTGCTGGTGCTGTAGCTGCTGTTGGATTCACTTTTGTCTGTAATGGCCTCAAGAGAAATGCACCACTCTTTTTTTTTTTTTTTCCTTCATACTTTATTTACATTTCAAATGTTTCCCCCTTTCCAGATCTCCCCTTTGGAACCCCCCCATTTCCTCCCCCCTCCCCCTGCCACTATGGGGGTATTCTCCCACCCACCCACCCACTCTCGTTTTCCCTCCTTGGCATTCTCCTATACTGGGGGATCTAACACCCTCGGGCCCAAGGGCCTCTGCTTCCCCTGATGTCTAACAAGATCCTCCTCTGCCGCATATGTGGCCAGCAGCATAGATCCCTCCATGTGTATTCTTTGGCCTTAAGAGAAATGCACCACTCTTAATTAAAGTCTCCTCCACACCTTTAGGATACAGGGACTTCAAGATTCATAGAGAGCTCAGTCACAACATTAACTTGTTAGCCAATTAAGTTTGGAATTGTGTCCTTCACTCTATTTTAGGTTCATTTAAAACACTTGAAATGAAGGCATCCAAGCCTGGCTGGTGGCTCCTCGACACAGAGGTTGGAGAAAACCAGGTGGCCGGCATGCAAACACCATTTCTCATCATAGACAAAGGTATCACTTGCATGGTATTTACTGGTGAGGGAGTGTCTGGTAATAGACTATTTCCAACTTCCAGATTGCAAATAATCTGATTCTCACCATTCTGCTGTGAAAATGTCAAAACAGGCTTTTTTTCTGGCCACTAAAAATATAATAATTATCTATACAACCCTAACAAATAGGTCAAATATTCCACGCCTGGGGAACCAATAGAAAATGCCCTTCCTCATAATTTGTGATCTATGAGAAAATATAATAAGAAAATCTCTAAGTTCCTAGAGTAGAGCAAAAAGAGTAATCAGAATTCAGCAATAACAGGTAGTCATCTATCCACTCACTGTCAGTTCTTGCCAAGCACCTTTCATCTACCAAATACAGTGCTCACATCCAGGTACCCATTATCTGGTATTTCTTTCCCAGAGCAAGATGTAAATATCCTTGTACTCTCCAGGTCAGTGGCCAAGAGTGCAGTCTTATGAGTAATAGTACTTAATGTAAATAGTTTGCTTTAAAATCCAACCAGATGGACATCAGCTTAAACATGTTTTTTTTAAGACTTCAGTTGCTTTCTGCTGTGGTAGTTACTATTCTGATAAGCACCAGGCTTGCTGAGTGTTTATCTCTTTCTAATCAGGTATAGTAAAGTCATTATCATGAATGGTAAATGAAAATGATCTCTAGCCATAGAGGTTTTACTTGTTATATGTATTTTCTAAGCAAAAAAAGATTTATTCTTGTTTTTGTCTTTTCACAGAGTGTAAGATGCCAATGGGTCTAAGCACTGGTGTCATATCTGATTCACAGATCAAGGCTTCAGAATATCTGAGTAAGTAGGGACATCATAGCCTGTGACTGGCCATGCTTACAGTCTGAGTATGCAACGCATAAAGCTATACACAACAGCCATCTATGGGCCAATTCCTGTCTCCAGGCTTTCATCTGCCATAGCTTAATGAAGCAACCCCATTTATGGGGCTCCTCTGGTAGAGGAAGAAGAAATATTTTGGGAGCAAAAATCCTATTCATACGTTTATCATTTCTACTTCTTGTGATGTTTGTTGTTCCCAAAGGGCCTTTTCTAGGAAAAAAAATATCAAGAACTCAACTTTGCTGATTATCTACCTAGGTAGCCCAGTAGTTCTACTGGGAATTGGCAGGGAATAAATAGCTTCATCTTATGGCCTTGTAATCACTTCCCAAACTCTATTTATCTTGCCTACATTGGTTCACACACATAACCTCCAACCGGATTCACAAGGTTATATCATCCAAGGAAGATAGTCTCAGTGTTCATGCTAGCCATTCATCTAGTCAAGAAACATTATGATCAAAATGTCTCTTAAATTTATTCACTCTGCCTCAAATCCCTTCCTGAGATCTAGAGACTGTCATCAAAAGAATAATGAGGCTCCCACATATTCCTCCCAAGTCTTCCTGTTTGGTAGGCCCATTCAGCAGTAGCCCTGACAACATAACCGTGAAAACACAAACATGACTTATGTGCAAGAAAGGGTGGATGATGGTTTGCAACTGACTAAACATGGCCTGAAGCCAAGGTTTAGTCACTGAGGATTGGCTTGGCAGCCAATGTTCATGTCACCTGCCTGGTCTCCTAACTATAACATAACCCTCCAAGGATCTGGCTCTCTGCTGTTCTAAACTTATTTGAAAAATTGGTAGTTTTCTATTGGGGGGAAAAAAAGTACTTTGAGCCAGACATGGTAGTATATGGTTGGTTGAAGCAGAAAGACAGTGAACTTTAGTCCTGTCTGGGATATGTAACAAAACTTTCTTTCAAAAATAAATTAATTCACAAATTCCTTTTGTTTTCTTCTTTTGTATTTAGCTTATTGGGAGCCCAGATTAGCACGATTAAACAATGGCGGTTCATATAATGCTTGGAGCATAGACAAAACTTCATTAGATTTCCCCATTAAACCTTGGATCCAGGTATGTCTAACTAACCTGATAATATTGATTGAGATTATGACAACACCGGAGGTGGGTTTAGCTGTTTCTTAAAATGGCAATTAAGGAAACAGCCACGAGTAGATGCAGTTACTGTTCTCAGCAGTTGCTTTCTCATAATCGACCCTGAGAGGTAGGTCAAGTAATTTTCAAACTAAGAAAGAAAACTCCCAACAAAGGTGCCAACTGCTTTCCCAAAGATGTGCTTTGCTCAGCTGTGGGTTGTACCTCACCATTTTATGACTTTGCTAAGACCTTGGGTATTGTCTAATGCTAAAGAAAGCTGATATATCTTGAGTTATGGTAAGGTGTGACTCACTAATAAGGATGGTTCTGTTTACTGGCTTGGCTGTATTGCAGGTGGACATGCAGAAGGAAGTTGTAGTCACCGGGATACAAACCCAAGGTGCTAAACACTACCTAAAGTCTTGCTTTACCACGGAATTCCAAGTGGCTTACAGTTCTGACCAAACCAACTGGCAGATCTTCAGAGGGAACAGCAAGAAGAGTGTGATGGTTTGAGCATATGTTTCTAGCTCAATCTTAAGCTTAGCTCACCCTGGGTATTCCATAGCAGTAGCCTTTCAAATTACATTTCAGGGAGTTAGAAAGTGAATGGTTTCCTAAGGGTCTTAGGAAGGAAAAATGATATTATGGTGATGGGTGGGTCTGTAAAATAATACTACTAAAACTTCAAATTTCCACGGAACTTGAAAGAGAAAACACATTTAAGCAAGCACCACTTCAAAACAGATTGGCAGACAGCATACAGCACAGTGTTCACCCTTGTTCAATACAGAACCTATGCTAAAAACTGCCTGCAAAGAGCTTTGATTTATTATCATATTTTACTTTGTTCTTTATCTCACATACCTTGATTTATGGTGATTGGGGTCACCCGGTGATGCTCTGAGGCACTATGCTTCTCAGGCTGCCTTAGAGGACATGCCAGAGGACTGATAGACTCCTGTCTGGTACTGCATGAACCAGACAAGATTCCTAGATCATTCCTCATTCCCAGGCTCCTCCCCAAAGAAAAATATCCAAAGGAAGAGAGCCTGTCTGTACCAACACCCAACCTCCTTGAGTCTGTTTCTGTTGGTACTTTATGTAAATGACTTTCCACATGCTACTTTTTCTTTGATATCTTGACTATTTCTAATAGTGACATATTTGTAATGTAGCTTAGATAAAATCGCTAAAAAATCTTAAATTGTGGTGCTTATCAACCAGTAAGGGGATAGAAAACTCGATAGCAGTCAAAATCACACCTTAAAGATTTTCGAATCCATAGTTATGCAGGACTTCAGCATGTAGTTTGGTGGTTTTGAAGTTTAATTGTCTCAAACTTTAATACCACAGTAATAGAAGATGTGTAGAGTAAATCAGGAAGTATTCTCTTCTGTGTTCTGGATGAGATTTCTGAAGCCCATGGGAATACCTTCATTTGGCAGAAATCACCCATAAACCTATCTGGACCTGAAAAGCTCATTGTGGGAAATTTTAAGTTTAATCTCTTTGATTAACAGTTTGGAGGTCATTTGAATAGTCTATTTCATAGTGGTGAGTTATGATACTTTGTATGGCCTTTAAAATATGAATTGTAGCAACATTGCTTATGTAGGCTCTGGTATTATAATTTTTCTCTTCTTTTACTTTAAGGTCAAGCCTGCTGTAGATTTGTCAGTTTGTTTTCAATCTTTTCCAAGTACCAATTCCTTTATTAATTTCCTTCTACTGTTTAACTGTGCTCAGTCTTACAGATAACCACTCTTTGTTTCTGTTTTAACTAGACGTTTTATGATACTTCTCTGTGAGGGAAAGGGAGGTGGGGCACAGACTGCCAGGTAGAGGTCACAGTCTAGGCTCTTCCTGGGCACCTTAGGAGGCAGTGTTTGCCTTGGTTGCTAAGTAGACTCAGAGTCCCACACTGGTTTCTCCTGACACAGCTGAGGGCTTCTTACTGGAAAAAGTCTGGAGCTCCTCATCCCAGGAGCCTAAAAGTCTAACCCTTCATTATAGCCGCTGCTTCTATGCTTGGCTTGTGTCTGGGTGTTTATTTGTTTTTCTGTGAGAGTTGGATGGTTTACAACAGTTACCTAACCAGATTTGTCTTCTTCACCTATAAGCCTGAAACTTATAAAGTAAGCAAAAAGTTCACGGGGGGGGGGGGAGGTGGGGGGGGCAGAGGGCAGGGGGGAGGGCAGTGCCATGTTATTCTTTGATTCCTGAGAAGCTCCAATAGTCTGTTTGCTTGACATCTTTCCATCTTTATTTGCTTCTTTTATGCATAGTCCAGAGTTTCTACACAGCAGGAAGAAGGGGAGAAAGAGCATCAGCAATAGCTTCCTCTAAGTAGAAGTATACACAATTAGTGTTTCAAATTAAACTGATCCCATTTCCATAAAAGAACCTTATAAAACTTGTTAGATGGGTGGTTTTCCTTTTTTATTTTATTTTTTTTATTTTTTTATTTTATTTTTTTATTTTTCCTACTTTATTTACATTTCAAATGTTTCCCCCTTTCCAGATCTCCCCTTTGGAACCTCCCCATTTCCTCCCCCTCCCCCTGCCACTATGGGGGTATTCTCCCACCCACCCACCCACCCACACTCGTCTTCCCTCCTTGGCATTCTCCTCTACTGGGGGATCTAACACTTTCAGGCTCGAGGGCCTCTCTTCCCCTGATGGCTAACAAGACCCTCCTCTGCCGCATATGTGGCCAGCACCATGGGTCCCTCCATGTGTATTCCTTGGTTGGTGGATCAGTCTCCAGGAGTATCAGGGGGTCAGGCCAGTTGCCACTGTCGCTGCCTTCCCTGGGATGCAAACTCCCTCAGTTCTTTTTTTTTAAAAAGAAGAAGAAGAAGAGGAGGGGGGAGGAGGGGGGGAAGAGGAGGAGGGGGAGGAGGAGGAAGAAGAAATAGTCAGTTTTTAGAGAATTGTTATTAATGGATTCCTCTCTCCCTCTAGTATTTTCCTGGCAATTCAGATGCCTCTACGACAAAAGAGAACCAGTTTGACCCACCGATTGTGGCGAGATACATTCGGATACATCCAACAAAATCCTATAACAGACCCACACTTCGGTTGGAGCTGCAGGGCTGTGAGGTGAACGGTGAGGACAAGAAGCACCACCTTCTCACAGACACCCAAGGCTCAAGATTCGGGTGGTGTGGAAGAGTAGAATTCTCAGATACCTTCCATGCCTTAGGCTCCAGAAAAATCTTTGCAAGACAAGTTCCAATAGGGAATATTCTCAGTGTGATCTGAATGGAGATGGAGCCTGGTTCCAGTAGTCCGGGGTGGGTGGTGGGTAGGAGCAGCACCTCACTCCTCACTTCGTGGTGTGAGCTTCACAGAAACTGTCTCAGCCCATTTTCAGTGAGAGCCACCTGACTCTCAAACTCCCTCAGACCACTCAGACTTCAGTGGAGGAGCTGCAACATTGTTGTATTTTTTTGGTGATCAGTGAGCATTTTTTTGAATCTGAACATGGCTTTCAATTTCTGAAACCATAGTATGCTCTGTATTCTGTTTTGGACCCTGTGTAAGTGTCCAAGCTTCTATTTTTTTCCCAGGGGATGAAATTTGTCTTGTGATCTAATAAATCTAGGTCATAATCAACAGGCATAATAGTCCACGGACTACTCTCTGATTTTTAAGCAAGGCTTTCCAGGATTGTTTTAATAATTTATTTATTTTTTAATTTTATGCACATTTATGTTTTGGCTGCATATGTGTCTATGTGAAGGTGTTGGATCCTGGAGTTACAGATGGTAGTAAGCTACTATGTGTGTGCTGGGAACTGAGCTCAAATCCTCTGGAAGAACAATCTTAACTGTTAACTTAACTCTTAACTGTTGAGCTATCTCTCCAGACGAACTTTCCAGTATTTTTAACTTTCAGACACATATAGGCATTCTGGGGTAAAAGACAAAAACAATGGGCTGAGGGCTTGGCTCACCCAAGCCTCAGCTGACTACTAAAGACAGGAGTAGGTGAAGGGATGGCGAGTCACATGCTGTGTCATGCCCTGGGAAGCTAACAGATCTTTCCCTGAGGTAGAAGAGGAAGGCCCAACTCATGTGAAGAACCTGAACTTTGGAATCAGTTTCTTCCCAAAGCAGATAATGCTGCAGTTGACAATTGTAAGAGATATGGATATCGACATTTGCCAGTATCTAGATACCAGCAGTGTAGAAAACCGCCCGCACAGAATGCAAATTTTGTGTAGGCAAGATTACTCCTCGAAACAGATCTGTAAGTCATGGGGGTGGGGTTATTTCCATAATCACAGTGTCAATGGTAGCTTCAGTCAATCGTGTAGTCTAACTAATCTAAAATGTGAGGTTCAATTCTGTTAATTTACTAAAAACATTCCTTCTCTACATAAGGAGCATGAATTTTTTTCTTCACTTTTTGGAACTTTATACATAGTGAGAAATGCATGTTTCTTTTAGGATTGTTTCTTTTTTTTCTTTTCTTTCTTTTACTTTATTTTTTTGACATAGAGAAAGCAAGCTATTGCTTCAAGAAAAATGCAGTAGCATTAAGATAATAGTCAGCTGTTTTCACTCACTAGCTAGGTTTCCTCCACCAATAGGTCAGCTTTGCTTGCCTAGAATGCTTAAAATTATGCCCAGGCAAAATTCTAAAGAGTGTATGTGTTCAAAATGTTGAAAGGGAAAACAGAAAAGGTGGCTACCAAAGCCCCACTACATCTCCACAGCTTCTGTTGGAAGAAACTCTCCTGTTAAGTACAGCCGTGATTTGCTTAACCGCAGGGATCTGTTCTTACAAATGCATCTTTAGGCTATTTATTTATTTCTGTGGAAACACCACACAGTACCAGCCAGTCACTCAGTGTGGTCTCTTGATACAATCAGGAGACAGGGCGAGTGAGCATAACACCACACTGTTTCACAGTAAGCTAATTTCTTATAAGCAGAAGGCACACGTTCAAAACTAACAATTAGAAGTATAGTCAATACACAAAGCAGTTGTGTTGTGGTTTATTATTGAATATTATGAATTGTACATAACTGTGTGCACTGTACTACACATGTCTCAGCACAGTAGGCTGATTTATGCGGACACCATCACAAATACAGAGGCTATATGTTACTTATGACAACTATGATGTCACACCTCCATAGCCTAATGGGACCACTAGTATTTGTGTAGTCTGTTATTAACTGAAATGTCATTCTATGCCACAAAGCAAAGGCTTGAGATTCCACAGCTGTCTGAAGAAGGGAGAATCCACACTTAAGATACTGTGTTGGGTGGGATACTGGTGACAGTCTTGGGTTGGGCAAGCTCTTGTGCCTTGTGTCTTCCCGTACTCTGTGTCCACTTCTGTCAAATGGATGTGTGAGCAGTGAACAGTATATTCGTAGCACAGAGAGGTATTTGCACTTGAATTGAACAAATGTTCTTTGTTTTCCTGTTTCCTGGAAGTGATATTTCTTGCTTTCTGTGTTGCAAAATACAACGCAGGGACCATCAATGCTGTGTAATTAATCATATTACTTTCCTCTTGACAGGATGTTCCACCCCACTGGGCCTGGAAGATGGAAGGATTCAAAACAAGCAAATTACTGCATCGTCGTTTAAAAAATCATGGTGGGGAGACTACTGGGAACCTTCCCTTGCCCGCCTGAATGCCCAGGGCCGGGTAAATGCCTGGCAAGCCAAGGTGACATCAACCTTATAAATGGAGTTCTCTCACTTTCCAGAAACAATGAGCACCACCGCAGGGGACTGGAGGGTGGCTGGGAACAGGAGTGTGAGCCTCTGAAGACCCAGGTCTGAGAATCTAGGATGATCTACAGAATCAACAGCTTTCAGCTCTAACTGTGACTCAGAGAAAAGTCATACCTCTTCCCTTGTAGTTCTTGGTCGCTTTGATTTAAAACAAGAGGGGACAACAACTTGCAAAGAACTAGAGAGTAAATATTTTAGGCCAGTGGTTCTTAACCTTCCTAGTGTTGTGACTCTTTAGTACAGTTCCTCATGTTGTAGTGACCCTCAAGCATAAAACTTTGTTACTACTTCATAACTATATTTTTGCTACTGCTAGAAATCATAATAGAAATGTCTGATATGCAGGATATCTGGCATGCAAGCCCTGTGAAAGGGTCATTTGATCCCCACAGGTTGAGAACCACTGTTTTAGGCTCATTTTTCTGTACATTCTCTGCATGGCAACAAGTAAGTCCTCATGTAAGTGAGTGAGGACACTCATGGCTTACCAGTTCCTGGTTGAGACTCTTTAACATTAATAATGAACAAATAATTAGGGTTTATACTTTACCCTTTTTTCATAACTTGCCACTTTAAAATTTTTCCTTCCCTTTCTTTATGAACTTCAAGACAGTTGGAAGCAGCACAGTTATAAAACCAAGAGTATAAATCAGTGATCCAAGTTAAACAAACACCTTCCGGAAAGTTCCTTTGATATTGCTCCACTAAGTATTTCAGGTCATTTGATTTGAGGATAACTGTTAATAGCTGACTTATCTTTATTTCATTCTTCACCTGATAGTGGGATCACAATGCCATGATAACAATAAGATTCCCTTCGGACAAGACAATCCAAGTTCATTACTTCCTCTCTTCCAATCTCCCTCCCTTAAGATATATATTAATATATATGTAAATATCTATGAAATATATGATATATAAATAGCTATATATGTTAATGCATCTCAATTCCTAGACTCTGAAGAAATTCTAGTTCTAATCTCAGAATAGGCCACTAGAAAGGAGAGAAAAGAGTGGCACATGAGCCCCACATAGTGTCTTAGGAGCCAATCCTTGTGCTCTGAAACCTGTTCTAGCCTATCCCAGACTCACAGAATGCTGGGCTGGCAGCGGTTTATAATGAAGCATCTCTCCAAATCTTTCCATCCATATCTAAATGAACAATAGATTAAACCATCTCAGCTCAATGTCAAGGCAGAATCTTGGCTAGAATTCCATTCTGGGCTGAAACTCAGGCCAGTCCCCTGTGTGAAGCAGCCCAAACATTTCATTTTGCAATTTTGAGGAAGAAAATGGATACTCAGAGAAATTAAAATAGTAATATTACATTACATACTTACATAAAAGGTAAATAATAAATAAAAGTGCTGTATAGTTACCCCAGACACCCCTTGAGACCTGTACATGGTAAAACTTGTCACGCTACACTCTATTCTACGATCTTTAAAAGAAATCCTTTCTATAAAGTTAGCTTTAATCACTGGCATTGTAATTAAGACCCCTTCAAATAAATGCTAACTTTGGTTTTTTAATCTGAATTTCTTAGTCATAAATTTCGGTTTGATCTAACACTCTCTTAGCACAAAATGTCTTTATATGATATTTAAAGAGGCTGAAAATCAAAGCCAGATACGTGCAGGTATGCATAGACAATCTATCCGTGGCCAGGTGTCTCTTACCTGACATATACGAAAACCCTTCACCTGTATCTTGAATCATTGATACAAACTTGATTTTAAGTCCCTCTAAGATAACACACAGAGGGTCTCACAAAGTTGACAAAGTTATAATCCTTTAATTCAATCAATTTTGCTTTTAAAAACTATAGCATGTAAATATATAGATATGTATTCATATACACACGTACGTCCACATGAATATGAATGGCATTGAAGAAATATCATTCATTTCATCCATAATTGCTTGAGACATCTCCCAAAGGTATAAATTCATCCCCAACACCTCCAGGCATTAGTCCTTCTGAATTCTCTTCAGGAGCATGTCACCTTTTGTGAGGCTAGACTGTGACACACCTCAAGCAGACACTCAATTCCTTCTCAGACATCCCTGAAACAATTTATAGCATTTAAATGAACTTGCTTAAGAAAACACTTTTGGCCAGGCAGTGGTGCCACACGCCTTTAATCCCAGCACTCGGGAGGCAGAGGCAGGCAGATTTCTGAGTTCGAGGCCAGCCTGGTCTACAGAGTGAGTTCCAGGACAGCCAGGGCTATACAGAGAAACCCTGTCTCAAAAAACCAACAAAAAAAAAAAAAAAAAAAAGGAAAGAAAGAAAACACTTTCAAGGCTGGAGAGTGGCTCAGCAGTTAAGAGCACTGACTGCTCTTCCAGAGGTCTTGAGTTCAATTCCCAGCAACCACATGGTGGCTCACAACCATCTGTAATGGGATCTGATGCCCTCTTCTGGTGTGTCTGAAAAGAGTTAAAAAAAAATATATATATATATAATATATATATATATTATATATATATTTTTATATATAAAGTATATATACTTTATATATAAAAAAGTATAAAGTATATATACACTTTCAAATAATTTGGAAATGTATTCGTTTTGTTTAAAGTAAAATTCATTTATCAGTAAGTATCCAGCAGCTACTTATTAAACACCAACTGTGTACCTTGTATTGCTATGAATACCAGGGAGAAAAAAGCTAAATAAGCCCCCCACCCTGGGGCAGCAAAAGACCTAAACAAGCAAATAATTATTGTATACGATATGGAATACAACAATAGAAATTAGATCGTTTTAAGTTGGTATACAAAGCAATAGGCTTCTTTGTGGCGATTTGTCACTATACTTAAATCTTAATCATTTATTTCCCTTCAGCATTGCCTTCCCCAGTCAGGCATACTCTATTACTCTCTCTCTCTAATTCCCTCTCCTGGTCATGATCCATAACAACAAACAAGAAATCACAGGGAAGTCTTCTAAAAGACAGCGACTGGGGACAGGAATGGAAAAGCTTTAAGCGTTTTCTGAACGTCTTGTTCTTAACAAAAAGAAAGGATTAACACCTTTCTCATTTCAGTGCTTCGTTTTGTTCTTTTCATAGGCAAACAACAACAAGCAGTGGTTACAAGTTGATCTGCTCAAAATCAAGAAGGTAACGGCCATCGTAACGCAGGGTTGTAAGTCTCTATCCTCTGAGATGTATGTGAAGAGCTACAGCATCCAGTTCAGTGACCAGGGTGTCGCATGGAAACCTTACCGGCAGAAATCCTCCATGGTGGACAAGGTACAGGATGCTGTGTTGGCGAAGGTTTTGAAAACTGTTTGGAAACTGTTTCCCGACGAGAAATAACAGTAACCCCTCCCCCAGGTCTTCTCAACCCCCACCCCACCCTCCTTCCATAAGTGGCTGGTCTCCGCAGAGGGACCAATTGTATGGCTTTCCTGACTCAGCCACCTGTGAAACAGGGAGGACAAATTACCAGGGGATGCTGTGAGGCTTTTGTTATCTCTGACTTAGAACGGTGGTGAACCTATCCAGAAAACCTTTTGCTAAAATGATTTAAAAAAAAAAAAAAACCTTGCTGCAGATACACTTGCTGCCTGTAGCTAGTCAGATGCCCAGGACCACAAGCCTCTGTATGCCACATTGCTACTAAACAGGAAACGTTTGGGAAGACTGCCCTTCTTGTGGAAATCAACTGCTCCATTACATTCCTAGTCCCTCTAACTTCTATCAGCTGGTTTAAAAATGCTACCAGAAGCAGAGCCAATGAGTGAAATGTGCTCAGTAATCCAGGAGTGGGAACTGGGCTAAAACTCCCAAGTGGAGGGAAACTCAGTTTTACTGAATTCTACCCAAATGCTCATTCAGTACTGAAGAGGTTTGTGCCCTTTTCTCATCTTTTAAACCCCCGGCAGTGGGTTTTATCTTGTTATAGCAGATTTTCCTCACACCAGGGAACCTGCTGTCATACAGACTCTGCTGTGTGTGTACATCTCAGGGAACTTCCTGAGAGTGAAAACAAAACCGAACACGAGCCAACACTCAAGGAGAAGAAGCACACAACCAAAAGGAGAAATAAAGAAATCCTCAGGGTCACATTTATACTGAATATCAATAATAGCAAGTTATTTATGGGCATCTGCTACATGATGCTCTCACGAGGCACTTGCTGTGTATTTACACACACTCAAATCTGTGCAGCATGTGTGAGGTAGAGCTTTTATTATTCTCCCTCCGAGGATGAGGCAGGGGAGTGCAGAGGAAACAATGACTTCTTCAAGGCCCTCCAGCAGCTAAGAGGCTAAAGAAGTAGTTTTGCCAACACTCTTGTCTGATTTATTTTTCCTAATTTGACACACCTCACTGAGAAATGAGCGTCTTTAAGGGGCATCTATCTGGCTTGTGATTTCCCAATATCCCGAGAACAGTCAAAGAAAACACAAAGATGACTGACTTTGGTATAGAAGATAAATTAAGAATAAAACATGAATGCCCATGATGCAAATGTTGACTGTTTTTATCGTGTTTTCCTTTCAGATTTTTGAAGGAAATAGCAATACCAAAGGTCAAATGAAGAACTTTTTCAACCCGCCCATTATTTCCAGATTTATTCGCATCATTCCTAAGACATGGAACCAAAGTATTGCACTTCGCCTGGAACTCTTTGGCTGTGACATTTATTAGAACCAAATTCCAAAAAGGAAAATAAGAAGGAAAAGGGAGACGAAAAACTGAAGGACTCCTTCAGGCCTAAACCGTTCAGAGCAGGCAATCCAGTGTGCGTATTTTAAATGGTAACAAACTTCCTGCTATTATTTTCTAATTGAGAATAAAGTTCATATGAGAAGCTTTTACAGTGTTCCTTTATCGCTGCCACTAAGGGAGACGGCGGCTATTATTTCTTTACTGATTTGAATGTAAACGGGAAAATATGAAGACCCAGCAAGAATATGAGTGTCTTTCACTCTGATTAAAGACATTATATAATGTAACAAACATTATATAATGGAATGGTAGGATTCTCTATAGCTCTTTCAAATCCTGTAGACATTAACAAAAGAGATATTACTTTTGGAAACTTTTCATGGACCTAGAAAACCTTTATTTCTGTACTTTTCTTTTAAAAGCAAACTATAATTTGTGAACAATGAAAACAAAAATAGTTAAGTTTTTTTTTATAATAGAGAAAAATACCTTGTTGTAATTAAGTGAGAACTTAAAATACCCTGTGTTGGGCTGGCTCAGTGGGCAAAAGTTCTTGCTGCCAAAACAAAACAACAATAGCAACACAAAACAAAACAAACCAGGATGGCAGGAGTTCAAGTACTGGAACCCATAGTGAAAGCCGAGAACATATTCCAGAAAGCTGTCCTCCAATTTCTGCAGGCAGCTGTGGCACATGTGTGCACCCACTCCCGTGTACAAGTACTAACAGTACAGAAAAGATTTTTAAAGCTTGTCTTTCTATGTCATCTCAAGTGTTCTGATTCTCCAGTTGGAAAGAAACAATTGAGCATGTTTCTCATGTTTCAGTTGAACTTGTGAATCTGTCTTGTTTGGGGCAGATAGCACATATCGATATCCTAGTGTACCAACCATCTGACATTTAAAAAATGTCAATACTGACCTTGGGAGAACTAGTCATGTACCTTGGCTTGATCAAAAAGCTGGCATGTTGTGGCATACTGTTTCAAAACTTGGGTTCATCTAAGGGAAGACACTTACCTGTAAAAGGGAATATGGGACTGTTTGTTGGCTCAAAGCTTTTAACAGCTCCTTTTAAAACTGCTCCAGGCCACATTGGCAAGTGGATGGAGAGTTCTTTCTGTCTGTCTTTCTGCCTCTCCTCACCCAGCAGGTTCTCCTGTTAGTATGTTTTTCTCTGAAAACTTGGCATTTCATGGTGCTGCATCACTTGCTAGTCCATGGAGCCTTTCAACATCCATAAAGTCATTTTATACACACAGGGTATTCATTCAAATAGAGAGTCGAAACCATCCAGTTTTGTGACATAAACCACCCCAATGCTTAAGTAAGAATTGTGCAAAATATACCTTGGGTGATAAGATAGATGGTGTTAATACAGTTTTACACTGTGTACATATATCAAATGTGATATATGAGTGTTAATTAATAACTTATAATTGATCTGAAAAAATGAATATCAACAAAAATATTGGACTATAAGTGACTTTGAAGCAAAACATGGCTCCATATTTTGTCCCTCCCTTTGAAGTTGCTCAGCTGAAATTACAGCCTTAGCTACCTGGTCCTCACCTGACAGGAGACAATGCACTGTTTGTTATCTCATAACTGGTTCCTATGGAAAGAAGGTGCGTGACTCACAGGAATTAGGATTTGCAAAGAGAAACCAACAATTAAAATTCTAAACATTATTAGTCATTCTAAATGAAAGCTGGGAATAACTGGTTGAGCGCATCCCAAATATGAAAAGTTCTCAGTAAATGTGGAATTACTTCTTCAGAGGGGTTCCAAGTATCAAAGAAATACCATGCTACTTTTTATAATAAAATTGAACAAGGATCATATTTTGTGATAAGGACCAGGATAACAACCTCAAGGGGAAGTGTTTGTCATTTGTGAATAAACCTGGTTGATAGATAAGACAACCACAGGGCATAGCTGGACAGTGACAAGACCTTAAGGTACTTTATAAAGGCGTTGTCTCTGATCATCACTTAAATCGTCTTCAAGTCATTTGCACTTTTATTATCTTACTTTAAAGAAAAGCTTCTCGGTGTCTTAGGAGTGATGTGTAGTAAGGTCAGACCCTTGCTTTTTCTTTATCGGCATGGAATTTGGTAATGGTCTCTGGTCTATGTCGGCTCAGGCTTTTCCAATCATATCCCAATTCCCGAAATAATGACTCCAGGACTTATTATTTATCAATAAATGTCTATGTCACAACCTTTGGCTGTTTCTCTGACTAGCTCATAACTTAATTAACCTGCTTATTCTATTGTATGAGTGCCACATGTGGCTAGTTACCTCTCCTCAGTTTCATGCCTCTGTCTACTCAGAGTTGAGGTGGAGGAGGAATCTCTTTCCTCCCCTGACTCTACCCCAGAGTTCCTCTCTCCCTGCCAGAACTCTTACCTCCTATTTCTGGCCTCAGCTAATAGGCCATCAGCCTTTTATTGGCATATGATACTTCCATACAATACACAAGAGAGTCTCTCTACAGGTCTACTTATTTTCAACTTCTTGCTTTAAGTACTATCCCCACTTGCCAGGCTTTGCTGATGTGTTTGCTTGTAGCAGAGACTTGTGATGTCGGCCTAGCTCATCAAAAACTATTTGTTTGTAGACCAAGTTGGTCTCAAGCATGCCTGCCTCTAACATGCATTGCTTTTCATTGCTTCTCTGTCTTCTACCTCTTTTTTCTCAGGAATTGACATTCAGCTACACATAATAGAGTTCCAGGACCTTCACAAAGGTTAAACCTTAATTGCTGAGGCTAAACTACTGACTGAATGCCCTACCTGAACTTTTTAAAAATAGATTTAACTGACCAGATTGTGTTTTTTGCCTCAGGAGTAGGTACAGTTAACATTTGTTTATATACTGAGACCTTGGGCCTTCTTATAAGAAATTCAGAAAATTTATCCACATAGAAAATTGAAATTTTTAAATGGAATTATCTTAGTCAGTGTTCTATTGCTGTGAAGAGATGCTGTAACCATGGCAACTCTTATAAAAGAAAGCATTTAATTGGATCTGGCTTACTTTCAGAGGTTTAGTCCACTATTGTCAGGGCAGGAAGTATGGCATCATGGAGGCAGGCACTTAAGAAGTAGCTGAGAGTTCTACATCTGGACCAGCAAGCAGCAGGAAGAGAGAAACACTGGGCCTGGCTTGAGCATTTGAAACCTCAAAGCCCACCCCCATGACACACTTCCTGTAAATAGTACATACCCACTGATAATGCCACTCCCTGCTCACCAAGCTTTCAAATCTATGAGCCTACGGGGCAATGCCTATTCAAACCACCACAGGAATTAAGGAAAAAGTTTCTTTCAAAACATCAAAAAAATCCAAAACCTAGTTGTTAACAGAGGAAATCAGCCAGGTGGTGGTGGCAAACACCTTTAATCCCAGTACTCAAGGGGGCAGAGGTAGGAAGATCTCTGAGTTCAAGGCCAGCCTGATCTACAGAGGGAGTTACAAGACATCCAGGCTACACAGAGAAACCCTGTTTCAAAAAGGCCAGAGGTGGAGGGATGGAGGGAGGGAGGGAGGGAGGGAGGGAGAGAGAGAGAGAGAGAGAGAGAGAGAGAGAGAGAGAGAGAGAGAGAGATTTAACTAAAGACAAACTAGAAAGAATAGTTAGCATGATAGGTAATACTGTGCATTGTGAAGAAGACCGTAGTTTTTTGCAATCATCAAATAGACTAGACCATTATACAGTATTGGCTGGTGGTGATAATATGTTCTGATATTTTGGGCTATTATAAAGAATGCTCCCTATCCCCTAAAAGCCAGCATGCTAAATCAAAAATGAATTGGGAAGCCAAGACTCTCAACTAAAGGTAAAATCCTGAAAGATTGTCTGAGATTGTAGCTCAATGAAGCTTACCAAGTATATATGAGTTCCTAGGTTTAATCCCCAAGATGATGATAATAATAATAATAATAATAATAATAATAATAATAATCCCTAAAGACAGCACATTTTATGTATGAGTGAATGGTTATGTTTATCTCTTATCCTGCCCTAGAAGATTCAAAGTGATTGGGTTGAGATGAAGGCTTAGTGGATAAAATGCTAGCCATTAGATCCTGATGACCTGAGTTTGCAATCCCAACATCTTTATAGAAGTCAGGTAATGTGTTTCTACCCCTAGTGCTGGTCAAGGAGAGGGGGTCTAGCCACAATGGTGAGTCCAGTTTCAGCGAGAGACTCTGTCTATGAGAATAAAGCAGACAGTGATAAAGAAAGACACCAGACTCTGGTCTCTGTGCTCAATCACAGGCGAGGGTGCCCCCTCTACATGGGCACACAAAGGTAAGCATACTCTTGTACATGTGCACATAGATGGGTGAGCATATACGTGCACACACAGATGAGTGTACCCCCATACATGTGCACATACACAGGTATGTGCACCCCCTGTGCTTGTGCACATATACAGGCAACTCTACCCCCATACACATGCACACAAACACAGTTGAGTGTATCCTTGTACACACACACATAGGCAAGTGTACCCCATACCGGCACACACATACCCCAATCACAAAAGACTCAAAGTTGGTTGGAAGAAATTATAAGATACTGAGAAATGACACATTAAAAGTAGGAGAGAAAGCAAGATTAGAAATCAGAACATAAAGCTTAGAAAACATGACATGAAAATATAATCCAGTTCTCAAAAGTTACATGACTTATTGACATTCAGTGGCCAAATGCCCATGGGCAAATTCTTCAACCTCTGCCTCTTTAATTTTTTTAAAAAAGATTTTATTTATTTTATTTATGTGAGTACACTGTCACTGTCTTCAGACACACCAGGAGAGGGCATCAAATCCCATTACAGATGGTTGTGAGCCACCATGTGGTTGCTGGGAATTGAACTCAAGACCTCTGGAAGAGCAGGCAATGCTCTAAACCACTGAGCCATCTCTCCTGCCCTAACCTCTGCCTCTCTACGCCTCATGTGTGAGAGAATATAGCACTGTTTTAACCATCAACAAAACATCACCTATATGCCCTTCACCTTGCTATGGATAAGTTTGGATTGAACAGAAATTTTTAGTAGTCAAAGCAAAAATGAAAACCTTATCATCAGCTGTAGAATGCAATGTTCTCAAAAACTGTCCAGAAGAAGCACACTTTCCTGGAGGCTGGAATTAAACATAATTTAAAAGCCTACAGAAAGAGGTCATCAGCACCTTTGAGGAGGTTGGGCAGTGTTTGGCTGCTTTCCTGAGCATCCCTCAGGATCTGAATGCCTTCAGAAAAACACAGTCCAGTGAAAATGAAGCTTCCAAGGCAAGTACTGTGTGCTCTGCGTGCATGGGCTTCCTTCTGCTTTGGCTATCCTGAAGGAAGAGCTTAGGGTCTCTAAAGACAGCTTATGTTCATGTAAACACTCCAACCATAATTATTGATTCTCCAGTCATGATTTTGTCAGTCACTTGGTGGCAATAAAGAGAAGAACTTCATTCTGCAAAGTGTGATGTCCCTGTTTCTGAAGGTGTGCTCTCAAATCTCATTCTAATCTAAGCAAATATCAATAGAAGTCAGGTGCTTTGGAGAAAGTAATGGGAAATACATAATTTTATAAAATTGTTTTCTTTGGTCTAACTTCCTTCCTGCTATTTGAGAAAAGACTATCGTTCTATTTTGGCAATAGAATATTTCAATATTTCACACTCAATTCCCTTACATTATATTCATTCCCACAACCTATGATAGGAACATCAAAACCCAAGCATTGTGTGCATACATATATTCTGATCATTCTTTATCTAGGACACACTAAACATTTATGAGAATCAATTTTTCTGAAAATGAATATAACATACATAGAGTCTTCCAACTTGGTAAGGAATATTTATTATAAATAATCTCAAGTAAAGATACCCCAAAGGGTAGTTCTGGCAGAACCTTTAGTACTCAGAAACGTGTTTGAAAATTTCTAATTTTTATGTGTTACTTGCATTGAAACCCTATGCCTTGTGCATGCTGGGCAAGCACTCTGCACTGAGCTTTACACTCAGTCATGCAAATTTCTAATTCCTAAGGCCTCGTTTTACTAACTACATGTTGTTTTCTTCATAATGCTTTGCAGTGTGTTGTCGTACACTCCCAGCAGAGATTCTAAATAAACAGTTTCTCCCAGACTGAAATCACTCAGACTATAACCCAGATGTTGAAATACAAATATAAACTCCCTCCCCAAACACAGTGTTTGATCTAGGAAGTTACCATTCAACAAGATTATGGCTTTGAAAACTAGGCCAGGTTTATCTTTAACCATCCCTCCCACCCTCTCCTGACAGCCAATTCCTGTACACTTAACTTTCTCACCACTCACCAGGTAAACTTCCCCGACTCATTCTACCAAAACACATTTTGCCCCTGGTGTTTAGTCCTTGAAGTGCTGGCCTACTTAAACCTTTAAAAACACCTTTCCTGATGAGACTCTGCAATGTTTCTTTGTGTCTTCTATCAATTGTGAGGACCATACCTTACCGTCCACTCTATCTCAGTGCCCAGTTCCCATGAGCAAACCTGAACCTTTTGTTCTTGCCACAGGCCCATGGGATGTTAAATCCAACTGGCCAGAACTCGAGGAGCATCTCAGCTCTGAAACACTCCCATGCCTCTCATCTTCAGATCCCCTAATAATCCCGGAAGGATTCCACACCTCCGAGCATGACTTCTGCAAGCACTATTTCCGCTTCCTGGCTTCACTCCCTCTATGCGCAGTGCACGCCCATGATTCACCAACGCTTCTTGCAATCCTTCGGACAGCTCTAGTCTTTTAGAACGACTTTTATCTGCCTTAACTCCTCCTTGAAGTTTTTTCTTTGTCAGTACCAAACTTTACATCTCAGTTCCAGCTCCATCACTGCTCACAGCACAGAGGACTATTTCAAAGATATTTGAATCTCCCAGAGATAGCAGTACACGTCTATAAATTTGTCAAAGTTTATTGAACTATACACCTAAACTTGAGTGACTTTTTTACTAATTGAAAATTATACTTAATAAAGTTGTTTTCTTTTCAAAAAGAAAAACCATCTGAATTCCCTCCTCTCCCCTCCCCTCTCCTCATGAACACACAACAACCTCTACAACAATAAACAAAACAAAAGGAAAATGTGAAAACTTACCTCAGACCTGTTCTCTGCACAAACTTTTTTTTTTTAACTTTTATTTTTTTTCCTACTTTATTTACATTTCAAATGTTTCTTCCTTTCCTGATCTCCCTTGGGAACCTCCCCATTTCCTCCCCCTCCCCCTGCCACTATGGGGGTATTCTCCCACCCACCCACCCACCCACTCTCGTCTTCCCTCCTTGGCATTCTCCTATACTGGGGAATCTAACACCCTCAGGCCGAAGGGCCTCTCCTCCCTCTGATGGCTAACAAGACCCTTCTCGGCCACATATGTGGTCAGCACCATGGGTCCCTCCATGTGTATTTTTTGGTTGGTGGATCAGTCTCCAGGAGTATCAGAGGGGTCAGGTCAGTCTCTGCACAAACATTTAACCACAGAGCAAAGGTTTTTCTTTTTCATGTTTTGTTGTTTTGTCTGCATGTATGCATGTGCACCAGGTCACATGTAGACCCTTTTATGTTTCCAAGCATTAAGAACTTCTGCCCTAGAATTTTAGAAGATACTGAGAGAAGACAAGTTTAGAAATAGATAATGGAGGGGCTAGACAGAGAGCTCAGCGCTTAAGAGCACTGACTGCTCTTCCAGAGGTCCTGAGTTCAATTCCCAGCAACCACATGGTGGCTCACAACCATCTGTAATGGATCTGATGTCCTTTTGTGGTGTGTCTGAAGACAGTTACAGTGTACTCATATACATTAAATAAAATAAAAAAAAATAACTAAATAAAAGAAATACATAATGAAATTTATTACCAGAAAATGTATGAATTGGGATAAGAAATCTTCATATTCTAACACAAAAATGGGCCATTTCAACCCATGGATACATAATAGACTCTAAAGTTGGATTCATCTAAAAATGTTTACACTAAAACAGAATAACTAGGCTGACTAAGGACATAGAGTGCTTCACTTATATGTTAGTGTGACGTCATAAATATATAATTGATCTGCGAAAAGTATTAATGAAGACTGAAGCCAACCTGTGAGGACTTGGAAGTCTGTCTGCCAAAATATTTATTAGATAAAATGCCAAAGGAAACCCAGGAAAAGGTAATAAACACAATCTGTTCTTAACCCTGCATGTACGTGCGCATGTGTGTGCACACACACACAAACATTAGCTGAGAGCATGGTAGAACACACCTGTCTTCCCAACACTCTGAAATGTGGGTGGTGATTTTGAGGCCAGCTTGAACTATACAGCAAAATCCTCTCTCAATAAAATAATAGTAATGATTAATAACAACACAACAAAGATGGCTGCAGACATGAATCAGCGTGGCTATGACCAGCCACGGGTTGTTATGATATCATACAGGTTAGAATATTGGGATAATTTGTCTAATCTAGGTGGGCAGCTTTTACCATTATCAATTGGTTCTGAAATTATTGTATTGGCATCTTGTAAATTGTGATTTTATTGATACATAAACCATTGGTTTACTATACAAAAATAAGAACACAACATCAACAATAATAACCACAACTAGTGAAAGAGGAATTCATGCATATGAAGGCTAGAGATTATTTAGATAGCAGGATATGGCCTGAGTAATCATGTCCCATAATACTTAAATGTTTCTCTCACTCTTGAAGATACCCGCTATTGAAACTCTAGCCAAGATCTCTCATCCTCAGAATCAGGGCTAAAAAAATACACAAGGGGAATTTTTCAGTTCTGGGAATCATTATTCAGATGGAGATTCAGGAGCCCTTACCATCTCTTCTCTCTGAGAGGACTTGACATAAAACAATCAATCCACAGAAGCCATGTGAAGAACTTACAACTAGGAGGAGAAAATAATCCAGTGTGCTGATGTGTTTGGTGTGCTCGAATACTGTTAAAGAGAAAGAGTGACAGAGCAGACTCTTCAAAGCACTTGGAAGATCTGTTCCTTCAGTCAATTAGTGCCACAATGACTATCTGATGGGAAAAATCAACACACCCATGTTTGGGTTCATTGTAGATTTCTTGTGACTCACTTGCATGTGACTGTGAATGTGTTTAGAGATTATTATAAAAGCTTACTTACATCAACATAGAAAATAGGACTTAACACATTTTCTTACAAAGACCTGGGACAGTCTTTTTTTTAAAAAAAAAAAAACCAGAGGATCAGAACCTAAATTATTTCCACAACTGGCCTGGCGAGATAATCCTGTCAGTACTGATCTCATCTGAAACCCGTTTTATCTGGAAGTCTGTCTAATGTGAAGTCATGAGGAGGCTGCCTCAGCTGAGTCAAAGATGATGCATCCAAGTCTGCTATTTTGCAAGTGACTGGCTGTCCCACACCTTGGGAACTTCTGAAGGACACACCCTGAATTGTAGGTCACATAGGTGCTAATTTTCAGGGAAAACCCAGCAGTAAACCTAACATAGCCCGTGAAATGCTAGCAATTTGGCCTTCTCTTGATTCAACTCTTCTCCTACCTTTCAAACCTGCTAGCAGTGTGCGTGCCATCCCTCTCCTCTCTCCTCTTCCATGGTATTGGGAACTCAGCTGCTTTATACATATAAAAGAAAGGCAGTCGTATCGGTAAGAATGGGGACACAAGTAGCATCTGAGGCCTGCAAATGTGTCAGAACCAGTCATCACACCACCACGTCATTGATGTTGAGATGATATAGTCCTTTACCAAGACTCAGTGGATTCCTGCCACGGGATACAGTCTTCCAGCTGAATCGGAGGTGGAGAACTTCACAGCTGGGAAGACTTGCAAAAATCATCTGGTGCAACTCTCAGGTTGGAGGGATCGGGGTTGCAAGACAGTCACTTCTCCAAAGACATGTAGCCTTTTCACCAAATTTGTGCTGAGGGTCAGTGGATATGAATACACGATCTGTTTCTAGGGGAGTCATAGGCATTTGAGGGCTAGGGAGCAAATGCTGTGATAAAATATAACAAGTATAATAACAGTGAATTCATAGTTCCAAAGTTGAGAATGGAGCGAGTGGCCAAAGGAGCCAGGGAGGGACTGATGTCACATCCCCTCATTTACTTAATAAGTAAATATTGGACAAATGAGCATGCGGCTAAGCACCATTCTAGACCAACAACCAAAGCAGAGTTACTGCTTTTATGGGGCTCTTATTTTAGTGTTCACTGGAGGAATATGAAAAGCAAACATGTGTGTAATAAAGGACATTGAGCTCAGTTATAAAGGAGAAGACGATGAATAGAATAGAAAAACAGACATGGCCGGAGTGGGTTTTTGTGCTACTTCAGATAAGACAAAGTAATAATAAGATAATAAGGCAGAGGCAGTAATAAATAAGTGAGTGAATGAATGATCAGTAAGGCACAGGGGCTGGAAGCATGGCTTACCAGGAAAGAGCAATGGCAGCCCATCCAGAGTAATCGGGCTCCGTTCCCAGCACCCGCATGGTGGCAAAAACCCTGTCTATGCAGGCAAAACGCTCATATACATAAAATTAAAAAGATACAATAAAATAATTAGTTCTAAACTATGCATTCTAGTTTAGACATCGAAGGATGGAAGAAGTTAGGCAGAGCCAGAGTGGAGCATGGGAAGGGTATCACAAAGTATATACTGGGCATGCCCAGAGTACTTTCCCATAATTCCTTGTAGGTGTGACAGTGCCTCTACTGCGTGGTAACACATTCCCAGCCCACACAGGCTGAGCTGCAGATTAATAGGCAGCTCTTTTGTTGGGATGCAACATGATACTGCTCAGCATGTAAGATGATGTCTTATTGAGTACATACAAAATTCTGAGTCAAGTATTCAAGAAAAGGGGTGGAGTCTCACTTAATTGCTGAGTAAGCATTTTCCTGCACAGTCTCATCATCTAGTCCACAATTACTGTTGGGACAAAACTTGGGTTTGTTTGTGAAAGTCCTCATAGCTTTAGAGACATTTCAGGGACACAGCCTACAGTGGGATGTGGGTGACTGATGCACATCTGATTTCTCACACGACTTTTCTGATTGTAGACTATCTGATGAAACTAAGCACAATTCCTTCACCAAAGGGCCCTCAGAAAACACATTGAAGGAATAGATG
>JADRCH010000010.1:6243269-6256160 GCA_019843965.1 Rhynchomys soricoides | reverse complement strand
TGAAGGAATAGATGTGATCTGGAAGACTGATTCTTTGTGTTCCCAGCAGTAAATTGAGAGGGGAAAATCTATGGTTTTATCTAGCTCTCATACTTGTAGGACTGTGGTAAGAATCCAGTATTTAGTGAATGCATCTGAAGGTGTTTCCATGTGTTGTTTTCCAGAACCACATTGCTCTATAGAAACATTTCCCCTCCATATGCACAAAGAATTGGTCCCAAGACTCACAGGTACAAAACCTCTCACAGGTATGGCTCACTATGATGCTTTTAGATGGCCTAGGCACACCCTGTTTATGTCACCTCTAGAATATTTATAATACTCGATACAATACAATGCTATGTAGAAGTTGTTGCTCTGTTGTTTAGGAACAATGAAGACAGTTTGTACATAATCAATACAGACACGATTTTTATGTCTATTTAAAATCCATAGCTAGAGGAAACCACGGGTGCCGAACCCATGCAGAGGGAAAGCAGACTGTATATTGACAATAGATACAGATTATGAGAGAGGACACAAGGAGTTGTGTGGCATGGGGCAGCATTACAAGCACATGTGTGGACAACCACACACTCTTTTGAGTTTGTTTCTGCCTCTCTTGGTGCACCTGGTAAACTGATTTTACATTTCTTGGCTTCCAGTTTAATAAGCTTTTAAAATTATCAGACTGTGATTATATGTGTGTATATATATCATATATACATATGATATATATATAACTGAATTCTATTATTTATACTGTAAAACATATTTTAAACTGGGCCAAAAACATTTTTCAATTTTTATCACAGCTCATTTCTTTTCTCTGCTTCTTCTATCTTCCTCTGGAAGCAATGCAATGTGCAATGGGCAAGCCAATCTCAGTTCTTTTTGTTTTAACATCATCCCACCGGCTAGGAAATGCGGCTCAGTAGAAGAACATATGTCTAGCATGTGTAAAGCTCTAGGTTTATTCCCCAGTACCATGGTCCATCATTCAATAAATACAAAAAAAATAAAACTCTGCCACACAGAATGCTCCTTTCCAGCCTGCAGTAGACCAAGTGTTAAAAAATGTTCGACTCGCTCACACTCTGGAGGTCACAGCTTGCTCATTTAGCTGCCCTTAAGATTTGCAATGAGTCACGTAGAAAGCATTAGAATCAAGATTGGCAGGGGACCATTCATTCTCTCAGGTTCATTAAGCTCCTGTGACCTGGTAGTTCCCGTGCTAGGCAAACAAGAGACACCAACACAAAGTTTCTTGTTGGTTCAGCCATTTATTCAGTAAAATTACTTTAGTGAACGTGATCTTGTTTTTCATTCTCCTTTGTCATATCTTCTAGCAATGTGGTTTTTTTCTTAGTCAAGGTCTTCCATTGTCACCTTCTACATTGTGTGCATTATGTACCTTTAAGTCACTTATATTCTGTAATTTGTTGTTACATGTCTATTAGACTGTTTCAAATTTGTGGGGGGTATATCTCAGTGGCAGAGTGCTTGCCTACCATACACCAGGCTCTGGATTCAAGTTCCAGGAATACAACAAAAAGAGTGCTCCAAACATGACTCGACAGGCTTTTTATGTGTTGTTTACTAAATTATCATTTTCATTCAATAGAACAAATAAATAAATTCTCATAGACATAAAGACCGATTTACAAGTTTCCTGTTCTGTTTTCGTCTTTGTATTTGTTTACTCTGTGAATGTTGTCAAATTGATTTGATTCCAAAGCTTTTAAATTCGGTCTTGATATCTTATGAGGCAGAACTTCATTAGTAATCTTCCTTTGTATGATTTTACTGACTATCCTTGGACATTTTTATTGTGTTATATAAACTTTGAGGTACTTCTGAATTCTTAATTGAATATTTCTTGGATCCCTGCTGGAATTTTATTGAAGTTATAAATTGACTTTGGGGAGAAGAACAATTTAACTATACGGATACGGTGTATCTGACAATTTGTTGAGACTTCGTTTTATTATCTACGAAATTACTTACAATTTGGCAAAACAAAATCCATAAAGATCAGAATAATGTATAGTTGGAAGATGTTTTTAATAAAGATGAAAAATAAATGATTTATAAAATATAAAGGGATCTTAAAAATAACAATACAAAAACCAAAAGAAAAATGGGCAAAGGTCAGGAGTAGTGCTGTATTTAGAGAGGGGAGCATCCACGTAGTTACAAACACACAGAACGATGCTAAATAAAGATAGAAATGTTTTCACATTTATTATCATTATTTTGTAATGCTGGGGATCTAATTCAGGGTCTCTCACATGCTAGGAAAGCATCCTACTAGCCCTGTTTTCAAATCTACATACCAAAATTTCTCAACTTTTATCTGCTGTCTCATCTTCAGTAGGGAACCTGTGCTAGGTAACTGTTGTAAGAAATGCCTTGGAGACTGTAGAATGTTTAGCAGACTCCCTGGCTTTGCTCAGCAGGAGTTAAGAACACCTGTCCTTTAATCATGGCAATAAACACATATTCCAGACAATGACTAACATCTCCTGTGGGACAAAATCACTACACTCTGAGAACCACTGTTTTCCACCTACTAGAGAAACTAAAAACCAGATCCCTCTTGTCTTTCAACATTCTCTGCCTACATTTCTGCCAGCAAGGAAAGAATAATGCCTTTAGAAGTAATTTCAGGGCTGGGTAGGGAAAAATGGGAGGGTGGAAAGGGTTTTGATGGGAGGAGCAGAAGTACAGGGTTTGAAAATGCTCAAAATACATTGTAGGAAATTCACAAAGAATTCATAAAACCATTACAAAAAGAATCTACTTTTCAACAACTCTCAAAATAAAATGCTCTTATATTTGCTAGTGAAAATGTAAGCTAGCCCAGCTTTAGCTTTTTTTGTTGCTGTTGTTGTTTTGTTTTTGTTTTTTCGAGACAGGGTTTCTCTGTATAGCCCTGGCTGTCCTGGAACTCACTCTGTAGACCAGGCTGACCTCGAACTCAGAAATCCACCTGCCTCTGCCTCCCGAGTGCTGGGATTAAAGGTGTGCACCACCACGCCCGGCCTAGCTTTAGCTTTTATAGAGAACTGAGAAATACCTATTTTTTAAAATTGTATTTAAAATTTTTTAAATATGTATTCTTCAACTATTTAGTGAACAAATGAAATTAAGCATATATGAACATGTATTGTTCAGTGAATTAATCAGAGCACTGTTAACGACCTAAAACTAGAAGTATAAATGCCACAAATATGAAATTCTTAAGTAAATCATAGCACAGCCACACAACAGATTGTTGTATAGAAGGTAGTAGAAGATTACCTTATTATGTGGAATGTTCTCCACAAGCAAGATAAATAAAAACCAGAAAAGTATATAACATGATCTCACTTCTTTCAAAACATATATTCCCACATATGAGTGAGAAAAAAAAATCTCTTAGTATCTTATTTACCCATACTTCATGGGAGAGCATAGTATGCAGAATATATTAGAAGCTATTGTAATTTAGTAACAAAGGCAAACAAGTTAAGGGAAAAAGAACTTGAATGGACATGTCTCCAATAAAAATATACAGAAAGCCACTAAATGCATGAAAGTATGCTCAATACTCTCAGTCCCTTGAGAGGTTAAAAAACTAAAGCTGTGAGATATCACATCACACGGACTAGGTAGGCTACCCCTCAGAGAGAAAAATTCACACTGATAAGGATGTGGACAAATTGGAAGCTTTATATATTGCTTGAATAAAGCAAAACGGTACAGTTTCTATGGGAAACAGTTTGGCAGCTCCTCAGTCAAAACAGAGTTCCCAAGTGATGCAGCAATCCCTCCCCTTGGAATCACACATTCAAACTCTTACACACAGAAGTTTGTAACTCACAACAGCCAAAAAGTGAAAACAAACCAAATGCCCATTAACTGGTAAATGTGGCTTGGGGCTCAGCTAAAAAACAGAAAGTGTCAACTTAAATTAAGGTATAAGTGAGATATAAAGTCCTTATGCTAAGTGAGAAAAGCCAGGGCTGAAAGGTAGCGTGTGAAACTTCCCTGTAGATACGATCTTAGACACACAGGTACATTAGTATTTCCACGCACAGTGGGTAAGGGATCAGTGAGGACTAATAGCTTCTTAAGTGTGAGTTTGCTTTATGGGGTTGAAAACGTTTCTTATTACTAGAAAGGAGTGATGATTTCACGGTATTAGGAATGTACTAAACCACTGAGCTGTCTGTTTTGCATTGTGGGACTATTTCCTCAACATAAAAATTTATATTCTGACCATACTGTCCAAACATGCACTTTCACTTCATCTCAGAAGCTAAATGGGGTTGGGCATGGTTAATCCTTGGATGAGAGCATATATGCTTACATACACACATACACACAAACATACATAGCTCTGTATTAGTTTCCTATTGTTGCAAGTCCACACAAATTTACCATCTGAAAACAATTGCAACAGCTTAGCTCACAGCTGAGTATAACCAGATGGGCTTAGGTAGGTAGGATCTCTGTTTAGGGTTTCAGAGGCCGAATCTAAGATGTTGGCCAGACTTTTCTCTGGAGGCTCTGGGGAAGACTGCGCGCTAAGCTCTTGAGGTGCTGTGTGGTGATGGTAGCTGTAGTTTTGTGAGATGGGCTCTCGCTACATACACTGCCTGGAACTCCCCATGTTTCACATGTTAGCTGTAAATTCTCCTACTTCAGCTTCACAGGATGGATTACAGATGTGTACTACTGTTCTTAAGGTTTTTAGAAGAATTCAGTTTCATATGCTCATAGAACTGGAGTCCTGGCTTCCTTGCTGTCAGCCAGGACCCACACTCCATTGTCACAGACTGCCCTCATGTCTTGGTTCATAGGCAGCAAAAGGTCAAACCCTTTTGGCCCTTCAAATAAATCTGGGTTCTTTTTCTGCTACCATGGAAAGAAAACTCTCTGCTTACAAAGGGCCTCTGTGACTAGGCTAGCTAGATAATTCCATTTTTGTTATAAAATGTTGTGCAATCACGGGAGTATTAGCTCATCAAACCCACAAGCGTTCATGCTACACTCAAATGGATAGAGATTATATAAGGACCAGGGTCATTTGGATCATTGGTAGAATTCTGCCTACTTAGGACCTCTTTCAGAAAAATAAGTAATCTTCTACCCGATTCAGGAAAAACTGTTTATATCCAGACTCATTGAAAAGAAGACTGGAAACTTCAATATCCGATCTATAGCAAGGTGCTGTATAGATTCGGCAGGTTTCCAAGCCGCAAAAAAAGAACAGAAAGTTGACTTTTGAAGATAAACATCTCAATGTGAGGTCCCTGCAGGCTTGTTGGTTCATTTATTTTTCTTTCTTTTTTTATCTCTACTAAGAGAACTGCTCCAGCTTTCTCTCTATAGTTGTGATGAGAAACTGATATTATGGTGGGAATTTAGGTGACTATATATTTAATAGACCAAACATCCACAAGCTTTTTTGGTCTCTGAGCTCTTGTTATTGAGGGAGCATCTGATTTTGGTGGCTTAGAACAATTGATATTACCAATATAGTAAATTGAACCTAGAAAATTTTAAACATAATACACAGGCACACATTCTCTTAGCCTACAAACTGATATCATCACAGATTACACAGCCTCTGGAGTGTAAAAGGAAGAAAGTCTTCCTAGGCCATCCCTTCAAAAGACTCTGTGAAAGATGTCAACACCACACCTTGCATTCTTTTTTGCAAATTGATCCACGCACACATTTTGTATATTCACTCGTGCAGCTTGATTTTGCTGATATTAGGACAGTTTGTGAGTCTAACAAATGAAAGAAAGCACTGGGGATTCCTGTCATGGTTTGGCCTTGACAAACTTCCGACAGGAAACTGCCCTCTTGTTGCCTCGTTTTCTGTTTTAATGAAGAAATGTTCATGGCTGCTTTAGTGATTCCGGATTTTCCATTTTCTATTGAACCGTAAGTATCAGGATCGCTCCCTTGAGCGGGAACTAGGGATGTGCGCTTCTGCACAGTGAGCCTTCTCAGCCCTACTCGCCAGCCCTCAAGTGTCTCTAGTCGGTCTTCCTGGGGGGGGGGGGGGCGCAGTAACCTAGGAGGAAAAGAATGAAAATTCAGATCGCCCTCACTAATAACAGCAGACTATCAGTTTGAGAGGCAAATCTCAAGACCGGGAGTCTCTGTGACCAGAAGTGCTGAAGAGCCAGCAGTGCATGTTCTGAGCCGGATTTTGTAGCCAAGAGTAGGAAAGAAGGAGCACAGGGTTTCCTTGGAGAAAGACAGGGATGGATGGATAATATACTTTTCTTCAAATGGTTAGGTGGGAAATAAGTTAAGTAACCTCCCAGTGTGGATGGGGGTTATCTGCTTTTACTTTTGCATCCTCGGGGTATTTCGTGAGCTGCACACTTCCTGGAACCTTGAGCCTATTTTAGGGCATTGGCTTTTAGGGCGATTTCCTTTCCATAGGATATATTGCAGTTAATTGTTCTTTGTGCCCTGACAACAAAAAGTGACCAAATAAAGCAAATGCCTCTTGCTGATTAACTCGGGCATCCTCGTTTTCTTTCTGTCTATAGTAAAAGGCCCCAAAGCTCAGTTCTCAGGTCCAGCTTGCGTCTTTCTACCGCAGATGAATACAATGTTAAAAAACCAAAACCAAACCAAATCAAACCCAGCAACAACAAAAAGCTCTTGAAGGTCAGAGATTGCATTTTCCCGTCTCAAGGTTAAAGGTTTGCAAGTCTGTGCCACCATGTGTCCCGGGCAGAGGACCAACTAGACATCAGAGGTTTGGTGGATAAGACTGAGCTGGCTCGCTGTGATGAAGCGCACATCCGGGGATCCCGCTCTAGGGAGCCTTCCTGACGCGTGATCGGAAAATGCTGGGTGACCAATCCGACTGGGGCGTGTGTGTGTGTGTGTGTGTGTGTGTGTGTGTGTGTGTGTGTGTGCGCGTGCGCGCGCGCGTGCGCAGGAACTTAGGGTCCTCGCCACAGAGTCCAGGTACGGCTCCTAACAGTCCGACGTCCCAGAAGCCCTCTTGTCAGAGCCCCAGCGCGCTGCCCCAGCGGCCTTTCAGGTCTTTATAGTCACTGTCCAACCGGGAAGCAGCGAGGTTGGCTGCCAACCCAAGGCGTTGGCGAGGAGGCGGTTCCAGGGGGCATGGCTCGTGAGCGCCCGCTGCGCGTGGGCGTGGTCTGGGGCGTGGCCAGGCGGGGTGGCCTACCTGGGGAAGGGCATTCCGCGGGCCGGGGCGGGGCGTGGGGGCGGGCCCAGGAGGGACGTGGGGGCGGGGTCCGGAGTGGGGGCGGACCAGGCCGGGAGGCGGGCCTAAGGGCGGGCGTTCGGCCGGCTAGCTGTGGCGGCGGGCGGCGGGCGGCGGGGACTCCAAGCACCTTGACCCTGGCGCGAGGCGGCGTAGCGCACGTTTACAGGTGCCCGCGAGGGGCCGCGGCTCGGGCGCCCTCCCGTTGGCCGAGAAGGAGGAGGGGGCCGTGTCGGCGTCCAGCCCCTCGCGCCCAGAATGGACGTGCCGGCCCGGGTGTCCCGACGAGCGGCGGCAGCGGCGGCCAGGATGCTTCTGCGTACGGCCCGCGTCCCTCGCGAATGCTGGTTCCTGCCGACCTCGCTGCTCTGCGCCTATGGCTTCTTCGCAAACCTCCGGCCGTCGGAGCCGTTCCTCACGCCCTATCTGCTGGGGCCGGACAAGAACTTGACCGAGAGACAGGTAGGCAGGCGCGGCAGGCGGGGAGGCCGAGCGCGGCAGGTGTTTGCCGAGGGCCTTGCGGCGGAGCCCCGGAGCGGGCTACGCAGATATCTGATCGCACTTCTGGAAAAGTGGCCTTACTCTTTGCGTTTCTGGCACGTTCCGTGCGGGACTAAACAAAAAGGGCCGCAGCCCACGTGCATGTATGTTTCAGGTCTATACGTGGATAGTGCTGTGTGGTGGCATAATCCGGTTCTGCCCGGACAAGTCCTGCGGGAGCTGCTGGGGACAGGGGACAGTGAGTGGATAAAGAAAACAGTAAACTCTTTCAATAGAATGTGTACATATGTGTGTGTATATGTATGTACGTATGGATGGATGGGTGGATGGATGTTAGTTGGCACTGCTTTTGTGAGAGGGTCCCCTTTCCTTCCTCTCCTTGACTTTGTTTACCTCTGACAAGATAGATACACTCTATCACATAAGGACAATACAGGACAGTAGTACACCATCCGAATCTGACTTGTTTGATTAGGTGAGATTGTGTCCAAAGATTTCCTGCCCCCTCTGAAGTCCCTCTCCGAGATGAAAACAGACAGTGTCATATCATTGGCACTTAGCTTTTCTCGTATGGTGAATTGTTGCTTCACGGACAGGTTTTGTCCCTTCCATACAGGTGGAGTTTTTGAGGGCTGTGATGTACCTGGGCCATGACCAAGAACTTCTGCTCAGTCATTTACTCAAGATAAAAACTTGTAAGCACAGCATAGAAGTGCATACTTCAGAAATGTGCCTAACTCCTCTGATGAAAGCACATTATCCCTCCCAGCACTTGGTTTTGTCAGAGGAGTACGTAGATGGAGAAAGAAATTAAACCAGTGCTACCCCAGGACCCTTTCCTTGAGTACCAAAAGAGGAGAAAGCTCAGGTCCTTTGTCTCTCCCCTACTGCCAGCTGAATGGACGCTGGATAATTGTCACTTTTTTCATAGATCCCCTTTCCTTCCTTACCACACTGCTTCCCTGCTCAGGTGGCTGTAGAATATTACTCCCATTTAAACCTTCCTGACGTTGCCAGCCATCTCTTTAGAGGAGCAACTAACTCAATAACTTGGCATACCAGGCCAGAGCAAGAGGTGACACTACCAGACTCATTTTAGACTGGCAGGATATAATTACTCAGAGTCCAGTTTGTTGCTGTTGTGTGCCTTTATTCAAGGTCACCTGGGAAAAAAATTGAGAGCCAGTGTGGAATCCCCAATCCTTTGACATTTAGCAAGTACAGCTGACTCTTGCCTGAATGTTACATCATGCTTCCCAGTCTTATGAATCATTTCACAGTTATTCATTATCCATGTGTATTTTGGTACTGGTTAAAGCCAACAGTAAAAAGATAAAGACTTCCGATCAGAATGGTTTTCCAAGAAGAAAATCATGATGTGGTTATAAGAAAGTGCAATTTTGGAGACCCAGAACAACCACTGAACCTGAGGTATAGACACTGAGGCAGACATGACTCAGCATGTGAGCAGATTAAGCTTACTTACAAACTGCTCTGTGATCTGCACAGTGTATGTACTTGCTTGACAGAACTCTGTGGAGGAGAAACGTGCTCTTGGTGTTGATACTTGAATGTTGATATGTTTTGTCAGAGGACCTGGATCAAGAGCTACTGTATGCTGCACTATGGCATGTTCTGCCTTCTCAGCAGGCCTTACATATAGGGGGTATAGGAGTATAGCAGGATGCTGGCCCTAGCAAATATTTGTTCATTGCATGACAACACGAGGATGCTGCTCTTAGTACCAAGTAGTTGAGGCAAGGGAATTTTAAGAGAAATCTTGTGATCTGGGATGTGGGAACTTGGAGTCTTTGCTAAAATGCTAGTGTAGCCCTTCTTTCCAGGTTGAGAATCCTACATTAAAAACAAAACAAAAAGAGGCCGGAGAAATGGCTCAGTGGTTAAGAGCACTGACTGCTCCTCCAGAGGTCCTGAGTTCAATTCCCAGCAACTACATGGTGACTCACAACCATCTATAATGGGATCCCATGCCCTGTTCTGAAGACAGTGACAGTGAACTCACATACATAAAATAAAGAAAGAAATCTTTAAAACAAAAACCTAGTAGCTGAAATAGAACCACTATTGTCCTTCATGAGTGAACGCTTGCTTTCAGCAGTGGACAGTTAAATAAAACTTTGCATGACTTTTAAGCAAAGTAAATCTGGGTTATCGTCGGTGACATTTATACTGAAGTTTGTATTTTCCCCTTGAAGAAATCAGAAGTGCCAACCTGGATCATCTTAAATAGTGCTGAGTGCCTAAGACCCAAGGGCAGAATCTCCTCTCTGTATTTCCATTCTACAGAGTATTTTATAGAATTCTACCACTTTAAAAGGTTGAGGCAGGTTTTAATTGGACTGTCCCAATCATTAAAAGCCAAACATTAATAAGAGTTATTTATTTGTTATGCTAGGGACTGAATCCAGGGCTCCTCCTGCTTTAGAAGTGCTACACTACTGAGCTACGTTTCCTGACTTTTATTTATTTTTTAATTTTGTATTTATGTGCATGGCTGTGTGAGAGTTTGCCATGTGTGTATGGGAGCCCGTGAGGGCCAGAAGAGGTTGTTGGATTCCCTGTAGCTGGAATTATGGGTGGATATGAACCAACTGACATAGGTGCTCAGAACTGAACCCCAGTCCTATGGAAGAGCAGCTGGTGTTCCTAACCACTGAGCCATCTCTAGTCCCATTGACCATTTTTAGGGATGTTCTTTTAAAGTTCCTCAGAGATCCCCAAACTTGTGATTCTCCTGCCTCAGCCTGTCTGGGATTACAAGTGTTTATTGCTGTAGACAATAGAATTCTTTATTTCTGAAAAGTGATTTTATCTTTTCTTGGTAGCATGCAGTTTTGATGTTTATTGATTTTCTTCAATTTGTAAAACCCTTCCACCAATTCTGCTTGTTACTCTGAGCCTTGCAGATTCCTTTTGCTCTTTTAGTACATCCAGGCTTCATTCATATGCCAATCCTAAATCTGGCATATTTGCCAACTCTGTATGTATGGTCCAGTACTCAAATGTATGATCTCTGCTTGAGATCATCTTTCTTTGTGTGTGTGTGTGTGTGTCTGTCTGTCTGTCTGTGTTCTTTTCATATCTTCCTTATCTTTCTGGGCCCACCATGTTTTCAGTTTCCATTTTTAAATCTGTGCATGTGCATGTTTCTTACTTGGTTCAGAACTGGAACTAAAGGTTCATTCGTTCTTTTTTCATCTCTATACAGATTAAGTAGTGTTATGTAAGTATGTGTTCATCAAGTATTGTTGCCAGGACTATTGACCTGGTTTTCTTCAGTCAAAATGTGAATTGGTTTAAAACTGAACAATTTACTTTCCTGTGGCATATCCCCCAGAAGAAAATGCACACAAACAAGTTCTGCCCAAAGTTGTGAAAGGCACTTTGAATAGAACAGATCAATTCCCTTTGATCACATCGTAGATATTTACCTGAGATGAGAAGCTAGCTAATGGAAAGTTAATAAGAGTATGTCATTTGTATATTTTTGCCTGTGAAAAGTTGTTCTTCAAGTGCCAAAATATCTATTAAAGGAAGATTTTCTGGTGTTAAGATTTCTCTTTCTGAAATGTTTTAAAAGAAAGTCCTTTGAGACCTACTTCTGCAGACTATGTGGTCTCCATCTCTGAGGAGTCCCTGTCATGGTAGCCCCACAGAGATGGGAAAACTTATGCAGGCAATGGAAGGAAACTTGGGGCAATATGAATCAATAACAGCTTTCTAATTGGAGAAAGTAGATGCTTTGGTGTGGTGGGTTGGTAATATCTGGCTCGGATCTTTTCTCTGCCAAGCCTAACTGTATAATCCAGCAGTCTCTAACACCAAGTCTCCTTCTTGTAAAATCGAGGTGGTAAAGTACTTCCTTCCTTCTTAGGACTGTTTGGATGAACTGGAAATAACTGGGTGAAGCTCACAGCATGCTGTGTAGGAGATGTGCTGCTATGGGCTTTTGATAGTGGGAGAGGAGGTTTCTGGATTTGTTTCTCTTGTTTGATGTTCCTTGTAGGAGTAAACACAGATCTCTTCATTGGAGCGAGCTGAAGATGGCCCATCTGCTCTCCCGTGTCGCCCTGCCCCATCCCGTGCAGTACTTAGCAGATATCATAAGCCTGCCACTATTGCTTCCCCTCATCTTCAGTTATCCAAATGTGGCTTCTATTAGTGTAACATTAACCTCAGGAGGCTTATTTATTTATTATGAAGCAAGGCCTTACTATGTTACCAAACTGGCCTTGGACTCCTTAATGGTCCTGCCTCAGTCTACAGGCGTGCACCACCAGGGCCTTTACATTGATAAAGGGTGGGATTTATGCAGTGGAACATTGGCGATTAATTAAGGACAGCTACTGCTGAAAGTTCCAGGTCTAAACAAAGTTTTACTAGACTGAACAGTGGAGCCAAACTCAGGAACAAAAGAAGATGGGGTGCACAGAGACCATCTTAAAATGTTTTAGTAACATAAACGCATCCATTTGTTGCTGTAACCACCTCAGCACACGCATGGGGGATTCAGCCATCAAGTCAGAGCAGCCAGCATTCACCTCTCCACCATTTCCTTATGTTTGGAGCCCTTGAGCTGCTCCCTTCCAGTTATTCACAAACTCATAAAATTTATAATCAGTTGTGGTTGAGTACAGCCATTCCAGAGCATAGTGGAATGACTGTCTCAACTATGCTCATAGCCTGAGGTAATCTCTGTTCGGTATTTACATTGGTTTGTTTTGGCTTTCATGTAACATTTCTGAGTCTGGAGAACATAACCTAAAATATAGCTTCTGCTTCTATCCATGTTACTACAGGTGACCCGGCTTCATTCTTCTGTTTGGTCCAGTAACAGCTCACTGTGCAGCTAAACCATGGTTTCAGTGAAGAATACCTTTTAAGGAAAGGTTTATTGGCCAATAGTTTTGTAGTAGGGAAAGACATGGTAAGGGACCCATGAAGGTACAGAAACATGCCGAGTCACACAGGAGACAGTCACTTTAGAGACCAGAAGGAGGGTATTAGCTAGGAGAACAGGGGTGCAGGGGAGCAGGGAGTTGCTCATTGGAACACAACTGAAAATATCTGTAGGGAAGGCTCCCCCTTCCTCCTCCTCACTGCCTCCTCACCCTTCCTCCTCCTCACCCTTCCTCCTCCTC
>JADRCH010000010.1:6221568-6243259 GCA_019843965.1 Rhynchomys soricoides | reverse complement strand
CCCTTCCTCCTCCTCACCGCCTCCTCCCCCTTCCTCCTCCTCACCGCTTTCTCAAGATTTCCTTGCTAGGGAACACAGGATGCTTTGTTTCTCACTTGTTAGAATTTGCACACTTTGACAAAGAATCCCTTCAACGGTTCCTAGGATTATGCAGATTTTGAGGCCACTCTGTACATAGCAAGTTCCAGACCAGTTGTCATAACTGTAATGCTAATATCCCCCACCCCAAAACCCCAGAGCAACAACAACAAAACAGAAACACCCAAAACTGACTGCTGTAACCCATTAGTAATTGCTAGGTGGTGAGCTTGTAAAGAAGGAACTTTTCAGTGGTCACTCTTCTCAGGAGAATGAGGCTCACAGTTGGACTGGTGCTAGTTCATATAGTCCAGGAACCAATTTTTAATTCAGGCTTCTAGTTTTCAGAGCTGTAGCAAAGTAAGTATTGGTTATAGATTTAATCCTTGCATCTGACAGTCCTATAGAACAGGTTTTGTCCTCTTGTGCAGATGATAAGGATTAATTCGAAGGGGACTGAAACCCTTCCCTATCCACAAGCTCCTATTTACAGCTTACCTTTTTTTTCCCCCTTTATGATACTGTTAGAAGGTGGCACAATCTGGATTTGACCTTTTCCTCTGCCAGCAATGACATGGTGTTGCAATGCTGGACAGTGGCAGCGAGTCAGGTTTCCTTTCAACCATTCATTCATGAAGGAACATAACAGATACTCTGCAGGGTACTGTACTACTAAATGATCAGGCTTTTTGGGGTGTGTATACTCAATACTCTTTTTTAAAAATGTATGTGTGATACTCTTTTTTAAAAATGTGTGTGTGATGTGCGTTTATGCTTTCAGAAATGAGGGGATGATACGTTTAGCCTGAGGTAAACATAGGATGTCTTCCTCAGTCACTCTCCTTTATTTTTCTGACACAGAATCTCTCACTAAACCTGCAGCTCACCAAATTGCCTATGAGAGCTAACTGACCAGCAAGCCCCAGGAACCCTCCTGTGTCTCCCTCTCCCCCCCTCCCCCAATGCTGAGATAACAGCTTTTTACATGAGTACTGGGGATCTGAACTCAGGTCCCCATGTTTACATTAAACTGAACTATCTCTCCAACCTCAAATACATTTTTTAAAATGTTCAACTGATAGCAAGTTTATTAGCACTTACCCATTCTTAATTACACAAGTAATGGAACTGGAATTCCAAATGCAATCCTTCTCATTTCAAATGCATTTTGAGGATTATGTTTACAGAATCTCAATTTAGAGCTCAAAAAAGAAATAGCAGTAAGTTCCAGTTAACCTTATGTCATATAAATCAAAATAGCTAAAGCAAGGGTTCTTGTGTACCTATTATAAAGACATAATAAATGTTTGAGATGATAAATTACCTAAATATTCTGAGTTGGTATTGCAGTGTATACATGTACCGAGATACACTGTACCTCATAAATATGCACAACTGTATACAGTATTTTTTAATTTAGGAAAGAAAAATAAAACACCAAATACTTAAACTTTGGGTCATGTTACCAACAAGTAAGAAGGACACAGATGCTGCCTATAATTCTACTGCCAAGGGAGAGCTGTTTCATCAAGGCATAAGACTCTTTTCTTCTGCCCTGAAAAGAGCAAAACATCAGAGAAGCCTCACTACACACTGATATTAGAGGGGGTGGCCCACAGTACATTGCCCATGCTCCAGTAGATGACCCTATACCCATACCTATGTACATATAAGCAATACTAGTTGGACTCTGGGTTATAGAAAAAGGAGGAGTCTGGGAAGAGCAGAAAGTAATAATGAAGTTGATGTGGGTGGTCTCCAAGAGTTGGAGATGGGAGTAGAAACAGATACCATCTAAATGCTTTGTGCATATGTATGAAATTATAAAAGTAATAATAATAAATTTTAGAGATAAGAATCGACAGTGATTTAATTTCCAAAACATGTATTGGTCCTTGTGTCTTCCAGACAGTACGCTGGCTGTTAAGTTATACAGATGAATGCTGGATCCACTTCAGAAACCTTAAAGGTGCTAGGCATGAGTGAGATAGAAAATACCCATGATCTCGGCACTTGGGAGGCTGAAACAGGAGGGTTCACAGTCTCAAACTAGTTTGATCTACATAGTGCTTTTGAGTCCAGACTGGGCCACCGAGCGAGATCCTTGATGCATGGAAAGGACTTTATCATGAAAACATAATGATGAGGGAGTAGGAGAGGCTATTCCAGAAGTTACCTGAGTTACTGTAGCCAGTGTTTCTCTGGTGATAAGGGAGTGTTGGTAGGCTGTTTTGTAAGAAGACATTTTTATGGCTTGTCCGGTCTGTTGATCATTAACGAGCTTTGACTTTTTTTCCTACCAGGTCTTCAATGAAATTTATCCAGTGTGGACATACTCTTACTTGCTGCTGCTATTTCCTGTGTTCCTCGCCACAGACTACCTCCGTTACAAGCCTGTCATTCTGCTGCAGGGACTCAGCCTTATTGTTACATGGTTCATGCTGCTCTATGCCCAAGGACTGCTGGCCATTCAGTTCTTGGAATTCTTCTATGGCATCGCCACAGCCACTGAAATCGCCTACTACTCCTATATCTACACTGTGGTCGACCTGGGCATGTACCAGAAAGTCACAAGTTACTGTAGAAGTGCCACCTTGGTGGGCTTTACAGTGGGCTCAGTCCTAGGGCAGATCCTCGTCTCCGTGGTGGGCTGGTCACTGTTCAGCTTGAACGTCATCTCCCTCACCTGTGTTTCTGTGGCTTTTGCTGTGGCCTGGTTTTTGCCTATGCCACAGAAGAGCCTCTTCTTTCACCACATTCCTTCCTCTTGTCATGGAGTCAATGGCCTCAAGGTACAAAATGGTGGCATTGTTACTGATACCCCAGCATCTAACCATCTTCCTGGATGGGAGGACATTGAGTCAAAACTCCCTCTAAATTTAGATGAGCCTCCGATGGAAGAACCGGTGAGTTCGGCCTTAAATTCGTGGTTGCTCTTCTGTGCATTGGCTAATGGTAGTGAAACTGACAGGCAAGCCCATTCCACTAGGCCACTCATTCATTAAGATGCAACTGATTTATATACTGGATAATCAATTTATTCTCCCCTAGAGTGTATGATCCTCAAAGTCACACTGGCATAGCATTATGCATCATGTCAGAAATGTCTTGGGCCTGGGTCTCCATTTTTGTATTTCTACTGCTTGGTAGATACAAAGAAAGCACTCAGAAAATGTTTGCTAGTGAGCATTTGAAATGATCAGTTGGTGATTCGTGTCTACTTGTAGCTTCTGACTTGAAGCTCAGAGTATTTAAAGATACAGAATTATTTTCCTTTTCTAGGCTAGAAGCAGTGCATGTTATTTACTTATTTCAATGATGCTTTGTTGTTTTGCTGTAGAAGGGCAGTGAATGAAAAAGGAGAGGATGGCAGACAAATTCAAGACATGATTTTAAAGCTCTTTCTTAGAAGAGAGGAGGCCAGCATTTAAAACAACCCACCCATTCTTTGTAACTAGAAAGATGAGTTAACTCCCCAGTTTATTTTTTTAATATGAAAGGGGTGTGTGTGTGTGTGTGTGTGTGTGTGTGTGTGTTGTTTTTCCTCTCGGGTTATAGGGTGTGAGAGACAAGGACAAGATTCATTCTAGCTACACTGAAGCAGTTTGGATTTTTTGGAATGTTGCTTGGCCATAGCTTATTAACATTCCTGTCTTGCTTAGGGAATCCAAAACTGAATTATAGGTTTTGGAGACTGAATGAGAATGCAGAACAACTGCTATGGATGCCTTGATTCTACCTAAAATCAACCTGTTGGTTTCTTCCCAGCCTGTAAAAGCCTCCCCCAGGGAGCTATTTGACATTCTGTCTCAAGGAGCCTCAGTCCTCCTCTACAGACAGGGATACACCTGTCATGGAACACACCTCTGACTACTCAGGGCACCACCTTTAGTCAAAATGACCAGGGATTAAGTATTGAGGAAGTGCTGATTCTGGCATAATTTGTTAAGTGGCACTGGAGAGTCAGCAGATGGTTGAGAGGTCTGTTCATTTGCTAGATCTTACATAGTAGAGAAAACATGTACCCTTCTGCTTGCTTTCAAGTATGTTACAGTGGCTTTGGCAAACCTGAATATACCTAATAGTTATATAAGTATATACTTCAAATGTTAACATTAGTTACAGTTACAAACTTTTTATAAAACAGTGGGGTTTAATGGTTTTGGACTCTAAGAAATATATTGGAAAGGGCTTGTTTTCATACAGCCACTAAATACAAATGTGTGTATAATTTTTGTATGTATATGTATAACAAAAACTTTACAGGACAATACTTTACTCTGTTATCTATTTTATTAACTTTTTAAATTCAAGTCACTGCCTATTAAATATAGTTTATTGCCAAGTTGAGTTACATTTCAATAACTATTCTATACCAGTGAGAACTTATCTTATTATCTATCAGTAACCAAAATGTCAGTATTTGAACTGGGTGTGGTGGTATATACCTATTGTCATAGCACTCTAAGGCTGAGGCAGGAGGATGGCAGGTTCCATATCAACCTGGGTTACATTGTAAGACCATGTCTCAAAAGACCCCAACAAAAATGCATGTTAAAGCATATGAAAATTTTCCCTAGAAGTGATCTCCCAACAGGGCATAGAACAGTCGGAGAGACTGGATCTCTACTCTCTTCTTATAGAGATAAGATTGGGATCCAGGATCAGTAACTTAACATACTTGCGCAGATAACATTCACACACAATTTGAGCACGTGTGAAGCTTACTTCCCACTTTACCTCATAAAAGCTTTCACTGAGTTACATTGTCAGACTGTGAGGTTAGCTACAGTGTGGGAGAGATTAGCTTCCATTGGTTTCCTGACATCCCAGGCTCTGCAGCTGATACCTGGTGGCTGGACAGTGCTTTGACCACCACCTTGACTGCTATTTTCCTACAGAAATCTTGAAGGGAAGCCAGGATATAGATATTTAGGATTGCAGAACCGGTTAAGCTAGCAAAACTTATAAGCAAATTAAATCACAGTTGTGATGTTAATTTAAGAGCAGATGGGTGGTTTATCATGACTTTTCAGAAAGAGGAAATTAAATAGGAGAACTCAGTGATGGTCCACTTGTCTCCAACTTACCTCATGTATTGAGTTCTTTTTAGAGATAGCCCATTGCTTTAGAGCAAAAGGGATGGACATAGAGGGAGGAGCCACCAAGGCCAGTGATTTTTTTTTTTTTTTTTCCTTTCTAGAGGGCTAAGTTAGGCTCAGTGGGAAACCTAACTTATGTGAGGCCCTAGGCTGAACTCCTAGCACTGGAAAAAGTAAAATTTCATCTGGTATGGTAGCACTGGTCTGCTATTCTTTATTCTGCAAACTAAAACTGAAAGACCTCAAGGGCTTCAGCACAAAGTGTCACAAAGTAAAATAAAACAAAATTCAAATTGATCCCTCTCTGAGACAGAGATTTCCATGTCATTCATTCTTATGAAAGGACTTTGCAGACTGACAGTTTTCCTTTCAGTAAGCGTCCCCAGTGTACATGTCAGTGTTTCCCCTGTATTTAATAGTGATGTTCCTAGCAGCAAAGTGTAGTATTTTAAAGAGAAAAAAATGACTCCAAACTCTGCTTCTAGTACTTCCGGGGCAAGTTAATTAATTCTGCGGACTTTATTTCCTTACTGGTGTGCCTATATTTTGATTATAAATAGGGTAGTGTAAAGCTCTCAGATGAGCATGTAGAGTGGGCATTTCATACACAGTGAGCAGTACTGATGTCACCACTAACCGCAGATAGCAAACAAATTTGTCCCTTTGCTGTAAATGTTATCTGTGAGTTTGTAAATAATCTTTCCTGTCTACCCAAGAGGGAATAAACATAATTGCTAATAAATATAGATATGAGTGTGCATGTGTGTGTGCGCATGTGTGTATTTTAGAGTGGAAACTGTAGATAGTTAATGATTTTCCTAAGGTTGTGTAAATGTAAACAGTGAAGCCAGGACCAAAACTCAGAGTAGCTTCAGGGCTCTTATCCTTGCTAACTTGTTCTGTTGTTCCTTTCAAATATATACGTTTTACTTGAGTAAAATAAGCACTTAGTTTTTACAAAGAAAAAAAAAATCTCTGAGATAGAAAACTGAGCTTGCACGGTGGTCTGCAGCTTCCCTGTTCCAGCTCTGTTTCCATTTGCTGTGCAGGAGGAGCCAAAGCCAGACCGGCTGCGGGTGTTCAGAGTCCTGTGGAATGACTTCTTGATGTGTTACTCCTCCCGCACTCTGCTCTGCTGGTCTGTGTGGTGGGCCCTGTCCACCTGCGGCTATTTCCAAGTGGTGAACTATGCACAGGGCTTGTGGGAGAAGGTGATGCCTTCTCAGAATGCTGACATCTACAATGGCGGTGTGGAGGCTGTTTCAACCTTGCTGGGTAAGTAGTTAAGCCAACAGGGATCAGGCTCCCTCCCTCCTCCCAGCTCTGAAGGAATGGCTTGTTTGGAGCTCCGATTTTCTTATTAGGAGAAAACTTGGATATAATCAAGTGGTAGGGGAATTTGACCAACAGACACATTCTCGGAAATGATATGTACTGATTTTCAAGATGGTTTTCTTCTCTTATCCATGTTCTACTTGCCTGTGTATATTGAGATTTTGAGTAGCAGTGTACTATAGTTTATGACAGTAGCTGATGTCTCTTGAGTGTTAATATATACCAAACAGTGTTCTGTAGACAATGGGTATATTAGTTGTATTCCAGAATTCCTGAGATAGTTACAGTTATTGTTGTCATTTTACATTGTAGACTTTGGACATGTTGATAATTTGCTTAAAATCAATAAATGGTAGCTATCGAAGTAAAGATTGGAACTTGGGCATGGTGGCTTCAGAGCCCGTGTCTTTGATAACATGTTCTGTTGTCTGTCTCTGATTTGTTACCCTACTTCATAAGGTTGCTGGACGATTCTGCATAACAGCTCTAAGCACTTACTAATTGTGACTGGCACCCAGAAAGCACTCCCATATTTTAGTTGTCCCCACCGTCATAACGTCATTGAAGGGAAGAGAAGCCATTTTGCATATACTAGATTGCTTCTTGGTCTGAAGCAGAGATGACTCACTCAGCCACATTGCCAAATCAGATGCAATAATTTTCTGTGACTCTAGCCTGTGCTTCAAGCCAAATACTTATTTCTGTAGCCTGGGCCTGTGTCCTCTTCTGTCCAATTGCCAGATGTGCTGGTTCAGGCTCACCTCAGTGGCAACATGCTATTCCATCAAGTTCAAAATTTTCTGCTTAAGTTTCAAGGAACTCTATGTTCTCAAGCTTCCTAACTTACACGTTGGAAGGTCTTCATACATAATAATCTGAGCTGAAGCTTTAATATGTTGAAATAGAGTTTCTGTAGTCAGTAACTAGGATACTTTCTTGTTTTGTAGGTGCTAGTGCTGTGTTTGCAGTTGGTTATATAAAGCTATCTTGGTCAACCTGGGGAGAAATGACGTTATTCCTGTGTTCTCTCCTGATTGCTGCTGCAGTGTACATCATGGACACTGTGGATAGCATTTGGGTGTGCTATGCATCCTATGTTGTCTTCAGAATCATCTACATGGTGCTCATCACCATAGCAACGTAAGTATTTTAACTCAGAAGGAGTAGGAAAAGTTATGGGCAAAATAAACTTGGATTTCTTTGCAAACCAAAAAAATTAAAATTTCTATTTAAAAGAGGCAAATGGGAGGAAGCACCTTACTGTAGTTATTGTTCTTACTGTAGTTATTGTTCTTACTGTAGGTATTGTTCTTACTGTGGTTATTGTTCTTACTGTAGGTATTGTTCTTACTGTAGTTATTGTTATTACTGTAGTTATTGTTATTACTGTAGTTATTGTTCTATGTTTTCCCCCAGGAAGTATTTAGGGAAGACTGTATTTTATCCTACTGTTTTCATATGTTTGCAGAAGATTTATATCACACAGCAACAAACCCTGTTTCACATTTCGGAAAGGGAGTTAGCAGTAAAGAGACGTTAAAATGTTACGTACAAATGTGTAACAGTTCAGGGGGAGGTAAGGGTACTCCAGTCACTGTTTCTCTTTTGAAAGCTTTCAGATTGCCGCAAACCTCAGCATGGAACGTTACGCCCTTGTGTTTGGTGTGAACACTTTCATTGCCCTGGCTTTGCAGACTCTGCTCACTCTGATTGTGGTAGATGCCAGAGGCCTTGGCTTATGTATCACTACTCAGGTGAGATGTCTTCGTTGACACTGAAAGTAGTTTAACTGATCTGGGTGGCAGAAGTGCAACACATTTTATGAAAACAAATTCAAACATTCTGAACAGATCCAACCTAAGTGTCCCCCCTTCCTTCTGCCACCTCCCCATTCTTAGGTCTTTTCTGTGGAGGATATTGAGGCCATTGTCTTTTTGTGAGGTCCTAGAGATCCTTCTCAACCGTGCTATGTTTGGTCCCTAGAACTAGTGTTACAGATGCTTATGGTTACCATATGGGAGCTGGGGCTTGAACTCAGGCCCTCTGGAAGAACAGCCACGCTCTTAGCTACAGAGCCATCTCTCCAACCCCTCATTCTATAAACCTGAAGTACTGAGATGCCCTGCTTCGTGTTACCTCAGAGCACTTTTAAGTCCCCTTCCTCCTTTTTATAAAGCCAATCTTCACTCAAATACTTGTGGTTGATAAGTGTTAAGATTCTCAACATATGACCCATGGGGAAAAGGTTTGTGCAGATGCTCACAGAATGGCTACTTTCATCCATTCTAGAATCATTGTGTAGAGTGTGTTTACGTGCAACCTATCTCTTGATAATTTTATGAATGATGCTTTTCTCTCTTGCAGTTCCTGATTTACGCCAGTTACTTTGCGGCCATCTCTATGGTTTTCCTGGCTAACGGCATCATCAGTATTATAAAGAAATGCAGAAAGCGAGAAGATGCCAGTGCCAGCCCTCAAGCAGCCTCTTCCTAACGTGCTCCCAAAATGCTGCTGCTTCCAAGCAAGGACTCTGCCCAGTAACCACTTGGATGGATTTAAACTCTTTATGGTTCAGATAACTATTTATGAATGTGTATTTCATGGCTTCAAAGCTACTCAGCTGACACCTTGCATTCTTGGAGTTAGTATGATACTGTTGAGAGAAGCCAGAACTGAAGCTTTTTTTTGTGGATTATGAGGATTAATTTAAGAATGACCTTTTCTAATTAAAAAAAAAAACAAAAAAAATACCCCACATAACTTGATTTTGGAAAACTGAGAAATCAAGCAGCTTGTCTGTCTGCTCTTTTCTTGATTAGCATGTGAGTGTGATGTTTTTTAGTCACATTTGTCACTCACCCAGACCTGTGGCCTGGTGGGACCAGGGCTTCAGAAGCCACAGAATGGTATGTCATGATAGACATGTGTTCTGTCAGCACTTGCCTCATCCAGCCTCAGTCTCATTTCAGTGTTACTTGTGCGCATGTGTGTGTCTACAGATGGAAATCGTTCCTCACTGGCAATATCTGCTCAGGCTCAACGGTCTGTCCTCTAGGAAGTGTTGTGTCTAATTTTATTTTTAAAATTCATTGTATGAATGTTAGTGCTTTCCATTTTGACTGTTGTATTTTTTGGAAACTTTCTTTAGAAGTATATCTTTGCATTATTCATATGCTTCCTAGAGAAGCTCATTTCATTAGAAAAGGCCAATTTTAAAGCCTGCTGATAACTGAGGAGGACTAATCAGGTAGGTTTGCTTGTCTTTAGTACTTCAGAATGAAAGACTCTTAATTGCAATTGAAAAGGTCATTTATAGGTTAGAGATACAGGGAGCCCATTTTATATTTGTATACCCTTTTATTTCCAAAACAAAATGAACGCTTTTCCTTTGAGACAATTTCATTCCCATGTGCTTCTCATTGTCTTGGCTTTCTTATCCAAGATGAAGATGTCAGTTAGAACTGGATTATTCCACAGCCTTTTTTTTTTTTTTTAAATAAACTGAGCCTCTTCTTAGTGATTTTGTCGAGATTGGAACTAGGATAGACTTGATGCCTGCGTTTTGAACCTTAGACTTGCCTTTGTTCCTAAGGTTAAATCATCTTGAGAGGTACTTAAAGTATTTCCTCATTACTTGAAAGAATGATGTTCTATGTGCTAATATTTGTGAGACATGAAAACTGTTTCAGAGCCAACTTTGTTGTCTTGTTGTGCAGTGGATCTAGGAGGTGCTGTTAACTAGAGTGCTGACTTTTTAAGACTGACATAGCTAAACAGTATTTCTGATACTGTGATTGCAAACTGAAGCTTGATGAGTGAGTGGAAGACCCTGGCTCGCGTTCTAGCACTGGGAAGACCCAACTGCAAAACTGCACAGAAGGAATGAGGGTGACATAGGCCATGCATCTTCCTTTGTAGCCAGGGGGAGAGAACACTAAGGAGAGAGCTACAGTCGAGGTAGCAGTCTCCAGTCCTGTGCTTTGGTCTCCTCCCCCATCATTTCTTACTGTTCCATAGGAAGTTGGTTGCCCAGATACAAGAAGAAACGTTGTGATTGGTTAATTTTATTTTGTTTTTTAAAATAACATACATTGTGGTACAATCAAAATGTTCACATTACCAAAGCAATATTTCCTTGGAATTTAGTTCACTGTGGCATCTAATCTGATCCTTCTTGCCTGTCTAAATCAAGACTGTTCACATATTACTACGTGGCCGTATCTGTAGAGTGTAGAGCCCAGTTGCTGTACTTTATGCACTTTTATGAAGAAGAGAAGATAATCTGTTCTACTTTTTATTCAATCTGTATAGACTATAAAACTATTTTTATTAAATAAATATTTTACAGTATATTTTCCCTTTTCACTCACAATTATTTTGATTTCAACTTCAAAAGGAGCTTTATGTCTGTGAGCCTCCTAACAGCCTTTCCTGGACAACAGTCACTTAAAGCCTGCCTCTCACCTTCCAGCTAACCCCCAGTCAGCCCGTTAACCCCTCCTCTTCTCTGTGGCCTCCTTTGCTCTCTCCCCTGCAGCACCCCTTGCTGGCACTGTCTGCAACATTGGTTTCTCTACATCTCTCATGTCTCTTTTTAAAGCATTCTTCTCTTCAGAAACAAAAACAGTGTCCAGTCCCTTTGCTAGGAACTAAACATTTTAAATTAAGGAAATTAAAGCCAGGGCCAGAAGTCTTGTTTTGAAGCCCCATAATCTCTTTATTTCATAGCAGAATATCCTCATGCCCAGAGAAGCACCTTCATTGCTCCGATTGAAAGTCGTCTTTCATTGTGTACTAGAAAGCAAATCAACCTCAGCACCACATCAGTCTCATCCAGCATCCAAAGGAATACCCTCCTTCTACAGCCCACTCAGTAAGGTCCTTCATTGTCACTCAGGGACAGGAGGTCTTTCATGCAAGTGTTTGAGCCATAGTTGTCTGTCCCTGTAGTTTCTTCCAGTATATCTCCCCTGCCTTTTTGATGATGTTTGCTGGAGATGAGATGCTGAGTAATGAGGAACTCCACCTGTAAGGAATGTAATCCTTCAGCAGCGAACAGAGTAAATGTTTGAGTAGCTAACGACTAAGATTGCTGCTTGAACTGTCATTGTAGTTGGTCCCATGTAAGTGAGGCAATAGAAATGGGGAAAGATGAGCGATTTTAGGTAAATTAGCATTCTACCATGTGTGCTCATATTTAAAAGTGGCTTAGGAAGTTTAAATATTTCCCCCCAAATTACACATCCTGAAATGGAGAAGCTAAGCCAGTTCTGGTTCCCTCCCTAACCCTGTAAATTGGTGGTCTCTTCCCTTCAGTCCCATTATGGAATATGCAGTGAGGACAAGGGTGGAAGAAGGCAGGCCTGGCTCAGAAAGCTGCCCCATAGAGGGGAGAATGCCAGGCTGGTAGGGAGTGATACACTTGAGGATTTGGACACATCTGCAAGAGGAAATGGGTAGCCAGCAAAGACGTGAGCAGCATGGGGATCCAAATCATGTGGGGGAAGTGAGATACCCACAAACTTCCCTAATGAGTCTCACCACCAAGTCTGTGCAGTCCAGGCCAGCAGCTGGTGACCAGAGCATACCATCTGGCATGGAGTGGAGTCAGTCTATCCTGTGCCTATTCACTAGGGGCCCATGGCCCCTCTCCTGCTATAAACCTTTTGTCTCTCTCTTGCACCATGTGGATTCTAACTATCTACCAAAGCAAGAGCCCTCCAGCCAGACAGCTCAGGTAGGGCAGCCCAGCTTTGATGAGTCTTAATAAAGCCCCAGAGATGAGTTAAATTGAGTTTTCTGAAACTCTTCCAAAAACCTACAGCAAATCTTTGAGTGTAGGAAACCTTTGGTAAATATTGGGTATGCACCTCTAATATTTTAGACCTACATAGTATGAACTCGTGCATGGTACCCTTTGAAGTAATTTCTTGTCAAATTGTCTTCCTTTAAATAAGTCGGTCTGGGGTGTGGAGGATAATACATTTCCAAACTGCTAAAAATCACAAGAGGATTTGGACACATCTGCTAACTAAAAAAGAAAGAAAAAAAATCCCTTTGCTCAAATATTTAAAGGTCCCAAGTTTGCTCACCTGTTTAATAGACTTGCATCTCGTCCCTCCCTTCTCTCCCAGAACCAAAGTTGAGTGCCAATATTCCCTCCAGAATGACAGCAAAAACTGGCTGTCCTCAGATGTTCTTGGAGTAGTGACTGTGAAATGTGGAACACATTCACAGGTCCAGCACTTGGACCAAAACAATCTGACAGAGACATCTTGTGTCTTGTGCTTACGAGATCAAGAAGCTGTGGCCAGAGACTGAGAAATTAGTCAACCAACCATCAAAGGACTTAAAGAACTTCCAGCTCTGACAGTTAACTCTTGGTTAGTTTTTGGATCCCTAATTTCCCCATACAGATATTTTCTCTGCATTTTAGGCTCATTGCTTGGGATATAAGTCATTTCATGCTTACCCAAAGTCATGTCTTCAAAAACAGAAGGAGATCCAGCTGTGTTGGTGAGCATGCTGGTGCATGACCATAAATGACCTCACCATTTGGGAGGTTGCTGAGAGGCAAGAAGGTGGCCACAAGTTCATAGCCAGCTGGTCTATACAGTGAGTGCTGTGCCCTCCACAGGTACAGAGTGAGACCATTTCCAAAAAGAAAGAAATCAAAGAAGGAAAGCAGGTAGGCGGGCTATGGAGAAGAGCCAACCATTAAACCAGGGATAAAGGGTTTTGAAATGAGAATAGGCAAAAGACAGCCAGAAGAATGAAAAACATTTGCTGCCAGTTTGAAATTGTTTCAAAAATATGTGACTTGGTTCCGCAGAAAAAGGGGGCCTCAAACTCAGCAAGTTGAACCAGGTGATTGAGAGACTACATACATCCTACAGGTGCCAGAGTGAAGAAACCTGCTACTGCAGGTAACTCAAATCTTTAATGGGCTTCCTCAGTGTGGCAGACAGGGGTCCTTTCTCTTGGAGTTTGTGAGATGATGACCAAAGTAACAAAGGGATGCTATGTGCAGGGAAAGACAACAACTTTACGATCTTAACTGTCTACTGTTAGTGCCCTAAAGAGCTCCAGGAGAGCTTCAGGGAGAGGGATGAACCGTGAGAGATGTTGACAGCAGCCTGTAGGAAGGGTTGAGGTGAAAACCAGGAGAGGTGAGTTTGGAAGCAGGTGACTAGTCGGGCCTTGTTCCTTGTCTTTGAAACTCCTTACTGCGTCAAAACACAGAGGAAACAACAGAAAAGTGAGTAAGATTCTGTCCTTTTCATCTGCCAGGAGGGACCTGAGGACCATGTGTTTGCATATTAGACCAAGAAGAAGTTGTACAAAGGTCCAGAAATCTATAAAAAAAATTCCTTCAGGGCTACACTGCAGAAATTCTGGCTTGTTCCAGGGTGATTCATATTACTGATAACCAGATTGTGGGTGTCCAAACAATCATAATGGAAACCAAGCCCCTTCCTTAATTCGAACACCTTACACAGCCAAGTTTGGTCCTTGGATACGGTGGGTATCTCCTGTAAGAGAGTGATCTGCCTGCTGATTCTACAATCTCATAGCCTTTACTTATTCATTTCTCAGATATAACTACCTATTTAGCACCAAAAATTAAAAACAGACTACACTCAAGAGTAACTGCATTCAACCGTAACCGAGTGCTCAGAAATGTGTGACTCTTTAGTATTCCCATTTCCGTACAACTCTACCCTTAAATGGTTGTATTTTCTCTCAGGTTCTTTAGGACAAGTGCAGGCCTCCATTTCTCCTCGTACAGCTTGCTGGAAAGTGCTGTCCGCAGTTCCCACTCTCCTCCCCTTGGCATATCCACTGTTCTACTGAGTCTACTACAGAACAGGGGACTTGGTCTTGTTATATTTGACCTGTTGGCGTCATCTGATACTGCTGAGAGCTCTCCTTTCCAGAGTAAGCCTGTCTTTGTATTAGCATACATAAATTGGACAACATAATAAGTCTCACTGACATTTTCATACAAGCATCCCATGTGCTTTATCTTGTTCACCTTCTCCCTCCATTATTCTTTCTTTCTTTTTTTTTTTTTTCTTTTTGGTTTTTCGAGACAGGGTTTCTCTGTGTAGCCCTGGCTGTCCTGGAACTCACTCTGTAGACCAGGCTGGCCTCAAACTCAGAAATTTGCCTGCCTCTGCCTCCTGAGTGCTGGGATTAAAGGCGTGCGCCACCACTGCCCGGCTCCCATTATTATTTCTTACCCCCCCCAACATTGGTCCCTTCTTCCTCCCAAATGGGCCCCATATACTTTCATGTTCGTCCTTTACGTACATCTAGATTCCACAAATGAGAGGACATACATACATAAACTGTTATCTTTGTCGTCCTGAGTCAGGCTTATTCTACTATGATGACCTCCAGTTCCACTATTTCCCCACAAATAATGTAATTCTGTTCCTCTCTTTGCCTGAATAAAACCTCATTGTGACTATCTGCCACATTTTCTTTATTCACTCATCTATTGATGGACATCCAGGCCGATTCCATATTGTGGCTGTTATTAATAAAAGTACTGCAACAAAAAACGGGTGTGTAGATATCTTTAAAGCGTGCTGATGTGGGTAGGCGGGGGATGGTAGCTCTGGACCATTTGATGCTTCTGTTGTAGAGGTTTTGGTTTTTGTTTTGTTTTCACAGGGTGCACTAATTTGCGCTAATTATTAACTAGTAATTCTCACTAACTGTGTCAGGGTTTCTCCATTTTCTCCACTGAGTCCCATTTGTTTTGTTTTTCTGGATGACAGACAAACCTGCCTGAGGTAAGATGGAATGTCAACGTTCTTTTAGTTTACATTTTCCTGATAATTAAGGTATTGAACCTGGTTTTTTGTTTTGTTTTGTTTTTTGGAGGGGGGCTGTATGTTTACTGCCTATTTTTATTTATATTTTTCTTTTGAGAATTCTCAGATTAATCTTCCCATTTGTAGATTAGATTTTTTTGGGAGGGGGGAGAAAATGTTTACTTTTTTGAGTTCTGTCTACATTCTGGATGTTAATACCCTTTCAGAAGAGGGAGCTGACAGACCACTTGCTGTCAACCCTGATGACCACAGTTTAATGCCAGGGACCCATACTGTGGAAGGAGAGAACCAACTCCCACAAATTGTCCTTTGAGCTACACACACCACACCCCACATAAATGAATGGCTAAATGAATGAATACACAAATAATTGTTTTTGAGGGTTTTTTTGTTTTGTTTTGTTGTTTTTTGTTTTTTAGAAACATGACGTCTCTGTATAGCCCTGGCTGTCCTAGAACTAGCTCTGTAGACCAAGGTGGCCTCGAACTCAGAGATCTGCTTGCCTCTGCCTCCTGGGTGCTGGGATTGAAGTTGAACATGACCACCTACTGGCAATAAAATTCTTATAGGAAGCATAATTGACAAAGCCTGTGTCCCTTTTTGTAGACTGTCTCCTCACTTTTGTTTCTGTTATTGTGTGACCAAGCCAGCTCAGTCAGCCAGCAGGGTCTGGAGGGAGGGAGAGAGGATTTAAAAAAGAAAAGACAACTAGACGACACTATAACATCACCCCAGCCAGTGCTGAAGCTGATTTACCTTTTTTTCCAGTCTGCTTTTATACCATTCTAGGTAAACGCAAAGAGTAGAGTCAGTTCTAGGTCAAAGACAAAGTAGTCAAGGAACAAAGCATAAACAAAGTAGTTAAGGAGCAAACAAGGCATAAACAAAGGTCCTGTTGTATTCAGGGACTTATCAAGATGATCAAGATCTTGAGCCTACTTCCTTGTCCTAGCCCAATGTCAAATTTTTGCTGATATCCTTGAAGCTGCACCAAGAGCTCTCCACTGTTGAACTTCAGAGCATCCTCACTCACATATGTACATTTCCTGCCTGGCTTCTGAAGGCTCTTTTGAGTTCTGGCTCCACATTTCTACTGTTTCCTGAATCTCCTCAGAGGTCCTTTCTTCCCTTCCAAGTACCTCAACATGAGAAAAGCCTGGGCTTCATTTGCCTCCTCTCTTCTCACTATACTTCCCCCCCACACACACACACCTTGAGTTTTATCTTATCTGCTCCAGTAAGTTGACAACTCATAAACTGATCTCTCTAAAAATTTTACACATGTTGTCTTTACCTCTCTGACTTCCAGAATACCTGTCTAGTTCCATCCTGTTTGATTTTCTAAATAACCAGGATATAGCCAAAAAGCAAAGTTCAGATTTTCAATCACTGATTCTGCTTCTGCTTCTGGCTTTCAGTGAATGGCCATTCCATCTCCTCATTTGCAAAAGCTAAAATTAGCTTTAAGTCGCCCCAATTCTTCTTACTTTTGTCCCCCACCCTGTTAAAAAATGCTATCACGATTTTTCTTGTTGTCTTTCCGTGTCATCTTAATGCATCAGCTTGGGTGTTGTGAAGTTACTCATTTATATGTATAACTTACTCATATGTTAGCATATGTATAAGTTGCTCCTTTATATGTGTTGCCCAGGGGATTGTTTAGCCTACAAATTGGAAATGGGGCACAATCCTGAAAAGTATTAATTTGTTCTGCTCTGCACTTCCTTTGCCCTCTCAAAAGGAGAGAAAGGAGGGACAGCCATTAAAACTCCCTTCTCTCTCTTTAAAACATCCAGGATTTGCTGCTCTTATATGCAGTCCATCACAAAATGGGGAGGGACTCACACCCACATCTTCAGCCACATTCTGGTTGCTGTCAGGAGCCTTTCAGGGTGACCTTCTGTAATCTTGAAATATTTACTCTTTACATTTGGGTACAAAAGATAAGATGTGCCCATTATCAGCCAAAGACATTATATCTAAGTTTTATTGTGAGTTTAATAAACTTGACAACCCAAAGAAGGAAGATATATGTAGTCACTAACGCTTTTGGATTGTTGTAGAAGGCATGAGAACACTGACTAGAAGAAATCAAAGCTAATTTTTAACACATCATTTAGAAACAGTCTTTCAAAATTAATATTCTCAGGAAAATATGACAGCATTTTCACACTTAAAAAATAATCTAATATCGTTGTATGAAACCACTAGGAGTCTGTCCATGCCTTTGTTATGAAACTCAATCCCAGAAAACAGGTTCTTAGTGTCAGTATTTCAGCCCCTGCTTATCTGGGACTCATTGAACTGAAGATGTCATTTCAAGTAGGCTCAGATTTGGGGAGAGTGTCAAACACATGTTTAACTGCATGAAATGTTTATAGTAGTTCATAATTGACAATAAACAAAAATGTTATCTTTATGAGGTGGCGTCAACACTAAAGTCATGAATAGACAGACTACAAACTTACAAGAATCTTTATCATAACCAAACAAAATGAACATTGGTTCCAAGGCTCCACTCTTGTGATACCAACCAGCAGGCAGTGTCTGTCTCATCACTAAACAAAAGTGTATATACATCTTGGTAACCTAGCTTATTTGCTTTCTAATTAAATACTGTTTTGCTTTCCATGTTAAATAATCTTGTCTGAATGTAAACAAAAAGCCATATCTGTTATAGAACTGCACACAGAAGAAAGGCTAAATGTACAGGCTAGCTTAGTAAATGGCACTCACGTTCAGCCACATGGAGACTTATTTTTAAAGGTAAATTACTAGGCAATAAAACTCAACTTATAAACTCAGTCATTAAAAGCCCATTGTGTTTGTTGTTTTCTCAAAGGACAAACTGAAGTAAATAAATTTTATTTCTTTGCTATGGGGATTGATTTCTATTAAATCCCCTTCCACAGTTAAGGGTTGATCACAGGACTGCTAATTATATATAAGTAAGCTGGAGTCTCTCAGCAAGAAATCCCTTTCATCTTCTGCCCTTCAGGGCTGGGACCTGCAGTCAAAAGTGCTGAACAAACAAGTGCAGAGCAGATCTACTACCACGTGGAAGTAATTACACTGAAATACCTTTTCCCTGAGAGCATTTGTTTTAAGAAATATATTGCTGGTATTTGAGCTAGAAGCAGATTTGTCCGCCTGCTGTGGGTCAGAGGCAAACTTTAGTCCTCCAGTCTGTTTGTTCTTTTCTAAGCAATTAGGTCCATTTTTATTATAGCTATATCTAGATATGAAATATTTCTAATATACAATATAATTTAACTTATTTGGCATATTTGATGGATAACATTGTCAACTTGATTGGACGGAGACATGCTTAGGAAATGAGGGGAGCACAGCTCCAGGCGTGTCTGTGGGTGTTTCCACCAGTTCTCACACGTCCTTCCTTCTCTTCCCCTGGTCAGCCGTGGTAGCCTACGTTCACTCAGCTCATCGGAGAGAGGAACAGGCATTAAAATGACATGCCTGCATATGGAGGAGTTGGTACCTTTGCCTGCTAGACTTGAAATTATAAAGTGTGACATAATCCCACCATAATCCCTTCTTCACCTTGAACACTCATGACACTTCTCGTTATTCTATTGATCAGATCGTGAACTTTCTAGAATGTCCTGTTTTCCAGGTATTTTCCTCTCTCATCTCTGATTATCAAAACCCCACTTCCTTCAGTAACCATTATCCTTGCAAAGCTTGTAAATGTTACAGTTAGTTCATTTTAAAGACTGATTAGCTCAGAGAACTCAATAACCATCCATCAAACATTTAAATGGCTATATAGCTGAAGGCTTGTAAATGTCTAAAACCCAGTCTCCACTTGAAAGGGAACTCACAGTTTCATGGGAATGAATGCCATGAATACTTTTGCAAGGAAATGAGAAATGACAATGTTTGTCCCTAGATCACATTGTTGTTTTTGTAACTGCTAACGGGCTGTGAGGGGCAGTGAGGCATAAGGTTTTGATTTATGCTGCACCCCATCTGGTATATTTTGAGTCAGCAAAACAAGTTGATGTCTCTGTCTTCTCACAGACTAGCATATCCATGTACAAAGCCCAGATTCTCTCTTATAATTCACATTATTTTCCAAATAGTAAGCTCTGGAGTAAACTCTGCAAATTATATCTATCTATCTATCCTCAATCCATCTTTTTTTAAGATGAATTTGCACCTATGTTATATTGCTCATCCACCCTTCTATTCACATTCTTGTGAGCTCCCTCATGGCTGGCCTATTATCTATCACCACATTCTGAATGTTATCTTATTTTCCTTTTATCCATAAAGATATTAGGGAAGTCATGGGAAAACTGTAGTTGCCTCTCTTGATAGGTTTGAATGCTGAAACTAAAGTTCTATTTTCTTTCATAATTCCTTTCCGTAAATAAAATTTTGACTGTAATTTCTTTAAGCTGATTGAAACAGCAATTAACAATTTGCTATCTTTTAATATTCACTTGAGGAAAATGAACACAGGAATGCACTTTTATTATAAGTTTTAGCAGCAAATTAAAATCTGGTGAGAGGGCTAGAAAATCCACGCCAAAGGCAGGGGTCCTTCCCCAGGCGCAACCGCAGAGTGAAAAACCAAAGAGGATGGGTAGCTTCCGGGTCTTGGAAATGCTGGCCGGATGTGAGGCGCAGGTGTTCGCGGGCATCCGTTCTGCGCCTGCGCGAGATCCTAACTCGCCTCTGTAGTGGGAAGCCCGGAAGAAAGCCCCAAGACGCGCCGTTGCCATGGCACCCGGGCGCTGGCTGCTTCAGGATCGGGCCCCGGGGTGTCACCGTTGCCTCGTTATCTGAGCTTAGAAAAGGAGAAGAGAGCTCCTGCGGCCATCTCTGTGACCCCAGCCGCTGCATCTTCCACAGGCAGGAGGGGACTTAGCGGGAGAGGAGGGAAGGATAGCAGACAGGTGGCAGGAGCAGGGAGAGGATAAACGTCTGGGTGAAGTGGGAGGGAGGTGGGTGAAGCGAGCCGTCCTCCGGAGATAAGTCCCCGGATCTCCCCAGCCCGGCACAGCGTCACTTCACATGCACAAGGAGATCCCTCAGAAGATGGCTTAGACGCGATGAGTCTTTGTCCTCTCATTCCGTTCTCAGAGTTTAAAGGAAGCTTGCGTGGAAGAAAAGAAATCACTCCTGAAATGTTAGCTTCCACACATAGAATGCTCTTCATTCAGTTGGTGCTTAAGATGTTCAGTACGAATACAAACTTTTACCTGATTTTGTTAAATATTCCTGTCAGAGCTTGTAACATTGTAATTTAAAAAAAAAAAAAAATCCATAACACCACAGCCTATCAGGATGCAGCAGGAAGGATGGACCTGATAGTTTCATAGTGTTGTGAAAATTTGCTTAACTGCTTTTTAAAATAAGTTTTTTGCTAAATACTTATTTTATGGTGTTTCAACAAATATTGTTTAAAAGGTTATATATGGTAAGGGTGGAATAGAAGTATCACGTTAAAGCATTTTTAAATGTTTTTAATCTTGTGAGAAAGTTACCAATAGAACGTATATCTATGCATGTGGTTCGGACTCACACTGGAAGGTCTTCAGACATTCGGATTTTTCACACACTTAAGAGGAAGGAACTAATTTCTGCCCTGCAGTTTACTATTGCTCGGGCCAGAACCATTTATGTAGATTTTTTAAATTGATGATAAATTTTACATTTTAAATGTGTAAAAAAAAATCACAGTAATAAAATAGGAAATGCTAAGAAATTTGGTTCATGGAAGATACCATCTTATTCTAGTATGTTGACATGTGTATCATGTGGACAATGCCCTGGTGATGGTTAGGAAACGGAAGGCTTCAATATCCCGTGACTCATTTGAAAGGCTTAAGGGACTTGGCAACAAGAGTTCATGTTTATGTTGTTTGTTTACACTAGAACTAGTGGAGTTATAGAAATTCAATTACACTTCAGAATTGATCCAACTTCATTTATTTTTCATTTACTTTGCCTATGCCCTTTTTAAAATTTATATTTGTGTGATTTTAATTGCTCCTAATATATCAAATATATTTTTGTTATAGTGATTCTAGTTTTGAATTTAGCATTTTAGATTTTACACAGTTGATATTTTTGTAAGTAATAACACATACCTACTAGAGTCTTCATTTATGAGCTCAGAAGTATGGATGATTTCATACTTATTATTTAGGAGCTCAGAATTATGTTTGATATAAGACTCTGGGAAACCATCCAGGGGCTGGTTCTAGCAACAAGTTAAACATCTTAATTTCAGTGCCCCTTTCTGTAATGATGCCAAGGTGTAACGAGTGTGAATACTAGTGTGGGGTGTAACGAGTGTGAATA
>JADRCH010000010.1:6188225-6220621 GCA_019843965.1 Rhynchomys soricoides | reverse complement strand
GCGCACATGGTGATTATGTCTAGAGGCATGAGCACAGGACAGACTGCTCACATGGTGATTATGTCTAGAGGTATGAACACAGGACTGATTGTACACATGGTGATTATGTCTAGAGGCATGAGCACAGGACCCATTGTACACATGGTGATTATGTCTAGAGGTATGAACACAGGACTGATTGTACACATGGTGATTATGTCTAGAGGCATGAGCACAGGACCCATTGTACACATGGTGATTATGTCTAGAGGCATGAGCACAGGACCGACTGCACACATGGTGATTATGTCTAGAGGTATGAACACAGGACCAACTGCACACATGGTGATTATGCCAGTAACATGCAAGGAAATTACATCAGGAAAGCATTTTGTAGCTGTGAAGGTTTTCATTTCTCCTATCTTTTCTAAACTTCATTTTCTTATGTATATTGAACAAATACCGTTATCCATGTCTTGGACATTGGATGGTTTAAATACTGTGTCTTAACGTTTGGGTGAATGGCAGGATGGGAATTAAAATGCATTTAACAAAGCTCAAATGACAATGAAATTTTAATCTAAGTAAATAAGTAACATGATTTAGTGCATCCAAATTGAAACCCTAAAAGGAATCATGGGTTTATACTTTTATTTTTTTTAGATTTATTTATTTATTTTTATGTATATAAGTATACTGTGACTGTCTTCAGACACAGCAGAAGACACACCAGAAGAGTGCATTGGATCCCATGACAGATGGTTGTGAATCACCACGTGGTTGCTGGGAATTGAATTCAGGACCTCTGGAAGAGCAGCCAGTGCTCTTAATCGCTGAACCATCTATACTTTAAATATATATATAAAAAAAATCCTTTAAAAATATAATCTCCCAGCTAATAGTTGAAACCTTAAGACAAAGTTAATACTTCAGAATAGTGAAGGTAGGGAAAAAATAATGGGCTGCTCTGAGCTGTAGTTAACCAGGATCCTGTGCTAGTAATCAGATACATGGAGGGGAAAGTCAGGAAAAATGGCCCTTTCTGGGCTCTTCCTGTTTTCACACACACATGTGCACATACACACACATTTACATACACACACACTCACAGACACACATACACAGTCCATATATTTATATATAATTTGTGTGTGCAGATATTAGTGTGAATACATGAGAGAGTAAGCAGAAATATGCCTAGGATATTGACTGAGGTGTCTTTAGAAGGATAACAATAAGAATAGTTATTTAGATTCCAGGGAGTGAACATAAAGAATTTGAAGAAATGAAGGCAGCGGGTATTACAAACTTAACTCCATCTTGATTTGTTACATGGTGGAGAAAAAAAAAAAATGCAGTAGAATATTTAAAAAGTGACATCAGTGAAGCTTTTCCTAGGCGGCTGTAAGAGGAGTTTCAAGTGCCCAGGAAGTACCCAGCATGAATGAAAGCAGAGATTTCCGGAGAGGTGACGCTGAACCAAGATCTTGCAGCTGCAACAGCTCAAGCTCTGGAGCACAGGACTGTAGAGTCAGATGACAATAATGAGAACTCAGTGTTTCCCCTGCATTTCTCAGAGGTGCTCAGAAATATGGGCTATGATTTTATGAGTAAAGTGTAGGCCAGAAGCACCTAAATTGCCCTGTGTATAAAATAAACCACACGAACGTAAAAAGCAATCTATTTTACTTGGCCACCAAATAAATGAATAGAGTTTCAGTTGTACTGGAGAGTAAACTTATGTGAGTTCTTTTGTTTTTGTTTTTGTTTTTTTGTAAGATGGCTTGCAAGAAGGAAGACGATCTTGACCAGGAATTAAAAGAGAAGGAAACAGAAACAGAACTTGGCCAACAGCTCTCTGATCCAGATAAACCTCCAAAGGATGAGGCCTTGCCCAGAAGAAATGATTTCATTTCTGTCCCAAGTATTCAGCCGTTGGATCCCATATCAGACTCAGACAGTGAGAACTCCTTCCAGGACTCCAAACCAGAAAACCAGAAAGACCTGGAGGATGAAGAAGATGAGGAAGTAAGGAGATACATTATGGAGAAAATTCTAGAGGCTAACAAGCTTCTACAGACTCAAGAACCTGTGAACAATAAGCGGGAGCGAAAACTGAAGTTCAAAGACAAATTAGTTGATCTGGAAGTCCCACCATTAGAAGACAGTGACACTTGTAAAGCTCTCTTAGAAAACGAGACCAATATGTCTGGGAAACTGTCACAGTTATGTATTTCTGGTGACTTAGGACAAGAGAGTGTGCTCATGTCAGTTACCGATGGCACCTGTGAAGAAAACGATAGGAAGATACTGGTGGAGAGAGATGGAAAGTTTGAGCTTATGAATCTACAGGACATTGAGAGTCAGGGGTTTCTGCCCCCCATTAGCAGTGCTAATAGTACAGAACATGAACCCTCACAGTTGCCGCTCAGGTCTCTCAACCCGTCTGTCGATGGCATCAAGAAAGAAGAGCCTGAAGCAAAGGTTCAAGTTGTGACTCTCTCTCCAGCAGGAGAGCCATTGGCTCAAGTCCCTCAGCTACCACCCAACCCCAAGAATCGTCCAAGCTCTGCTGCCAACCCAGATCTAAATAAAAAACCCAGGAGATCCAATCACAGGATACAGTCAGCAGGTGTCTCTCCAGTGACTTCAACCTACTGTCTTTCACCACGACAGAAGGAACTCCAGAAACAGTTAGAACGAAAGCGGGAAAGGCTGAAGAGGGAGGTAAGAAGGCAGGTGGGCACGTGTGTGGAAAGAAGAGTGTACTTCATGTTTTATCAATGTCACAAGACAGGAATGGTTCAAAATAACAGGAGTTGTTGCCTCTCCTTGACTTTCATGTTGTTAAATCACTGGGGTAAATGTTGGGGGCAGGGCGGCACTGCCATTACCTTGATCCTTTCAATGTGGACGTAACAAAAGATAGGACAACTTCTGTGGTCGACCTAGACCCATCTCGGACATGACACTGTCCCCTTAAATGTGAGGCTTGAAAGCAAGTGCTATGAGCTAGGTGAGACTCAAATCTTACTTATGTGAGAGAGCGAAGGCACAAAGTAGGCGACAGGTAAGCTTGCATCACCGTTGCTGTGGGTGTGTGCCCTTCATATATCTTCTGTGTCTGTAATTCCTTGATCGGGGATTGCAGTTTTGGATTGAGGACGGAGCTTGTTGAGTATGCAGCTCGGTGATAGAGCGGTGCCTAGCATGCCCAAAGCTCTTGTTTCCATCACTTCTACTGGAGATAGGGGAGTAGAGCCAAATATCCATGCTGCAATCTCAAATGGTGAGACCATTGGGAAGAGGTCAAATGCCTTGCCCAAGTTGATGCAGTATGATCACAGAGAGCCTGGCTCACAACTAACATGTAGCTTTGTGCTGTCCCATTACACTCTGTTCTTTGACTACCAGTGACTACCTTACAGTTCTGCAGAATGCATGTAAGCAACGTCTTCAAGTTTATATAACTTCTTTGTATAACAGTAGATGAATAATTAAGATACAATTTCATTTTTTAAAATCGTTAGCCAAGTCGCTAAGTGTGCTTCTGATAGCAAAGATGCTGGTTTATAAACATGAGTAACCTGGAAAACATCTTTAAAAACTTTCAAAACTCCTATAAAATTACAGCTAACTCTTCTATCGTCATCAGAAGACTCAAATTTTGGTCTCTTTCCTCCATTTCTTTTTTAGTTTTTAAGCTAAAATAGTTCATTTATTCAGTTACTGCTTTAATCTTAGTATTGTGCTGTTGGGAGGTGAGAGCCCAGGTTCCTAAGTGAGCATGCCATCGGCTTGCTGAGCCACTCCCCAGCATTAGTTAACGTGCCTTTAAAACGAGGCGGAGGCCACATTCTGTGTCTTCCGCATGTGTTTCCCACACATTTCTAAGTGAAATCTTTTCCTTCATAAGTGCAGTACCATCATCACAACTAATTTAACAATAATGGAAAAATGCTCAAGCAATTTATAGTGCTTCTTGAAAGTGTTGTTTGCGTTGTTGTAATTTAAGTAACCTAAGAGTAGACAAAGGATACATGGTTGCCAGTGGCGTGTAAAGAACACCATGTAACTATACACTTTTCTGGCTTAACTGCTCTAAAGAACTTCCTTTTTCCTCTTAAACTAATTAGAGGCCCCCCTGTATTTGAAAAAAGAGCGGTTTTCATTTGGAAAGTCTTGAGGCAGGGAATCCTAATTTCAGAAGTCAAACTATGTCTTCCTGACTCACATCCAGCTTCATGAATTTCCCGTTAATGCCCTCTCTCCCTCCACTAGGAAGAACAGCGCAAACTAGAGGAAGAGACTGAGAAGAAAAAGGAGAACGAGATGGTGTTTAAAGCATGGCTGCAGAAGAAAAGAGAGCAGGTCATAGAGACGCGGAGAGTTCAGCGGGCAAAGCAGATGGAAGACATGAGCAGCAGAGTGAGTGAGCTGCGCTGTGAGGAACAAGCCCGGTGCACATGGGCTCATCTTTTTCTTTTTTTAAGATTTATTTATTTATTTATTTATTTATTTATTTATTTTTATGTGAGTGCACTGTAGCCGTCTTCAGACACACCAGAAGAGGGCATCGGATCCCATTACAGGTGGCTGTGAGCCACCATGTGGTTGCTGGGAATTGAACTCAGGACCTCTGGAAGAGCAGTCAGTGCTCTTAACCGCTGGAAGCTCATCTTTACAAAGGGAAAACATGACCCAACTCTCCCTTGCCGAGGGTGCCATGTGCACAACTCTAGTTTCCTCAAACTGACCCAAATCAGATGATTCTAATTATAGTCTAACTTTCCTAGCACAGAAAATAGAAATTATTAGTTCATATTTTCAAGATATTTTTTAATCTTAATATTCAAAGTGGAAAAATATACACAATTTCTCCTTACAAACCTACAGACTGGAGTCACTTTAGAGTAGATAGAAATCATAAGTAAAATCTGTCAAATCTAGAATGCCAACTATTTATTGTTTTTATTTATGTGTATGAGTGTTTTGCCTCCAAATATGTTGTGTACCATGTGTGTGCCTGGTACTGAGGGGTCAGAGGAGGACATCAGATCCCCTGGAGATGGATTACAGACAACTGTGAGCTGCCATGTGGGTTTTGGGAATTCAACCCAGGTCCTCTGGGAGAGCAGCCATGGCTCTTAAGCACTGCGTCATCTCTCCAGCACCACCACATTTTTTAAAATTACAATACAGGGACTGGAGGGGTGTCTCAGCTGTTAGGAGCCTTGGCTACTCTTTGAGAATGCTCAGGTTTGGTTCCCATCACCCACACTGGCGAGTTCACAATCTCCTGTAACTCTCTAGCTCCAGGGAATCAGATACCAGGCCTTGGGCACACATGCACACACAGATATACATGCATACACATAGACAAAAATGAAATCATTCTACATATCATTTTATTTAATTTAACCTTTACATATGTATTTTCAGAAACTCAATTTGTTGCTTTTCCTTTATCATGTACATCTTTCTAGGCCTCTGTTGTTAGATAATACTTTTAACTATCTAACTTCTATCCCTCTGTTAATTGACTTATTCCTCATGTAGGGTTAGAGATTTCTATATTGCTCCATACGGGTGCTTTAATAAAGCTGCACATTATAGTGAGGGACATCAAGACTCTGTAAGAATGTTTTTTTTAAGAGTAGAATTTAAGACTTTTGAGTGCTTAGAGTAAAATTTTTGTCATGTCCAATCCTCCTCCCAAGTTTAAAACAACTTCTAATTCCTGTAACAGTAGGAGTGACATATTTGCCACAGATCAGTAATGCTGTGTGTGATTTATCTTCTCAGTTTGTCTTCAGATCAGTAGTATCCATGCTTTTATGTGAGTATAGGTTTGTGTTTGTGATATAATAAGGAAGATATACATACTGGTTTTGTCCTTAGTTCCTGGCCCAGAGCTACCCTGCCATCCTGTGTAGACCCTGGAAGAGTAGGAATGCTCAATGGGTCTATTGTTGTAGAATTTGGTCTTTGGTTCCAGTTGCTGACAGGGAGTACCTCATCCCTGGTGGTTCCTTGAGTCTTGTGTGTCTGGTTCTAAAGGGCTAGCTCTCAGGGGCTTCTGGATAAGAGCTGACCTCTAGACACCAAGTCATGATCAGGACTTGGAACTTCCTGTTCCACCTCAAGAGTAGGAAGTGGGGAGGGAGAGGCTAGACTGGGCTAATCCATAAGCATGTAGTGAAGCCTTCAACAGATTCCTGAACTATGAGGTTTAAAGAGCTCCCTGGTTTGTTAAAAGGGATGAGGTGTTCCCTGGCACAGATAGAAGAACTTCAAGTCCTTTCTCATTTCTCTTTTCCAGTGAACTCTGCTGGTCTGCATTCTTTATTCTTCTTATGTGTATGTGTGTCTGAAGGGATGTGTGCTTACCACATGTATGCCTAGCACCCAGGAAGAGGTCATTAGATCCCCTAGAACTGGCATTAAGGGTATTTGTGAGTTACCATGTTGGTCCAGTTAACTGAACCTGGGTCTTCTACAAAAGCAGCAAATACTCTGAATCACTATCAGCTGAGCTATTAGCCCCTTCTTATTACAGTCTCTCTTGTTGTTTGGTTTTATTCTGATTTTTTAAAACAATCTTGCCGGTGTACGTGCAGGGTGATAAACATGAATCTATTTGCATTCTTCTACATGCAGACATCCAGTTAGACCAGCTCCATTTGTTGAAGATGCTTCTTTCCATTGTATATTTCTGGCTTATCAAAAATCAGGTATCCATAGGTGTGTGGATTTATGTTGGGTATTTGATTCAATTCCATTGATCACCCTGTCTGTCTTTATGCCAATCCCTGTGGTTTTTATTACTGTAGCTCTGTAGAATAGCTTGAGATCAGGGATTGTGATTCCTCTGGAAGTTCTTTATTGTTTAGAGTTATAGCTATCCTGGGTTTTTTTGTTTATTTTAATATGAGATTGAGTATTGTCCTTTCAGGATCTGTAAAGAATTTTGTTGGAATTTTGATGGGAATTGCATTGAGTTTGTAGATTGCTTTTGGGAGGATGGCCGTCTTTACTATGTTAATTCTACCAATCTGTAAGTGTGGGAGAGCTTATCATCTTCTGATATCTTTTCACTTTCTTTCTTCAGTGTCTTAAGGTTCTATCATACATGTCTTTCACTTTCTTGGTTAAAGAGTTACCCCAGAAATATTTTATATTAATTGAGGCTATTGTGAAAAGTGTTGTTTCCCTGATTTCTTTTTCAGTTCGTTTATTGTTTGTATATAGGAGGGTTAATTTTTGTGAGTTAATTTTGTATCAAGTTACTTTGCTGAAACATTATGAGCTGTAGGAGTTCCCTGGTAGAGTTTTGGAGGTCACTTATGTATACTATCATATCATCTGCAAATGATACTTTGACTTCTTCTTTTCTAATTTGTATCCCCTTGACCTCCTTCAGTTGTCTTACTGCTCTAGCTAAGATTTCAAGTACTCTATTGAATAGGTATGGAGAGAGTGGACAGCCTTGTCTTGTTTCTGGTTTTAGTGGAATTACTTTGTGTTTCTTTCCATTTAAGTTGATACAGTCTATGAGCTTGCTGTGACCTGCCTTTATTTGTTGATATATGTCCCTTGTACCCTGTCTTAGTCACTGTTCTGTTGCTGTGGAGAGACACTATGACCATGAAAACTCTTATAATAGAAAGCATTTAATTGGGGCTGGCTTACATTTTTAGAGGTTTAGTCCATTATTGTTATGGTGGGGAGCATGGCAGGCAGACAGGGCTGGAGAGTAGCTAAGAGTTCTACAGCCAGATTCACAGAGAGCAGGCAGAGAGACACTGGGTCTGGCTTCTGAAACCTTAAAGCCTACCTGCAGTGACACACTTCCTCCGACAAGGCCACACCTACTCCAACAAGGCCACACCTCCTAATAGTGCCACCCCTGGTGACCAAGCATTCAATCCATGAACCTATGGGGACCATTCCCATTCAACCACCACATATCCATAATCACTCCAGGAGTTTATCATGAAGGAGTGTTGGATTCTGTCAAAGGCCTTTCTGCATCTAATGAGATGATTGTATATGTATGTTTTATCTTTCAATTTGTTTATATGACATTAGTTTATCAATTTTATGTTGAACCATCTCAGCACCCCTAGGATGAAGTCTATTTGATCATGGTAGATGATATTTTCATGTATTATTGGATTCAGTTTGCAAGTATTTTTCTGAGAACTTTTACATATGTATTCATAAGTGCAATTGGTTTGTAATTCTCTGTTTTTGTTGGGTCTCTATGTAGGAGGGAGATGTGGGCATCAGAGTAACTGAGGCTCACAAAAGACATAAAGCAATGCTCTTTCTTCTGTTTGGGGGAGTGCTTTGAGGAGTATTAGCTTTAATTCTTCTTTGAAAGTCTAGTAGTATTTTTGTTTAAAACCATACATCCCTGGGCTTTCATTAATTGGGGTTTGTTTGTTGTTTGTTTTTAGAGAAAGGGGTTTACTTTACTTATAGCTCCATAACTTGAAAGAAAGAAGACAAGGTAGGAACTCAGACAGGGCAGGCACCTGAAGGTAGGATGCAGAGGCCATAGAGGAGTGTTGCTTACTGGCTTATTCCTTCCCCATGGTTTGCTCAGTTGGCTTCCTTCCTTCCTTCTTTTCTTTCTTAAATTTTTATTGATTCTTTGTCAATTTCATGTCATGGACATGAGAGTGGGAGACCTGGCTCTGTCCTTTGCTGGCTGCAGCTTTGGGTAAGCTGGTCAAGGCAGTGCTAGAGAGCTCACCCTGGTGGTGTGGGTTGGGGAGAGCTGGCAGGTTGACCAGCTCAGCTACCACCCAGGCCCAGATCCAGGCTGTTTTGGCTTCTAGAGACTCCATTGAGAAGCCGGGTGTAATTCTACTAGGTCTGCCATCCACCCCCCATTACAGCTTTTAATATTATTTCTTTGTTCTATATGTTTAGTGTTTTGATTAGTATGTGCCAAGGAGACTTTGTTTTCTGGTCCAATCTATTTGGTGTTCGGTATACTTCTTATACTTTGATAGGCATCTTCTTTATGTTAAGGCAATTTTCTTTCATGATTTGCTAAGAGTATGTATGTTCTGTGCCTGTGACCTGGGTTTGTTCTCCTTCCTCTGTTCCTATTACTCACAGATTTGGTTTTCACATGGTGTCTCAGATTTCCAGAATGCTTTATGCCTAAAATCTTTAATTTTAACACTTTCTTTGACCATTTCTTCTGTCTTGTCTTCAGTGCTTATCCTAGTCAGGGTTTCTATTTCTGCACAAAACATCATGACCAAGAAGCAAGTTGGGGAGGAAAGGGTTTATTCAGTTTACTGTTCCATGCTGCTGTTCATTCAAAGGAAGTCAGGACTGGAACTCAAGCAGGTCAGGAAGCAGGAGCAGATGCAGAGGCCATGGAGGGATGTTCCTTACTGGCTTGCTTCTCCTGGCTTGCTCAGCTGGCTTTCTTATAAGAACTCAAGACTGCCAGCCCACAGATGGCACCACCCACAAAGGGCCCTCCTCCCTTGATCACTAATTGAGAAAATGCCTTACACCTGGATCTCATGGAGGCATTTTCTCAGCTGAAGCTCCTTTCTCTGTGATAACTCCAGCCTGTGTCAAGCTGACACACAACCGGGCAGTCCAGTGCTTGAGAATGCCTCTTCCATCTCTTGTATTCTGTTGGCGAGGCCTGCCTGAGGTTCCTATTTGGTTCCTAAACTTTTCACTGTCAGTTTTCCCTCAGTAGGGGGTTCTTTATCAATTCTGTTTCCGCTGGCAAGTCTTGAATGTTTCCTTCATTTCTTTCTACTGTTTGTATTTTCATAGATATCTTTAACAGAATTATTCCTTTCCCCTTTAAGGACCTTTAATATATTCATAAAGGCTATGCTGGAGGCCTTGTCTTGTGATTCATCTATAGTGTGTTTTCTCAGGGCCTACTACACTAGTGTGACTGGGTTGTAGTGGAAGCATATTGTCTTCTTTGATTTGTTTTTACACTGGTGTCTAGGCATCTGGGCTTAGGAAGACTGAAATTTTGAGTCCTGACATCTGGTCTTGTCTCTTTTGGTTGAGTGTTTCATTCCTTGGCTTCTTTGCCCTCTTTGGTTCTTAGGAGAGTGTGGTGGCTTTAAGGTGCCTTGTAAGGAATGCTTCTGAGATCCTGCAGGTGTGGCCCCTGGGCATTCTGGGTAGAATGGATTTCTAGGTGTTGGGAACTGCCATTGAGGAATGGCTGGGTTGGGTGGGGTGCTGAGGGGGTACAAAGGAGGGAGGGAAGCGTGATGTGCCACCAGGGTCTGCTTCATCCTCTGGGGATGGGGCAGAGAGGGAGGAGAGGCACCACAGTAGGTCTGCTGTGAGCTGGAGATGAGCCTGGGCGATTGGCTTTGGAGGTGAGGAGGGAGAGTGAAGATTGCCTACTGCTTCCCTGGCCTGCATGGCTGATGGGTGCCCAGGGAATGCCTGTGGGTGGTAGTGGCTGAGACAAAGGGATCAGGTGGTGATGGAGGCTGATTTAGGAGAAGATCCTGTGTGATCCTCTGGAAATGGGGCTGAGAAGGGTAAGCATCAACAGCTGGTCTGCTACAAACCTGGGGAGGAGACTAGGGGATTGGATTTGGATTTACTGACAGAGAGGTGAAGATCTGCAGTTAGCACTCCTGCTTCCCTGGCCAATGTGGCCACTCAAAATTTATTTTTATCAGGACTAAAGAGAGAACTCAGTAGCTAAGAACACCAGTTTGTCTCTAGAAAAACCTACGCTCAATTCTCATCACCTACATGTGCCTTATGATTGCTTACTAGGTGTCTGATGCTTCAGATATGTACAGGTACTACACACATATGTGCATATCCACACACAGAATTATGTGTACAAATACACATAATTTAAAACAACAAAAAGGAATTCTAAAATTACTTTTAATAAAAATTCCATGAAACCCTAATTAGGAATTTCAAAATTATTACAAATATTATTGGTATTTTCAGGATTTATTTTGTTAGAGCAAAACCTTCAGTGTCCCAGTTGAAAAAAATCAGGAAAGGATGTGAACAAGTTGATTTTACAGATGACCATAGCATATAAAAAGATACAAACTCCAAGACCAAAGAACTACTGAGTAACGTTGTCATGCATCCCATATAATCGTTCATCTGTTGCTTATTAGGTGGCATATGCTGTCTCATGCACAGGGATACAGTTTCAATCCAAATAAGGATACTCTGTCTTATAGAGAAAACTTATAGAGGGTGGAGAGGTGGCTCAACACTAAACAGTGCTGCAGAGGACCAGAGTGGTGCCCAGCACCCACGTCAGGTGACTTACAGCTGCCTGGGACTACAGCTCTAGAGAAGCTAATGTCTTCCTTGTTCCACAGACACCTGTACATATGTGCACCGGCAGACAGACACACACCTAAATAAAAAATAAATATTAAGAACTTCTGAAATATAAAATAAAATATCAATTATGAAGTGATAAATACTATATAAAAAGGTATGCAAAATCATTAGTGTATAAAACACTTTCATGTATATAGGTGTTTTGTCTGCATGCATGTCTGTTGACCACATGTGTGCAGTGCCTGTGGAGGCCAGTAGAGGGCAATGGATGCCACTGGAACTGGAGATACAGATGGTTGTAAGGTGCCATGTGGATGCTGGGAACCAAACCTGGGTCCTCAGAAAGAGTGGCCAGTGCTCTTAACCACTGAGCCATCTTTCCAGTCCCAATACTAGTTTTGAAGATGACAGTGAGTTCCATATTTATAAAGTGTACTCCGTGGAACTACTCTAAAGCCCCACCTCACTCCATTCTTTGTTTTATATGCTTGTATCTCTGGGGAAAATATGTGATTGGTCAAAGAGTTCACCTTTGAAAACCACAGCTGTTACTTTATCTCCATTAATTGGTTTGTACTGGGGTGGTGCTGGAGGTGATCTCGGGACACTGAGCATGCCAGCTAAGTGCTCCTGAGCACCCAGCCCCCCATTTTTCTCAATAGGATGAAAGCTTCCTTACAGAAGCATAATCAGTGTTGGTGGAGGAATGGGAAATGCATTTGGGTTGAGTGCTCGGAATGCAGACCATGAAGGTGGTGTGAAAACACTGGCTGGGGACTTGGTTCTTGGGGAGCTTCGGAAGAAGCTTTAGTTCCTCTGAATTAAGCAAATCTTTCTCCTCTTCTTCTACTCAGCAAGTGAACAGAGACCCACAACAAGCTTTTCGATTGTGGCTTAAGAAAAAGCATGAGGAGCAGATGAAAGAAAGGAAGACAGAGGAACTCAGAAAGCAAGAGGAGTGTTTGTTCTTCCTGAGAGGAGCAGAGGGCCGTGAGAGGGCCTTTCGACAGTAGGTTAAAGTGGCCTTTGAAGTGTTCAAAAGCTAGCCCCATCCCTGCTGGTGTCTGTTACCTCATGGGTCCTGAGCATACAGACCCCACATCAGAGCTTTAGCCTTCAGGAAGGCTGGAGAAGAAAGGTTGACTCCACTTGTGTGAACTCCCTCCCTCCCTCCCTCCTTCCCTCTCTCCCCTCCTCCTTTTTCTATCTGTATGTCAACCTTTTATTATAAAAGTAAAAGTGCAAATTAATATTTTTGTCATCCAAAAATCTAATCATGACTATTAGCACTAGAATGGCTGTCTTTTAAATACTTCTTTGCAAATATATTTACAATAAAAATATACATTGTGATCATATTGTTCCTAACGTTTTATAACAGGTGATTAATTTGCTTTAAGTAAAGTGTAATTTAGGCCCCCCAAAGTATGATTTTCTTATTATTCTAATAGTTGTTTGGGTTTATCTCTGGAAAACTGAATGTATGCATATATCCCAGACACCCCTCTACCCCAGGTAGATGTGTGTAAAGTTAGTTCTTGTGTTATTTTCATAAGCAAGGACTCCTCCTTAATTTCCCTTTGACGCTTAGATTTCCTTTATCCCTTTCATGCTTGGGCTTCTTTTGCATTTTAAGGAAGGGCTGTTTTATCTACCCAAGCACAGGCTCTAGACTGTCCATGCTAGGAAGCCGGGGGCAGCAGTTTTGCATCTTGCTAGTGTTCTTAACTGAACTAATGTTTTACATGCTAATTTCAAGGAATAACTTATTTGGAATATAGCAAATAGTTATTTGCTTAGAAAGTGATTATTTTGGAAAAGGGATAGGACTTGTAACTCATGTAAGTTAGATTACTACCAAGCGAAGACAAACCTAATTTTAATCAAACCTAATTTGACCCCAGGTGTAAACAGCTTTCTTGAATGAGCTTGGGAAATAAGCCTATAAATGTTTAGTTGATTCTTGAACAATTGTGTTTTGACCCCATTTAATTGCAGAAATGAGGTTTCTATGCTCGTAGGTGAGAAGCTTAGTATATGATACTCACCAATCTGATCATGCTCTTCCTACAGATGGCTCAGAAGGAAACAGATAGAGAAAATAGCAGAGCAGCAGGCTGTCAAAGAGAGAGCCCGGCAGCTCCGACTAGAAGCACGTCGCTCCAAACAGCTACAGAGCAGCCTGTACAGCATGCCAGAAGCCAAGGCTTTCCGCTTCACCGACCACTACAACTGAAGCCTAGGAAAGACTTCATGAAGCTGCTGTCACCAAAATTTTGTGTGTTTTTTCCCATGGGCCCCTTGTCTTGATAATACTCCAAATTGTGGGAGTGGGATTTGCCTTTTGGTGATGCTGAATTTATGTTGTTTTCGCACAAACACAAAATAAATGTCTCTCACAGTGTTGAATGTGTGGTGTCATCTTGTAGTCAGTGCCTCAAACTGATTAAGAAACTGTGTTCTACCTCTAGATGACTTTAACATTTCTACCCAGAAAGCCACAAGAAAGGCATACATTTCTTTTTATAGTTCCCATAATCATTTACATATTGCAGCAGAGGGACAGTGAGATGTCTGTGGGGAAAGGCACTTGCCACCAAGTCTGATGACCTAAGTTCAATCCCTGGGCTCCACACGGTAGGAAGAGATCAGGCTCCCACAAGCTGTCCTCTGATCTCCTCAATGCACAGTGGAATGCACACCCCACATCCCCACCGCAAAATAAATGTAATACACAAATCTTGCCGAAGAATGTTTCATAAGGCTTAAAGAATGACTTAAGTCTCTATTAAGGCTTTATCCAAAATTTTTTTTTGTCAAAGTTGAATCTTAATGGTGGTGACCTAAACAGTGTACAGGTAAACAACTGTCACCTGTTAGTACCATGGAAAGATAATAGAGCTTTTTTTTTTTTTTTTTCTGAGACAGGGTTTCTCTGTGTAGCCCTGACTGTCCTGGAATTCACTCTGTAGACCGACCAGGCTGGCCTCAAACTCAAAAATCCGCCTGCCTCTGCCTCCCAAGTGCTGGGATTAAAGGCGTGTGCCACCACTGCCCGGCTCACTTAATTCTATTTTGTGCATAAAAGTCTTATGACAGGATTTTCCTTGTCCAATCTATTTAAATATTAGTACAGCAGGAGGCCTGTGATTGGACAGGGAAAATGGAGGCGGGGCTAAGAGTTGCAGAGACATCGCCTCTCAAGAGATGGAGAAGGAGCCGGGTGATTCAGAACCAGCGTGGCTTTTAAATAGCCACAGGTAGATATTATATAGGGATAAAATTATTGGGGTAATCTGTCTAATCTAGGTGGACAGTTTGTATCATTATCATTTGGCATAGAAATTATTGAGTTACCGTTGTTTCTGAGCTAAGTTTGTGTGGTGTTTTTCTCCTCGCCGCAGCTAGTCTGGGTTCTCAGGAAAAAGGTATGGTGGCAAAGCGTGGGTTTGCCTGATGTTCACCACAGAGGCTGTGGGGGATTTGAAGAATGTATGTGAATATATGAACTAACTATCTATCTATCTATCTATCTATATATTACATATTTAAATGTGAGTTCATTCACATAAACTCTAATGTATAGTTTACAAGAATTGAATATGCAGAGAGAATGGTTTAGTCTTATGTTTGTTAGTTTTGTTTTTGTGATATGGGGGTCTTTCTATGTAGCTTAGGTTGGCCTTGAACTTAAGAATCCTCCTGCCTCTGCCTAAAGTGCCGGGATTACAGGTGTGGACCACTAGGCTCTGAGCCTATCTTAATTTTTATAGCACTCAAGTGGTCTTATAGTTCATTACAATTGGTTTTGACATACAAATGCATATTGTGCAATACTCAATTTAGGATCGTTACATGATTTAGAAGCAAAACAATGCAGAAAATGCATGGTATCCAAATACTTGACTCATAAGTGAAGATATTTGTGAAAAAATTTCAAAATCCTACCTGTCCCCATCTGGAGTAAATGTTTTAACTTTTAAGGAAATGGGGAAAATCTTAGAGTTGCATTTGGGAGCAGGAGAAGCAGGGTATTAGAATGGGACGGTGAAGCAATATGTCTAAGTGCCAGAACTACTAATAAATGTGTGATAGTACAGAGGTAGGGTAGCTGGGAGAGTATGACATTATATATATATAGACGACACACACACACACACACACACACACACACACACATATATATATAGGCTCCCAACTTTGTCCTCTCCTTTTGACAAGGAGACTTCAGAATATAAATGAAGTCCACACCCACAGTCCAGCAGCAGCAGTTATCTTATTCATACATTACACAGTCCCAGTTCTCTTTGTGGTTCCAAAATCACAAGGCACCAAAACCCTGGAACCAGCCACTTCCAATGACTCTTGCCCTGATGCTTCCTCTGAGTAGATACTATGTCTATGGATTTGCCTCTTCTAGGCATTTCAGAGAGTTGAAAACATGATCTTTTATATGTGGCTTCTTCCACTTAGCATAGTGCTTTGGAAGCTCATCCACATAGCACATGTCAGTATTTAATTCCTTTTTGTGGAAGAAAATATGTAACGCTTGGGTGGAGCTTTGTGCGTACACTCATCACCTGGGCCATTTTTGTCGTTTGGGCGTGGTGAGTAGACCCTGTGAAGACTGTATTTGTACAACTATCTATGTTTTCTCTTGGATATACGCCTCAGACTGGAATGCAGCGTAGTCTGTCAGTGCTCCCCGCAATGCACCATTTTACAGTTTCAGTCAAGATCCCCATTTCCATGTAGTCTCACAGTTAATTAACTGATTTGCATATTCCTAATAACCAGATATGTGTGACTGTTGGCAATCTGTGAACCTTCTTCAGAGAAAGAATTGTCTAAGCCATTCAGTTATTTAAATTTTATTGCATTTCTTTGGGTTATTTATCCACTTAGAAGTATATCATATCTTCTGATACATAGTATCTTCTGGTCACACCTACCTCCTATCTAATCCCTCTACTGCATCCTCAACTCCCTTCACTACACCTCCCTTCCAACTTTATGGACTCTTTTTTAACTGCTGATCAGAAAGACAAATAGGCATCCAATAGGTAATCGTAATATTTCCCACTCATTATAGAAAAACTATGAATATTCTTCAGTTTTTCAAACACCCCTTCCTACCCTTCTCCAGACCCTGGTACCAGTATTTGTCCATTTGTATCTAACCTAGTTCATGTAACATTTATGTAATAGCATGCATCAGTGTGCATTTTAGAGGGTGAATGTATTCCTTGTCATACAGGTGATTTTATTTACATATTTACATTATTAAACATTGATATTATGCTTAACTTTTAGCAACCATGAACAATACTGCTACAAAAACTGGTATACAAACATCTATGATGGCGCCTAAGTTCTCTTGGCTATAAACCTAGAATGATGGGTCAGACAAGATTTTTTTTGAACTTTCGTGCTATCTTCAATGAAAGCTGTTTACGTATCTACTGGTAAAGCACAGGAGTTCCAGGTCTCTTCAGGCTTGCCTACAGCTGCCATCTTGCTTTTTTAATAGTCATCCTACCTACATGAAAATGGTAATGATTGCACTTCACTCATTACTGATGCTGACAATCTTCTGATATGCTTATTTGCTATTCATGTGTATATATAAATATATACATATATTTTAGGTAACTATTTAATAAGCAAGTATGTATGGCACATGTTGAGTGTCTGCACGTGCCTGTCAAGGACAGAGGCTTATGTAATGGGTGTCTTCCTTTATCACTCTCCACCTTAATGTTTGAGACAGGATTTCATCAATTCATCAATTCAGCTAGAGACTGGTTAATGAACTCCACTCTCCCATTTCTGCTCCAAGTGTGCTGGCTGGGGTTACAAATGTGTACTGCTGCACCCAGTGTTTCCTGTGAGTGCTTGTGATCTGGGCTTAGGCTCTCACGTTGTGTGGAAGTTTTCTATAGACTGAGGCATCTCTTCAGCCTCTGCTCGCTTCTGACGGGGTAGGTTTTTTGGTTGTTGAATTGCAGTTCTGTGTATCTTCTGGCCATTTCCCAGATGTGTAACTCATTTATTTATTTTTTTCTCTCCCATTCTTAGAGCTACTGTGTACCTCAATGAATGAATGTTTTAAATTTAGGTGAAATTTATTTTTTCCTTTCTTGTGCTTTTGTTGTTATACCCAAGAAATCAGAATCAAATGTAATGTCATGAAACTTTCCGGTTCTAAGAAAGGAAAAAGTGCCGGGCAGTGGTGGCGCACGCCTTTAATCCCAGCACTTGGGAGGCAGAGGCAGGCAGATTTCTGAGTTCGAGGCCAGCCTGGTCTACAGAGTGATTTCCAGGACAGCCAGGGCTACACAGAGAAACCCTGTCTCAAAAAACAAAACAAAACAAAACAAAAAACCAAAAAAAAACAAAAACAAAAACAAAGGAAAAAAGAAAAAAAAGAAAAGGAAAAAGCAATGAACCAGCATAAACAGTAAAAGCCACATGAAGATTGAAATCAAGGTATGTAATTCTGGAAGGAAAGAGGAATAACCATAAAGAAATAGGAACTTTATTGCCATTTAAGGCTATAAAAATGGCTCAGATGAGTCAGACAAAAATAGTAGGTTTTGACACTATAGTACACTTTGATTTGACCAGATTTGCCTTTTGAAGATTTCTGATAGGCACTGCTCCAACTAATTTGTAAAATTTGTTTGTTTTTTTTTTTGATAACAGATTTTTGTGAATATTTAAAGGCAAATAAATGAGCATCTTATGATAAATTATATAATATATTTAATAATATATGTAAGTAGATGGATTGCATTTTTCCCCTAGAAGATCATTTTCCATCATTATATTAACAAACTAGGTTCTCCTGTTGTGCTGAACACACAAACATGAGTTGGTAATTATAAATCTTGTTTCCTTTGTCAAACTGCAACTGTGTAGAAGACAGAGCACCTTGCAAAAACCAAACAGCATTTTGTTTGGAACACTTTTGTTGAAGTACTTGTTGAAGCTCTAAAATAATTTTTTATTTTCCTAATATATCTGTTTAGAAAGATTAACCCTTCACCCCAGTGTTTCTGAAGGCCTCTTGTATACCCACAATGTGACCATAAAGGGAATGCAAAATCCCTTTCTCCTGTACCCCAGCCACACTAGGAGACGCACTCTATAAAGGGATGGACCTTGCTAGTCACACACTGGACTCTGCTGCTGTACGGTAAAGCAGCCTAGACAGTGGTAAAGGACGGACAGGGCCACACCCCTTTATAACCCTTCTTTGTAGTTTGCCATTTTTGTTTAATGCACCAAAATGAAACCTGTTTATAGTTTATATAAAATATATAACACAGAATAATAATATAAGGCCTAAAAGAAAGTTATAAAATCTTTTTAGATTTTTAGCATAAGTATTATGTACTGGGAAGTATTTTGTATTTTAAATATATCTACATAACTTCACTTTCTTACCCTGAGATATTTGTTAAGAAAAATAATCTGGAATCCAGTACATGAAATAGCTTTGTGGGTATTATATAGAGAAGAATTGATTTTATTTCTAGCATCTTAATAATCTGGGCTACCAAATAATGACTGTGGGGTACTAAGCATGCCTCCTCCACTAAAGAGCAATGAGCTCTCCCTGGCAGTGATTGCAGCAATTGAAAGTTATATTTTCATATCTTGTATAGGGGTGGAAACGTCCAATATTTTTCTTTGTGGTGAGTAATGCGGTTGGTGAAGATTCAGCAAATGGGTTGTCTGGCGAGCTTTCTGTACAGGCAACTGGATCTAAAATCTGCAGAACCTAAGACAAATGAGAGGTCATGTCAGATGTACGCAGCATGCACTGTAAAGGCCTCGGGTTTCACCAGTACATGACTACCTATACAGTTTCATAGAGTTTTATGGAGCTATCATAAAAAATAACACCTGAATGAATTTGAATTTATCCTTTCTTCCAAAATGCTACAAATTCAGCAATGACGCCTAGTTATAACGTTGTATTTTAGTATTTATAAACTAATACTCTTTTACAGATATCTACACAAGGAAAAAAACAGTAAAATGAAGTTTTATGAATTCCACTTCACATCAATTTTCAGTTCTACCAAAAAAAGCACTCCCTGCCTGTCTTTTCCCTTTCATTCACTTGTTTATAAGGATTAGACTGCCATTCTTCTGTGGAAATGCTGTTTTTATTTATGGTAAAATAAATGGCCCTTCATTTCTCCTTTTTTCAATTATATATAATATTTTATGCTAACAAGTATGTTCATAATACTTTGTTCTTTCATTTCTTCCTTGGTCCTGGATTCTCCTGTTTCCTCTACTGAGACTCAAAGCAAGAGGCCTTGGGTTGAAAAACAGTCCAACTAAGGACAAGAATAACCTTTTTGGTTCCCAGCTCCTATTTCTCATGTTCAAATTCTCAAATTAATCATAACATTAGCAGTGTTGTTTTAAAGGCGGCAGGCACTGCGGCTGGTAAGCACTCTGACAGAAGTGGCAGGGAAGGGCAGGCTTTGTCCCCCTTTCCCACAGTCGCACTACTCCAAGGCGCTCCGGCTTCCTCCCCGCCCTCACACTCTCCGCAGACTATTCCCTCTTCTGAGTTAACAGCATATCCAAGACGCCCTAAGTCCTGTTTAGAGCGTCTTGGCGTCATGTAAGAGCTACTGTACTACTTTAGGACTTCTGCTTGCTAACGATACCTTTACAATTCAGCGCTTTGATCTTTTATGTGTTTGGATCTTAGTTAAATGTTAGATGACAAGCAAAGACAGAAAGCGTCATGTTTCTTGTGAACTTTGAGGGAAAAAGAATGGTTTCCAAGTATGGCATACACTATGATGTTATGAGTCTTTAAAGTATTCAGTGGGAGATTGGGATATGGCAGAAAGCCTTCTAGATTGTAGGATTTTAAGCCTTGCGGAGATCCTGCTCCGCAGCATGGAGGACGGAAATAGGTGGGCATTCAAGCAGATGGAGGAAGAGCAGAGACTAAGTCATTGCATTTATCTCTGAAAAGACAGCTCCTGAAGCAATTAGGCTGGAGGGTCATGAAGCACACAAGGGGAAGAGGCTGTCAGTCTTGTTACATGAGGGAATGTGGTGAGTAAGGAAGCGGAAGAACAAGCAGATCTAGACCAGGCCTGAAGCACACCCCATATTGCACAGTGAAGCAGAGAGCAGAGAAGACAAGAAGGTGGAGGTTAGTCATAGAAACCAAGGCAAGAGAAAAGTTTCATTGAAGAGGCAAAAGCCAACTACACTCAAAGATACCGACAGCAACTGAGTATACCATGATGTAACTTCCCAACAAAGAAGTAACAGGAAAGAACAAACAAGTTTTGTACAGTTTGCTTTTTAGGTACTGATCCTTTTAGAAAGTAGCTGAGCACCTACTATGTGCTACATTATACTAGCTCCTGAGGAAACATAGTAAGACATATTCTCCAGCCTTCAAGTAATTTTAGAGGAAGAATCACAAAATAACAACATAATATAAGAGCTAAGTAAGGGACACCTTTTCCTGGGAGAGAAATGTATATAGATTAGGAATCAAAGTCATATGCTGAACAGGAAGTAGTAATCCAGGAAGTACCACAAGAAGAGAAATAGTTAAACCGACAAACTTTGGATTCTGGGTAGCTGGGAGAAGGATATGAATGTAGTTTGTGAGTGCTAGGTCTGCCGTGCTGTAGGGCTGTGTGTTAGGACAGAATGTCTGCTCTTTCCCCCACTGTTAGGAGATCAAGAGTTCTTCCAAAACCTGCACAGAACACACATGAACAATGAACACTGATAAAAAGACAAAATATAGGAATGCCATTTGGCTCAACAGCAAATTGAGCTCTTCCAGAAGGGTCCTAAGTTCAATTCCCAGCAACTACATGGTGGCTCACAACCATTTGTAATGAGATCTGATACCCTCTTCTGGTGTATCTGAAGAGAGCAAGGGTGTACTCAAATACATAAAATAAATAAATAAAATCTTAAAAAAAAAAAAACAAAAAAAACCAGTAAGAGAAAATAAGTGAGCAACATATTTCAGAAGTCTTTGCTCAGATTTAAGATTTAGGACATCTGGTCACATAGGTTATAGGACAGAAGACACTTGTTAATCTACTACTAGGTTGTTACCTGAAAACTATGAATCAAACAGTACAGTACTTAGGAATGAAAACTAGCAAAGACAGAGAAAAAGAGAAGCCAGGAAAATAAGCTAACGAGATGGGAAAAGATGTGCAGCTCAAAGGAATTAAACGTAATGATGTGGCCAATGGGGAAACACACAGAAGCAATCATGATGAACAAGTTAGAGCTAGAACGAGCTCGTGATCACAGGTCACACAGAGACATAGTTAACATTTTAATAGCAGAAGGGTTGTAGTTAGAACAGGCCTGATGGTTATGGGAGCTGGGTTCTGAGGCTTTAATGAAGATAAGCTTGGTGTGTGACAGATCACTGACGCAGGCTTTGAATTCAACAGGGACGATAAGTACTTATTCTATTTGATTTTGTAGTACTCCGTGTGTCCCATTTATATGTGGGAATTAAATAATCTTAGATCACTTCTGATGGGACCTATAATTTACTAAGTTAAAATTTCTACAGAATACTTTTATAAGAAAATGAATTTAAAAAAGATCTGTTAGCTAACTTCTTTTAAAACTATTATATTTTTCCCCTTAGAATAGAGAAATTTAAATCTTGGAAATTTAAGAGTCAGGGGAGGAATTTTCTCTAAGACCATGAGCTTATTAACACGGAAAACAAATTTAAGATCTCAATTTCAAAACTCCGAATGCCAAGCATAACACATAGCTTTCAGAAGGATGAATAAAACCTTGCAGCTCATACAGCACGTTCCACAGCGCATGAAGAGAAAACGTTACCTTTTCAGCCATTTTTTCAGCTGGGGTACTACAGAATTCTACTGTTGCTGGAATCTTCTTTTGAATGCCAACATTCCCCAAGAGATGAGCATGTACTGCCTCTGCCAGCCCGTGGTTTGTGAGTGCTAGGTCTGCCGTGCTGTAGGGCTGTGTGTTAGGACAGTATGTCTGCTCTCTCCCCCACTGTAAGGAGACCAAGAGTTCTTCCAAAAACCTGCAAAGAACACACATGAACAATGAACACTGATAAAAAGATAAAATATAAGAACCAGTAAGAGAAAATAAGTGAGCAACATATTTCAGAAATTATTTAACATCTTTGCTTAGATTTCAAAATTCAAGACGTCTGGTCACATAGGTTATAGGACAGAAGACACTTGTTAATCTACTAGGTTGTTACCTGAAAACATGAATCAAGCAGTACAGTTTAGTGTAATCATATTTTGGTATAGAAATTACATATTAGTGTATTTCAGAGTTTCAGCACCTGTTGATGTCTGGATGCTAAATCAATCTCCAATATAGTAGTTGTACTATATAGTAGTTGTAGTTGACTCTGCTTGGTCATAATGTGTAAATGATTTTCTATATTGTTGGATTTGATTCATTAACATTCTATTAAGGATTTTTACATGTATGTTCATTAAAGACCGAAAGTCAACAGGTTTTTGCTTATGTCTCTATTGTTATCATAATGCTTGCCCCAAAAATGATTTGGAAATTGTCCCCTTTCCTCTATATTCTAGAACAATTTGTGTACAATTGTGTTTCTTTCTTCCTTAGATGTTTATCAGCATTCAGTGGATCCATTGGGGCTAGAATTTCCTTCACATGTTGGTTTTTAACTACAAGTTCAATTGCTTTAATGAGTTAGGGCTAGTTAACTTATACATCTTAGTTTTTAGGATCTGTTTTATTTTGAAATGATTTGTGTGTTTGTGTGTGTGTGTGTGTACATTAGTGTAGGTGCCCACAGAGGCCAGAACTAGGCCACCTAGCATGGTGCTGAGAACTATACTCAGATGCTCTGCAAGTGTAGTACTCACTCTTAACTGCTGCACCATCTCTCCAGCCCTCCCAGGCCTGTTCCTAAGTAACTGTGGTAATGTCTTTATGGAGCTTATCCAAATCATTGTCTTGATTGGCTAGAGGTAGCAATAACATTGCCTTACTGTCTTTGCTGTGTGCAATCTCTTGTGTGCAGGCTTTCATTCCTAATACTTAACATGTACCATCTTTCTTTGGTTTACTGGCTAGGCATTTCTTTTTCTTTTTTCTTATTTATTCTTCTCTTATATAACACATACCAACCACAGCCTCTCCTCCCTCCTCTCTACCTAGTCCCCCCCTACACACACACCTCCTGTCTCCCCCAGATCCACTGCTCTTCTGTTTCCCTTCAGAAAAGACCAGGCCTCCCAGTGGTATCATCAACCAGACACAGTATAACAAGATGCAGGAACACTAGGCACAAACTCTTATATCAAGGCTGGATGAGGCAACTCAGTAGGAGAAAAAGAGCAGGCCAAAGAGCCAGAGACACCTCCACTCCCATTGTTAGGAGTTCCACCAAAATCCCAAGCTAAACCACCACAGCACATATGCAGAGGACTTAGCACAGACCCATGCAGGCTCTATAACTGTCACTTCATACTAGACATTTCTTCGGCTTATCTTTTTAAAAAAGTATCATCAAAAAATTGTTTTAGCTATCACCCATCATTAGTATTCTTTCTCTGTTTAGTTTGGGTTGAATTTGCTTTTGTATTTCTTGAAGTAGTAACTTAAATTACTAATGAGACTTCTCTTATGTCCTGAAATAAACTTCCCTTTTTTATCTCCTTAAAGATATGATCTTACTGCATTGCCAGTCTGGCCTGGAATTCAGGTACTTGAGCCTCAGCCTCCCAGGTCATGAATTGTAAGTATGCACCATCATGGCCAGCCTCAAACAAGCATTTCCCTTAAAGCACTGCCTTAATTGCTTCTAAAAAATTTCCATACGTTGATATACAATGTTTTATTCTAATTCCCCATATAGTTGATTGCTAATTATTCAGCTACATAAAAATACAAAGCCCTTTTAAGGAATACTGCCCATTCGTTTATTTGTTATTATTATTTTTAAGGATTTCAGCTTGTTAGTACTGGATTGTAAAGATATGCAGACATGTTCTAATGCTACAAAAAGACTTCAAAAGCTCTTCTGTGGGAAAAGCAGGTATGTCACCTGGTGTTGTGGCACGAATAGGAACAGCCCCCACAGACTCATGGGTTTGAATGCTTGGTCCACAGAGACTGGCACTACTAGGAGGTGTGGCCTTGCTGGAGGAAGTGGTGGGCTTTGTCTTAGATGCTCAAGCTATGCCCAGTGTGGCACATAGTCTCTTGCTGCCTGAGGATCAAGATGTAGAACTCTCAGCTCCTTCTCCATGTCTACCTGCACACAGCCATGATTCTTGCATGACAATAATAGACTAAACCTCTGAGACTGTAAGCCAGCCTCAATTCAATGTTTCCTTTACAAGAGCTGCCATGGTCATGGCTAAGACACTTGGCTTCTAACAAAACTACACAAACCACCTTAACCACACTCAGGAACTGCTTTTAAATGCAGAAACAACTTCACTTACAGATGTAATAATTCTTGTCCCTATTAGCAACGTAAGGTGTAACACCATCCTTTCTGTTTTTAGGGTTTCTTCCTTTCAGGGCATCTATTTTCAAGTGGGACTTACAGTACAGAATAGTCAGCATGTTAACAAATGTGGCCACACTCAAACAATGAAACAAAATCTTTCATAATAGCAAAGCCCGCAGGAGACAAGAGAGGAGTTTGGAATGAGAACAAGTGTCTTACTTCTGGGTAGAGAGCATTTCCTGACGAAACTGTTCTCGTTCACTCAGGAGATCCTGTATAGCGCTCTGGGCATCTCGGTTCTGACGCTGTAAAACTAGTCTGAAGTTTGTTAATTCATCTGCCATTACCCTGAAAAAGATTAAAACTCACATCCAGTTCTCCCACAGTAACACGGCATCAGAAGTTAATCTACTGCTTCTTTGTGATTGTTAGTTTCAAAAGCTGACAAAAGGATTTAACACACTCGACTGTTTGCAATTCCAGCATTTTAAATGCCAACATTTTACCACGCAGAACTTAAGAAGCAGGAGCAGTTGAAATGTTTTTTAAATGACAGAAAAGTACTTAACTTTTTATAAAGTGACTTGAATTTACACCAGTGCTACTCTAAATTTATCAGTTTACAATTACTAAATAGATGCTTCTAACTTTAAAGAAACAGAAAGGGAAAGAAAAAGAAATGATTTTTCTCACTATTCAATTGTACTTTCTTCTCAGTAAAGCACTGAAAAGTTTCTATGAAACAAAGTAGTCTTTCCCCCTGCCAAGTAGACTCATTCGCCTTTTATTTAGGCAAGTTTCTTATTTTTCCAAAAAATAAATTTAGCATATTCCAACACGAATGTGTGGAAAGTAAATGCATGGAGTGTGCTTACTAGGGGGAAACATCTATACAAAGTTTTCTACAGCCTGCCGTTTGTTCTCCAGGAGAAAGCTTCTGAGTATCTGATGAGGCAAACTTTAAGGCATGTGAAAAGCTGAGTGGAGAGAGCAAGAACAGATGAGGAACCGAGACGCATGGCAGAGCTTCCCAGGACCAGCGTGCTCAGAAGCCTGGAGCCTCTAGCCCTGTGGCTTTTGATGTGTGTTAAAGTTTGCCTCATCAGAAATGCCATTAAACGACACAGCTTCCTATTTATGTGTGGGGAGAAAGGAAAAGCTCTTTACAGGGAGAAAGGAGCTAAATGAACAGAGCACACTGGGTGGAGAAGACTGTCCTAGGACGTAGGAATGAGGTGGCTCTCTCCAGTAGGAGGGAGGGGGGGAAGAGGGGTGGTGTAAAGGATGGGGAAGGGGGGTGGAGGGTCCACACCTGCCTTTTCTGAATGGAATATTTCTATATTTAATTTTACAGCTGTTTTGTTTACTGTAGTAAGAGTGATTTTAGAATAAAGGGGACCGTGCATCTCCTCTCTAGGAGACTGTATGGCCCTCCGGAGGGGGCTGCTACGCATCAAATAATGTGTGAAGCACTCTGATAACCTTAAGTCAGAAATTTTCATGATTACTTTGTTATGAGTGAAAATGATGACAGACAGGAAAACAATGGGGAGATACTATTTGCAACAGAAGAATACCTGCTTGCAAGGAATTTACTTCTCCAGACATCGCACTGTATTGACATCCGTTCCAGCTGTTCAGAAAGCTGGGCTGTGTTCCGACCTAGTGCTTCGTTTTCTAAGATGAGCTGGTTCTTCTCCCGGGCCAGACGTTCAAAGTGATACTGTGGGTCATCCCCAACAGAAGCCACTAGCAGCTTTTTTAACTCACGGTTTATCTGGGATGGAAGAAGACAACCGAGCTTAAGAATGTCACAGATTTGAAGTAGCCAAATTTATGACAGAATCTATTTCTGTGTCCTTTAGATCCTATTCCAGTGTGTTAGCTTTCATCTTATATTTTATTATTATTCCTGACAAGCTTGTTTGATTTCTAATGAGAAGACAAAAAAGGGGTGGACAGAGATGAGAAAGGGAGGGGAGGAGGAACTGGGAGGAGTAGAGGGAGGGGAAGCTGTAATCAGGACATATTAGGTAAAACAGAAATCTATTTTCTTTTTTTTTTTTTTTTTTTGGTTTTTCGAGACAGGGTTTCTCTGTGTAGCCCTGGCTGTCCTGGAACTCACTCTGTAGACCAGGCTGGCCTCGAACTCAGAAATCCGCCTGCCTCTGCCTCCCAAGTGCTGGGATTAAAGGCGTGCGCCACCACTGCCCGGCAGAAATCTATTTTCAATAAACAGAAATAAATTAAGAAAAGAAAATTACCATAACTAACACAAAATGAACTTATATGGGCAGTTATGCACTTATAACTGGACAAAGTAATTACAAGTGTTACCATTTTTATTGTCTTTCTGAATTTTCTTTTTAATCTTTTAAAAATGATGTGTGTGTGTGTGTATGCATGTGACCCTATACATGTGGAGGCCTGAGGAGGATGTCAGTGTCCCTATATCTGACTTACTGCCTTGAGACGGTCTGTCATTGAAACATAGCTAGGATGGAGGATAGTAAGCACCAGAAATCCTGTCTAGGCTTTCACTCCAACAGCCTAGAACTGTCAGGAGTGGTGTGCCTGACTATGCCAGGCTTTTTACGTGGGTGTTGGGGATTTGAACTCAGGTCTCCATACTTGACAGTACTCTTACCCACTAAGCCATTTTCCCTAGTCTCTTCTTTCTGAATCTTCTAAAATGTTTACAAATAAATATATACTATTTTGTACTTAGAAATTAAGTTTATGGTCTGGAGAGATGGCTCAGTGGTTAAGAGCACTGAATGCTCTTCCAGATGTCATGAATTCAAATCCCAGCAACGACATGGTGGCTCACAACCATCTGTAATGAGATCTGATGCCCTCCTCTGGTGTGTCTGAAGACAGCTACAGTGTACTTACATATAATAAATAAATCTTTAAAAAAAAAAAAAAAAAGAAATTAAGTTTATTAAAATATATTAAATTCATGAAATTTTTTTGGGTAAGAACCACTAATCATTATGTTACACACACAATTTTGGGCTTCAGAGATGGCTCAGTGGGTAGAGCTCACTATGAAGACCTGACAACCTGATCTGAGTGTAACCCTTAAGCCTCAGTGGGTTCCCTGTAAGCTCTTCTGACCTCCACACTTCTGAAGTGGAATGCATCCCCTGTTAGGAAAAGTACAGGCTCAGGACCCCAAGACCAAGCTCTCAGCAGAAAGGAGATTTATTTGCCCCAGAAGGACAAAGGGCAGGAAATAAGAGACAAAAACAGGAGACTGGACAAAGGAGAAGGAGAAGGGGACAAGGGAGGGGGAGGAGTATCTGTCCTGGAGGGGAACAAAGAATGTCTCTGGGTAGAGAGGAGACGTAAGAAAATGGTGGTTTATAAAGGTACACGGGCAAACCCCATGTTAGCATGAGGTAAGCCAAAGGGGGCATTTGATAGCTGGACCTTGGTAGTCAGCCTCAGGAGGAGGACATGGGAAAATAAGGGAATGGACCTTGGTGGCTAGCTTTAGGAATGGAATCTAACAGTTCTGAGCAAGGGAGAGGCAATGCAGAAGGGCAAGGCCTGCCAGAGCCATGCTTGCCATGCTCAGGCTGGCCAGAGTCCCTTCACCTTCCATACACAGCACATTAACACAAACTAACAACAACAACAACACCAATAATGCGGAGGTGTAAAGGTTAAACAGAAACAAGGGAGGGTTAAAGCAATTCTATTAAGCTGCAGAGATTAAAGTAATACAAGTGAACACTATAGAGTCTTATTAATTTCTAAGGAAGACCCAGTAACTTATTTCATCTCCCAACCCCCAAGTATCAGGAATGAATTCTTAAAACCAGGACTGCTAATTTGTCAGTGGCAAAGGCCAACGTGGTCCGTTTATAAATGTAACCTACTTTTATAACTTAGAGGCAGTCTTGTCTAAAGCTCCCCGCACTTCCACTTCTATCACATTTAGGGTTTGATTCCCCAACATAAACTCTTTCTAGAGGCCCTATGGCAGAATGAGAAATTAAAGAGGACTATTTAGAGAACTGACAGCCTATGACAAATGACATTTCTGAGAAAATGCAGTTTGGTAGCCCGGGTTTAAAAAGCCCAGAGGTAAAAGCTCAAAACTCACTAAAGCTACAGGCTGTGCTTACCTCCGTCTGTACTCGGAGCTGATTTGAAAGGCCTTCTTTGTCCTGAAGTAGCCTCCTTTCAGAGTTCTTGAGCTTTTCCAAAGCCTTCTTTACCTCTGAGAGTTCCTTCCTCGGGTCTGTGACCACCTCTGTCTGACTGTGGAGTTCTTCTCTATGATGTCCTAGGGACTTAACCTTTGTGTTCTTGGTGGGGATGTCGTGAGTGATAGCAGCTTTGGGAACAAATATTCTGACAGCTTCAACTTCCACTGTTCTTTCATTCAGAATCTTCCCCAGCTGAAGAACACCTGGGCTGTCTGAGGGGACTTTCTTACGTGGACTCGAAAGGACATGTTGATTTATGGGTTGGACTCCATGGGTGACTTCAACAGACTTGGGGGGCTCCTCTGTTTCCATTCCATCTCCTGCTCCTCGGATTGGGGTCGAAGTAAGGATGCCTAACAAAGACATTAAGCAGAGGACAAATTGCCAAAACGAATGATAAAAAACCCACCAAGACGACTTATCATGTAGCAGTTCCCCAGGCTGAAACACTCCCTCCTGCATGGAAGCTCCTTAAGCCAGAAGTGAGCAACTCAAAACAGCTCCAGGAAGTTCCAGAAAATGACAGGATTCACTAGGCCCTCTGTCCCTAGAGTAAACAACAAAGGTCTACAGTCACTCTGGGGAGCCAAGCTACAAAGATCTGAGATCAGACCTGCTGCCTGGAAGAAACAGAAACCAGCCAGGCTGCCTGGAAAAGGCTTATAATAACTATCGCACCTGGTAAAAACACTGTCCAAAGAAAGTGTACTTAGTATCGTAAAATAGTTAAAACGCTGTCACTAGAATATAAGACATTTTCATTTCATAGATTTAAAATAAAGAAGTGTGTGTGTGTGTGTGTGTGTGTGTGTGTGTGTAGACAGGGCCTTACTATGTAATTTAAGTTGGCTGCAAAGCTGACATGTAGTCCTGGACAACCTCAGGCTAGATTCTTCCTGCCTCTGCCTCTTAACACAGCACTATGGTTGACTAGTTTTCATATTCTTATTTATGAATCTTACTTGGATATAGATTTGTCTAATTTATCTAACTTGTCTTTTTTTTAAATTGTCTATTTCTGGTATTTAAGAGTGTAGAATTATGTATTCTCTGTAAGTTAACAAAGACAAAAATAAAGTCGCCCCTAAAGTAACTCTGTTCCAGCCCACTGAGCTTGGCCAATAAGAAGCAGGTGGGATACTTGGTAATGGTTCAAGTCAAAATGGTTTCCTAGGCAAGTCATAACATAATCGACCTAGGAGTTTAAATAATGCTTTTATAAAGAACAAAATAAATAAAGGAACTCCAAATAATAGAAATTTGAGGACAAATCATAAAGTTTGTTAAAAGGCAAAGAAACAATGTGTATTTGACAGATATTTCTTTTCAAACAAAACAAAATTCCAGTCAAGAAGTTCAACCAACTTTCAATTCCAATTTACTCTTAAGTTTATCTAAACTGTTCTACTTACTAAGAACTCATGGCTACCAGTGAGTTATATGGTGGTATAACTCACCAGCTCTTGTTAACGTGCGGGTGAGCAGGCAGAGCCAGGGCTTTGCATTTTCTTACCTTTCATAATTCCTTTTTAGCCTGTGACACACACAGAAACCTTTATTACATATGTACTAGGCAATCAGGGCACATTCATGAATAATTACATCCTTCAAGTGAGATGACAAAAACCTCTGGCACCAGCTATGAATAATGCTGAGCAAAGCAAAGCACCAACCCTTGTTCTCCATTCCCTGGGGGAGCCAAGCAGCATCTCTGGATCATTCCTTTCTTCCCACCTGTGACCATGCACTGACCAGTTAAAGCACATGGAAGGGTTGTAGCTTTTCCATCCTGGCTTTCTCTTGGACTGATGAAGGGTGAAGAAGCAGCAAAGTCACTAGTCTACATTCTACACAGGGGCTGGTGAACAGTTTTGGTAAAGGGCCCGAGGTGGAAGATTGTAGGCTTTTGGAATGATGAGGTAAAGCTGAGAAAAGTTTCTAGGCACTTACATGAGAAAACAAAACCTTTTTTTTTTTTTTTTTTCCTTTTAATGGCAAAAACACTTTTGGTTAAGTCGGTATTAAGAAAAACAGAATCTATTTTATTCAAAATAATACTTGATTTACATGGATTCAGTTATTGTTTATAATCATCAAACTAACTGCAAACGTTTTCAAAGGGTCTGAGGGTCACAATTTACCAATTTTTGTTTTAGATTCTGGAAGGAAAAGAGCATGACTCGAGGCCATCACTGAACAAACACTTCCCTTACTAACGACAGGGTAAATGTATGTGCAGAAGTACCTTTAAGTCACATGACCGGCCACAGGCAGAACATCAAGCTCATGAGCCAAAATAACACTAAGCTTCCAGCGAAGGTTGTGGTACAACCTTAGCCCCAGCATGAGCTTCCACCCTCCTCTCACGGGGAGAATACTCTAACTGCCATAGCATTTCGGAATAATCTGATTCTCTTCTAAGCTGGACTACTGGAAGCTACTTTAGTTGCAGATACTTTTTACCAGCTAAGGAAATGTGCATAGCAGCATAAAGAAGAAAAGTAAATGTTTAATTAATGAGTTTATTACTCTATGAACACACACCTAAACTTCATTTAAACCTTTAGGGAAACATTTTAAAACAACTTGGCTTTCCTTTCTACATTAAAACATTAATTCATAGCTCCTTGATAGTCTGACAGATTCTCTGGAACACATGCAAATGAAACAATAAACTGGTAAACTGAGAACGTCTCTTGGTAAATTTTAAGACAATATTCTTTTGGCGTACATGAGGATGGGCAGCTGGGATTGAAACTAGGCCTTAGCATGGCAAGCAAGCAGTCTAGCACAAAGCTTTACCACAGCCCTCATCCTAGAGTTTTATTTTGAGACAGGATCTCCCTAGGTTGCCCATGCTAGCCTTGAACTGACTCTGTAGCCCAAACAGGGTATGAATTTGTGATCCTCCTGTCTCAGCTGCCCAAGTAGCTGGAATTACAAGCCTGTGCCACAAGGCCCAACTTCAGTGTTCTTTTCAATGTCACCATTATCACCCAGTAAAGTTTAGCTATAACATTAGAAAAACATGCTATAGCCAATCATATTAACCTTTATGAAGGTGATATCCAGACCTTTCTTCTAGTCCAGTGCTTCTCAACCTCCCAAATGCTGAGACTCTTTTACACAGTTCCCCATGTTGTGGTGACCCCAATACTTCATAACTACAATTCTGCTAATGTTATGTATATATGTAGTGCAAATATCTGATATGTGGGGGTCATGACCCACATAGTGAGAACCTCTGCTCTATAGGCTCTGGATAAACAGTTGCTTGGTCAAATGTGTGTACACACTTATGCACGGTGCATAGCCTCTGGTGCTTCACAGCTGCACAC